>JASXSY010000483.1:0-425394 GCA_034509805.1 Sipha maydis
AATTTAAAAGCCAATTTACTGGTTTTATTTTTTTCCCCCAAAGGCATGGTACCTATTCCGTCGTTTCCGACGTGGACCGTGGAGCAATAATAATTTTCATCGTAACCCGCAGTTATACTTAAGTCTTCCACGCGTTACTTTTATCAGTATGGAAACAAATGTTTGTGTTGGTACAATTATTTGTACATAGCGCATGTACCAATGATATTGAAAAAATTAAAAAAAAGAAAAAAAAAACCTTGAACGATATTAATTTGGGTTTTTTACTATATAGTATATATTATACACAGAATTAGGTTTACCCTAATCCGAACGGGAGAGCAAGGAAGTGAAAAAAATATCTTTACTGTTTAAACAAGTTAATATTAAATTATACTTAAAGGATCACATCTCATATAAAATGTAGCCAGTTCGAATTATGACGACTATATTGTACAAACATGTGGTATTTTTCATTTTTGTTATGTTCATCATGACATTATACAGCAATATAGGATAGTGTTTCTCAAACTTTTCATATTCAACGTTATATTTAGATTTTCAAAAATATCTCATCACCCCGATCCCCAGAATTTTTTTAAAAGAACTTACAGTTTAATTCCTATAATCAGCCGTTTAAGTAAAGTAAAAAAAAGTAAAATATTTTTACACTATAAATAATTATTACTTCTAATTGCTAATATCTACTGAAAATATGATTTAGAATTTTCTTCAGTGTTTTTTCTTTCATTTTCTTTTATACAAAAAGTATATTTGTCATGTGATTGATGATTTCCTTATAATTAAATTATATCTGGCTTAGTGGATGATAGAGTCTTAAATATTTTACTACACATACTTATTTTTTTTAACTGTACAAATATTTTTTTTTTGCAATTTGCATTAACATGTTATATAATAAGTATATTTAATGATTTTTTTGAATAACTGGAAGGAGAGATCATCCATTGTTACCCCGTGGACATTTTTTTTAGGATAGAGTAGATCCCTACACCAGTTCATTTTAAGGCGCCTGGATGGGTTATTTGGAATTTGTATGAAAGATGAGTGATAATGGGATTTAAGTGAGTACTGAAAATGTTTTGTTTTTTTTTTCTGTAGGTGAGCGTAACCAGTTTATTCAAAGTTGGAATAAGTACAAATGTCTTTGTGTAGTAATCCGTTAGTGGTATACCAGAGAATTCCTGATACGGAGCGTATGTGTTGTTTAAATACTTGTATTGTTTTGGTCGAGCCCCAAAGTTGAACACTATAGTAGCTCTCGCATAGGTTTTACAAGAGCTATTTTCACATCTTCTAATATAATTTTCGTTTTGTGTGAAGTTATTGGATCGCATTAAGGTTTTTTCGACCAGGTATGTTGACGGGAAAACGACTAATTTAGTAACTCTGTTTTTTTCTCCAAAATTGAGGGTAAATATAGTTCGATCCAGTACAAATCATATAACAAATATGTAAGAGACAGAAGAATCCCCTCCATTTCTTAGCGCCCTCTTAAATAAATTATTCGCTCATCATAAAAATTGAAAATGTCCCTGAGGGACTACCAATGCTCAGGTTAAGAATCACCGGGTTTGAAAATGTTGCCCCTCCATGAACACCAAGGGGCAATTGCTGCGTATTATATCCCTATGGTTACGATACTGAACCTAACTGCATTGTAATGCATGGAAAGGCGATGGGATAATGGTACAATATTGTCCGGTGAATCGTGTGATGATAAAACAACTGATCGACACTGTCGACGGAAAAGGTCGGTTCTCGAACCCATCTCAAACGACATTTTATGTTGTTACTTTTGTTTTTTCAAATTTCCGTGAAAAATAATCGTATTCCTATGCTTTCCGATTTTCTACGAAAATGTACCCCTAGTGCGTACATAGTTTGTCCTTAATGTTGATTGCGGCTATCACTTATGAGTTAAATGATTTGATCTGCACGGATATGTACTTGCACGAAGTGTTGGTAGAAAAATAAATTCGATTACAGTATAAGAGATATTACGTTTTACCGATCGTTTATTTAAACATTGTTAATTAATTTTGAGAAAGTACACAGTTATGTTGCACGTCTCGTTCTTGTGACAATTGAAATATTTCATGTACCTGCCCGTGGACGTAGTTTGGTATAATTATCTGTGGGGGGCGGGCTGTATAGGACTAGAAAATTGCATTCTAAAAACTCCTTATGTTTAACATTAATTAAAAGGAAAGAGAATATTTTCTAGAAAAAAAAATTTATATTTGATTCCTTCTTATTAACCTGACATTTTATTTTATGATACATAAAAGATAAAACGATCAAAATTAAAATATTAAGTCAAACTTGGACGTCTGCGTTTTTCTGAAAAAATATTATAAAATATTTTAAAATTATAAGAACCTTTAAAACTATAATTTCGGATAAAATGTTTTAAATAAAAGTAAACATCACGAGCTGCAACATTTTCTGTGGGGGCGGTAGCCCTCATAGCACCATGTATACTACGCCCATGCATACGCCAAGTTTCATTTTTCGAAAGTTTGAACTCAAAATGTAATGTTTGCAAATAATTTATTTACACACTTTTGGTAACAATAATTATTTTATATTTATAATAATGAATGTAAAAAAAAAAATTAATAATTATAAAACTCATAATAAAATTGGTACCAAACGTAATAATAATAATAATAATAATAACAGCGTCCGTTGAAATGAGAATCTCGATGAATATTCTTCCTGTAAATAATGAAAGAAAACGTATTATTATACGACAACGTTTGATTTTTATGTAATATAATATTATGTTATATATGTATACATTATTAGTAAATTAATAAAAGCGTTTACTTTTCAAGGACTTCGTATGGACTTGCACGATTCGCGTGTCTTCTTCTGCACTCTCCTACCGATGTGCAATGCTATTTCTCCCAATTTGATTTCTTTAAACACCGCAATGGCTTCTCGATGGCTCAAACCGTGCAACGGCTTGTTGTTGACCGCCAATATTTCGTCACCTGAAACGAATAACGTTTTGTTCATCTTTCACACAATACAATCGTAACAGTACTTCTATTGTTGAGTTTTATTTGTCATTTAATTATTTTCAGATCCCACTTTGATTCAAATGACTTATAAATCAAACGCGATACTTATTCGACCCATATTACAAGTAAAACAAAGCTTCAACTATTTTGTAATTTGTAAACTATTCTTATTCTTTGACTTTGCCAATTCTCCCGACTATATATGGCATCAATTGTTTTCTTTGTCTTACACACGAACCAATCTTCCAACTCTCTTTCATACGCACCAGTTACCCTAATCTTGTCACTCTCGATTTCGTTCAACCATATTTTCTTCGGCTTTCCTCTCCACCTCTTTCGTTCTAAATTATTTTTCAAGACACTTTTCACTGTATCCTGCTCATAGTTTCTCGTAACATGTCCGTGTCGTATTCTAATCCATTTAATTACATTTTTTCCATAAATTCTAAATCAATAAATAGTCTGCCGAATCAAAAAATACGTATACCTTTATTGACGGGACACGTAACCAGTGATGTTCCTATCAATTTTTTTGAAAGTACACTATGCTTACGAAAGGGTTGTAAATTATGAAACGTTGGAAAAACAGAAAATCGTAATAAATGCATTTTTATTTGTTTCATATATGAAAATCAATATTATTTGAATAAATTGATACCATCGCAAATACATCGCATCCATCAATAATTACCGTTAATAATTAGTAATACGCTAATCGTCTGATGTAGAACTGAATGCCTATTACAGAATAAGGCTAAAATTAATACCTGTAAAACTGATAACATTTAATTCTTCTCCACGAAGCGTTTGAAACTTTGGAGTATACGGCGTATATGTCGCATATCTTTTGGAAAAACCATTGTATATATTGACAATAACGAACGAATCAGTTTACACGAAGTGCAGTATTGTAGTTTTGATTCTTTACTGTTTTGCATTAATAGTAATCAGAAGAGATATTTCAGGTTTTTTCTTTACTATATTTTTACTGTATTATTCATTAAATTTTTATCGTTTCAACGTAATTAATGTTTACACGTCATTAAGTGTTCGAGATTCTAATGGATGTGACTGCGATGGTACACCCAAAATCGATTATTGTGAGCTTTAGATTGTATTGTTATTTACTGTTATCGTAGTGAGAAATCTTTGGACGGGCGAAAGTAACACACAGTCGTTGTGTTACTGTTGTTCGGTATGGGGATTTAGTCTGCTACTTGGAGATTAAAAACCCTCCTATATCCCAACACGTGTTGCAGCAGGTATATAGCTGTATAAATTATGAAGACCAAGCTCATAAGAAATAATGCTGTCGGCCAACAGAGGTTTTCGTCTTTAGCGCGGTCCCCCTCCCTCCGTTAGCGGAGATTTCATCACGTACACAGCACGCCCTGACAACAATTCTGTATTTTTGGATCGTACGTTTACACTAGTGTTTCTCAAATTTTTTTTTTTCTATAATGTGAGCTCCTTTATTTTATGTAAAATTGTTAGGTCAGAGCCGTAGAAGTAACTACGATATGTAGTATCATATACTAGTATCATCGAAACCGTTAAGATTACAAGGAATTTTTTTTTCTAAACTATAAACTAAAATAAAATTGTTTTACACAAATGCGCAACGTTCCCTTCCTTGCAATAAACTTAATGCACCCTAGAGTTAGGAGGTCACGGTCCAAAGTTTGATAAGCACTGTTCTACGCTATATAATACAATACTGAACATGAACGCATAAGCTTCTTCTCGGGAATTTCAACGTTAACAACCATCACGTGGGTAAACGCTTGCCGTTTAAAAACATTGTGTTTAGCCGTATAATCCACTAGGCACACATAATACCCTATAAAACTCGATATAAATATTAACTATAATCAGGGCCGTCCCAATGTTTTTCGGGGCCAGGGGGAAATTAATTTGGAGGCCCTTCGACCATAATAATAAGATATGATAAACAAAATACTCACTGAGAATAACAAAATTCTTGTAAATGTATTTTTCCAGACCTTAACCAATCAAGCTCATTTAAAATTATGTACTGCATTACATACTTACATAATTGAATGTAACATAATTGGTCGATGACAGTTCGTTTTTATTATTATACAGACTTTATGGGGGCCCACTAGAAATTTTCCAACAATGGGGCCTGGGGCAAAATTTACCCGTTGACCCCCCCCCCCCCCTCTGAACGGCCCTGACTAATAACCGTAGTAAAAATTTATTTGAAGTCATCGGTAGGAATGGAGAGCCTGAAAAAGGTCTTATTTATTTGTACACTTGTACAGGTAAAAATATTTATTCGAATGATTCCCTAGAGCTTGTTGAATTATTTTAAGTCGATAAAGTTTTGAATAGAAGTGTGTCATATGTGTAGCCGTCGGGTCTGAAAGTTTTCTGGGTCTAAACCACAGTCGCTCGACCAAATAATAAAAGAAAGTCGACGACACTCGCGTTAGTAGAATTTAGAAAAATCTCTTATAATTAAATTATAGTTTCCAGTTTGCGAAAAGACGTGCGTAGGATTTTAACGATTTGCTTTTTACTTATTATCGATGATAATGTTACAGAGGAGGTGTCGTAGTTATATGAAGCCATTTGATCGTGTAGCTAATTTTTTTGTGTAACTTAGTCTTCGATTACCAATAACTTATATATCTTAAGGTATAAGAAAATATTTGAAACTGATAAATGTATATTTAATTTATTATTATGTTATTGAGCCCGGAAGTAATAATAAAATAATTTAATTTCCAATAATTAAAAACAGGATTAAAGTTTTTACTGCTCGTTGGTTATGATTGTTTTACCGATTGGTTTCAACACATTCCCTCGGTAAACTTGACTCACGCACATTATGTCACACAACAACCGTGTTAAATATATATATAATAATTAGATCTCATGACCAAACATAAGATCTGGGTGAGTCAAATACCCCTAAGATTACGATAGTAGCCATCAAATGGCTTATTACAAGTAACATACAATAATTAACACGATAGTTACTATGTGCAAGTATAAAATATATTTTGAAGTTGTTTGTTTTTATAAAATAATTTTAAATTCATTAATTTATTACATGACATCAACAACCATTAAAAAAACTTTCTACGGAAAATTGGTAAAAACGTAAACTTTAATGTGGTGAAAAAATAACAATTTTTTACAATCGGATATAGAATTTTTTACTTCGATTTTTTATTTTTAAACTTTTTGATTTTGTTTTTAAAATTTAAAAATTGCTTTCCGTGGATCATTGGCTAGTATTTTTATTTGCCGAAAAATCGGGTTCTAGCGCATGAGAGGTTTATTCGTGTCGACGGCAGTTTATAATATTTTATCGAACGGCGATTACGCGGTACAGCGACACGCGGTTCAATAATAATAATAATAATAATAATAATAATAATAATAATAATCATAAAACGGATCGCGGTCGTGGCTAGGCCGGACAACCCCTAGGCTAAGCCCTAGCGCATCAACCAGTGCTACAATACTCGTATACTACATCGCGACGGTTCGGTTGCGTAAATTCCATCCAATAGGCGCACATGACGCGTGAATCGTGCGCGATAACACGATCTCGGGGCGCGCGCGCGTTTTATCTTTACATAATTATTACTATTATTATTACCTTTATTATTATTATTATTATTATTATTATTACACACGTGCGCCGCAAGTAGTTAATTAACGAGTTTGGGATTAGACCGATCGAATTACGAATAATGTGCAGCAGTAATGGGACTGCCGCCGCCGGATTACACGATCGGCCGAGTGCACGACGGTGTAATTATTCATCGAGTGCCGGGGCGCCGCCTAATTTGTCTATACGTTTCTCGCAATCGCTTTGCACCGCAGCAGTGTTTTAATTAACACCGCGGCGCGCCGACTGTTTAAATTATGATCGTGTTGCACCGTACAGTTATTCGTTATACCGTTGTGCCATTTTTGTGTTTATCAAAATACATTTATATCACGACGGGATTAGTCACCGATGACTTTTGCAAAACGCAGGCGTGTTTTACTATCCACGACGCAACGTATTTGCCGCGTTCGGGTTTAACCGCCGAACAAGTATTTATAAAAAAAAAAAAAAATAGCAAATAAAAAACCACTGATAGCTATCGTGTGATAACGATGGTGCGTTAAAAACACGGTATTAAAAGCGTTTCGTACACGTTATATCGATACAATTTCAGGACGAATTGACATGCAAGCAGACACGCTCTTTTTTGTGCTTGAAAATGTTATAAGTGTTTGGAACACCGCAAATAATGTGAATTTAGTCGCACATCGCCGTTGTTTAATTTAAATAATTTGTATTCGAATCGTTAACTATTTACTCCGTGGATTTATAAATTATTAATAAATATCTTACACGCTTCATCGACTAAATATAGCAGTCAATGGTGAAATAAAAATGAAATGTAAAATGTAAACCGAACAGAAGTCAACAAAAGTGTGAAATGCGTTAAAAATGGTCGTGTATAAACAGAAATATAATAAAGACAGAATAGATTACTCAATCTGGCGGTTCATCACACATTTTGTAGACACTCACTCGCGCTTATGCTTTCTGTGGTTAGGTTTTGCCAACCATAACTTAAGTGGTTGGGTGTAACTAAATTCTA
Source organism: Sipha maydis (assembly GCA_034509805.1). NCBI lineage: Eukaryota > Metazoa > Arthropoda > Insecta > Hemiptera > Aphididae > Sipha > Sipha maydis. The sequence goes on from JASXSY010000483.1 coordinate 7,664, forward strand.
CTAAAATATAAATGTGCAGTCTTCATATACGGTAAGGATCATCATAATAATTTCGTAAATATGTACATGGTCGCCGCTTCAATTTTCAGTTTCAGACGTTAATTTAATTTGAACTATATTTCGGTGTTCTATTCATATAAATACATTATTAGTTTATGATATACCATCGGAGGTATTTTTTTATTTTTATTTTTTTTAAATGTTCATTCGATTGGACTCTATAAATCAGTCCCACCCGACGTAATAACACGGTGACGTTTACGTGGTAACAGTTAACACACACGCACACAAATATAAATATATATCATTATTATACAGGGACGATCGAAAATTAAAACCAAGCTGGTATATGACCCGGCGTACGATAAACGGACTGGATTTGGGTAGTTGCATATATGTACCATAGAAACGGCCGTAAGTTCGGGTTAGGCGAAATAGCGAAACGCGGGCGAATTAATGAAAAATAAAAACGACTTTAACGCTGTGGGTAATATATACCTGGGTACATATTGGGTTACGCTTTCGGCAATTTAAAATAATTATATCGCGTGCAGAGTACTTATACGGCTATAAATCTATACACATGTAGTACGACCGCTGTACGTCCTTCGAGTTTATAAGCCGAGCCCGCAGGGTGAGGAGGGTTATTGGCGGAAAAACGATCTTATTACCGGGTCATTATTTTTTTCTTTTGTTTCCGTCGCACCGTGTCTACGTAAAATGAGAAAACAAAAAAAAAAAAAAACTAGAAAAACACACGCGCTTATTGCGTTCTAGACAAAACGCGTTTTACGACGGGGTGTCACGTCGTAAAGAACGCGCGCGCTTCGTCCAAACGGTTTTATCGACTCCACGACAATGTTGTTGGGTTGGTGTTGCGTCGTTCGGCGGAGAAAACCGTTTGACTTTTCGCACTGTTATATGCGGTAGAGTACATTATATCAGGTGTCTTCAATCTGTTTTTTTTTTATTTTTTACGGCGGGCCACAAATGCTTTGGCATCGAGGAACATTTTTTTAGAGAAATAATTAGATAATGAAATCGAAGTACAAATAAGAATATATAAGATTTGTTTAGATTTTAGAAAAATATGTGTTTATTTTTTATTGTCATGGTTCAAAGTCTGTTTTTTGAAATATGAGTAAGTTACAGAGTGAAAAGTATAAAATTGCTTGTGTTTTAAATATTCTTGATGGTTTGCATCAAACTTTGTTGTTCCAATCAACAGCGTCTTCTGTAAATGTTCGACGCTTAATTTAGTTATGTAGGTTTGATGTATTTCATTTTTGAAAAGTCTGCTCGCATATGTAAGTAGACTAAATATTAAAATCATTCGTGTGCACATTTTTTCATATTTTAAATTATACAGACAAAAAAATCAGTAAGCTCGGCGGGCTGGAATTGGTCCGCGAGGTGTAGAAGAGTGAATACACCTGCATCAAATTATTCATATTATTTCATATCATGTTTGCGGTGACGAGTTTTGTGTTTTTAAATCGATTCGTTTTTAAACGCGAATTCTGTTGCAGCGCATTTATTTACATGTTATGATAATAATAGTAATAATAATAATAATAATAATATTTAAAACTATCATATGGAAATGTGTAGAGTGCTATTAGTATTTGGATATTGATTGATGGATATTTTTTTTTCGTCGAACCGCTCTCGAAAAAGGTTAGTTTGTACCGCCCTTTGAAGTGTAAAGCGATAAACGAGATCTTGGAGAGGATTGCGTAGCGCAGGGTGAAAATCGAATATATTGTAAAGTAATATGAATGTGCAAAAACGTGATTGCTAAGAATCACAGAATTTATTCTCAAAATGTTATCAGTATTAAGATTGTATTACATTTTACTGTAAGTTTCGTAGAAATTGGTTAAGAATCTTTCGCTTTAATGAGCTTAATGCGGGTCTTGGATTTTTTCAACAGTGTTGCTAAGGATAAGCTGAGTGACTGCGATTTTGTTTAGCCACCAAAAGGTTTTAACAACTTTTCACGCAACTATAAGTACAAACATTTTTGAAGCTCAGCGGTGCCGCAACTTCACGCTGAAACTATTGTACTCTTAGCTAGGTTTTAATGTAATATATTCATTTCGCTCGAAATACTCGGTATACACATGGTTTTAAGCAAAAAATAGTTGAAGTTACAAATGTTCATGTTCATCAAACTCTGAGCGGCTTTCTGCCTACTGTGACGTGTTCTGGCCCCGTGTTCAGACTTTCGAACCCAGGATGATTTTTGACCCATATAAACACATGCTGGTTAGATAATCGAGTGATAACCATATTTTTAGCGTACGAAGAGCGATCAAAGAGAACTACGGCGGGGCATGATGAACCGTGTCTACAAGACGGGCGAATTGAATTCTGTGCACGTTTTCACGGTTGTCCAACAACAATGTTTTCGGGGGGTTCGGCGCGAAAAACCGGACGGTTTCGGTCAGCGCCGGACGTATCCGAGCGCACAGTGGACGCACTTGCCCCGGGCGCTTAACTTGCGTAGGCACTATCCACCGTAGTTTCCGCGGCGCGCGCTCCCGACGCTTCCGGCGGCGCGAGACTCTTCGGCGTCCGTCTCCGAGTTTCGGGACGGTTACGCGCCGTAAAGTGTAACAACGCACCGCGTCGCGATCGTATTTGAGTTCGCGCACAACACTCGCCACGGTAATGCTGAAGTAACGCTCACGGTACACGTGCACAAAATTATCACCCACCGCAACCGTGAACAACATGATATTATATCAAAACTCACACATTCACGGTACATGTATACAAAACACAATATGTAAATACGTGTTCGCGTTTACGTGCGACCGTATGAATTATTTATGCGCGCGTCTCGTATTGTGTGTGCACGGCGAATACGACGCGTGTGACTCATGTCTTTCTCGGACTGGCTTCATGACGACGGAAACTACAGGTGAGCGGCATTGGCAGGACGTGCCAGCGGTAAAAGCGCAATGAACCCGACACACACACACACACACACACGCAAACACGAGCGCACGCTGTATACGATATTTTATTACGATTATTATTGTTGTCGTTGTGCGTGTGAGTGTGTAAATATAATATATTATACGAACGTATTACGGGCATAAATGGGTGCGTTTTTTTTTTCCTTTATGTATACCTTAATTACGAATGCGCGTGGACGAGCCCAGGGCCTGCTGGTGCTGTTAGTGCTGCTATACGTGTGCCGCCCGACGACTCGTATTTTTCTCACAAATTCAATGCACGCGAAGGAAACGCGGTCAGACCTCTTAATCTACCTCAGCACGCAGCTATATTGCTCTCCCGACTTCAATAACAATCGTAATCGGATTTAACGTTTTTTTTTTTTTTTCCCCCGACGATTCGGTCACTGCGGGAATTTTCGTTTAAAATCGAAATGGAAACTTTAAATTATATATTACTTCTACTTTCCTAGAAAAAAGTGTTTAGCTAGTAGAATTAAAGCGATAATCTATGTATATTTATATTTTAATGTGTTTATTAGGACATTAGGACCCGAGGGAAATATTACGTTCTGTTTTGTTGTTCAAAACGCGATGAGATGAACCTACAGTGTCTGAAATATATTTCCTGAGAGTCATGTATCTGAAAACCACAGCCGCACAACTCTATTCATCGTATGCATTTATAAGCACTAATATAATACTATTAACGTTTAAAAAAAAGATGCGGTTTCTTTTTATACCAACCGATATAGTGACGATGAAAATACAAGGGCACTCGAGTGGCGGTCGTTACTATAAAACGGTTTGATTTGACGGTGATTCGACGAATCGATAAGTAAAACGATATCAATAAAACATAAAAATAAACATCAGTTACTCGTGTTAATTATTACATAATCCGGATGTTACATAATATTTGTTGCAGATAATCGCGAGAGAATGTCAAGTTGACAGTTTCCATACTCGCGTATAAATTATATTATAGTCGTACTACGGGATTGTATCACAGCCACTTCGTACTATATTCCGTATGGGAGAGTTATCGCTTTTGTTTATTACCGTTGCGTCTATTTAACAAGATTTTGTTTTATATGTGCAAATCGATTGGATAACCCACGCGATGGCGGAAGATATGTATTTATTATAATGTATTTCGAAATTTGGAAAAGTTACGCTTCGCGGCATCTAACCGCCGTAATAATAAAAATAATTTTATTACTGGAATACAGCGGAAAATAAATATATATATATTATACACAGGTTTGATACTGTAATTACTGTAAAATATAATGGTTAAGAGTATGAACTGGCATTCGAGTTTAAAGTCGTTCGCGCAATACGCTTGAGCTAGATATGGTTGGTATGTATATAGCACAGTTATTTCGCATGCTTTAAATAAAAAAACAACTAAATTAAAAAAGAAAACCGTAATAGCGTTATAATATTATATGCCGTAACGCGAAGAGATGAACGTGTTTTTACTTATTCCGAAAAGTGATTATTTTAGAAATTTGTAATCGTAAACGTATTGTAAAAACTTTAATTTAAAACTGTATAGATATGCGTTGAAAGAGAGAAAGACAGAGTGAGAGAGAGAGAGAGAGAGAGAGAGAGAGAGAGAGATATAGAAAGATAATTGAGTTTGGCTAAATAATGTCATTGCATCATCGACTGCAGCAGTGGCGGATGTTCTGAACACGATTTTACAGTTTTTCATCACGGGGGTTCGTACGAAATGTATACCGTACAAATAAATATGTATGCATATTAAGCACATATAATACACGTATAGTACACATCATTATTCAGTCGATGGCGTTTTGTTGTTTTGACAGCTTTATTACGGTTAATTGTTTTACTGTTTAATCGAGATAGACAGTACGCGCCATGTATACGTAAACATTGTATGAACATATATACAGATGATATTTAAACACCATGATAAAAGTAATGTCGTAAAAAACTCAATAACAGACATTATAATGCATGCATATTTGTGTGCGTGTGTAATAGTGTAGAATCGAGCTTGTGTGAATCCTTGAAACGACAGCTGCAGCAGAGATAAACAGTATAGAGAACAAACAGACTCAGGGCGTGTGTTATGTTCTACACCCGTTAAGCACGAATCCGTGGATGGCGAGAAGATATTGCGACTGTCGGAGTTAGGGAGAGGGGAGGAGTTCAATGTTTAAAAAGTCCTAGTGTCTTTTTAACAGTGAAAAAGAATTCAATGAAACTGGATTTTCCAACTTCCATTTCAGTCAATAGCAGCGTTATTCTGCTATTTCTATTTTGAACGTGTGACTTTGATATAATAATACAGTGTGCAATACATATGTATACAAGATATAACATACGCACGTGCGTCTCATTTGTATAGCGAGCGTAGTATTTGACGTACCTACGTATTATTGTTATTATTATTTCAGATTCTGAAGATAAAGCTAGACGTATTCACCTAGTTCAGGAAGTTCTTTAATACTATGACAAAACGCAATCCAAATCAATAGAGTGAAATTGCTCAAGGATTGTATTTAAAACACGGGATGTTTTGATTTTTTAATTGAGTTTTCGAAAAGAAAAAAAAAACGTATTCGATAGATAATTTACCAATTAAATTTTTTGTAGTTATTGTAAAATATATCGTTATGCATTGACAAAATCTCGATCACTTCAATGTAACCGTGTGTAATTTTTTTTCTTTTCATGAAGAATGATTTACGTCGCGATGCTGTCGCATGCTGTTTATTAGGGATTCGAATTGAGTTGCGATTTTCTGAAAAAACATAACTTTGGACGCGATTTTAATAGCTAATGTATCGGCAAAGATAATGTTGAAAAAAAGTATTATGCTATAATCTTAAGATGCGTAAAGTTTCGCCATTGTCTATTCGCGTATGTTGTCTGGTGACGTGGGTGTGCGTGTAGCAGTCGATAATTGTATAATTATTGTAACACAGTATAAAATGTTACATGTACGAAATTATAACTGAAACTGCCCAAGCCGTCATATCATATTGTATATTTGTATTACAAAAATTAAATTGTCTTATTGGACATAATCTATTGAGTACATGTAAATTAATTAGATCACATTTTATTTCCATTAGGTCATATAAATTGTTTATTTTTCAAATTTGAAATTCGACGTGTTTGGTACTGTATGGATTATTCTCGAATTTTCTTAAGTCCCATTGTACGCTGCCATTATATATTTAATTATTATTAATTCCATAGGCTATAATTGTATGTATATAGTAAAAGTCAAAGACGTGCGCACGAATGAAACATGTGTCTATTTTTTGTTGATAATTACTTGGGGACGGAATTATTACAAGAGTCAATGGTTGAAATCAAATAATGATGTACGTTTAGTTTTAAATAATGCTAGTTTTTATCACGAATACTTGATCTACTCGAAAAAAAAAAATTCGTGTTCGTACAATTTGAATGTTAAAAATCAAAATGTTTTCTTACCTTCTTTTAGCGACTCCACGTCGGCTGCTTGCCCGTTCGGGAATATAGTCTTCACGTAGATGCCCATCGTGCCTTTCGGCGAGTCCGTGCCGCCTACGATACTGAAGCCCAAGCACTTGTGACCCGGGCCTTTCTGGAACTTGACCGTCATTATTTTGAAACACACGTCCTTGCCACCGCCCCGGGGCAACGTGTAGAAACAATTGCCGTCGTTTTTCGCGTCCTGCGGAATAATAATGACACGCACACTTTATCACAATTTTTAATCCAGATTTTGCAAACAACTACATGCAACAGCATAATGTGCAGGGTTTCCGAAGAAGGCAAAGGACGGTAAGAAAGGATTATTTAAGTTATGTTTGATTTTATTATTCGATTTTTCTCAATCGGATCTAAATAAAAAATACATTTGCTCCGTATATAACCACATGCATAAACAGCGTTGAGATTTATCATCGAGGTAAAAAACCGATTGATTACATGCTCGTTCGATTTAAACGAATGAGGCCCAAGGGGTGAGAGCGCTAGCTGAAAGTTCTACGTACGATGATAGTATGTATCCGGCGGAAATATAGATTCAAAAAATAATAAAGTTCTTACTCGTATTTAAAGTTGGATTCATTAATATTTTTTATTCTAATTAATCTAGTTGCGACCATCCATTTTGTAGCATGTTCAATCGAGTACGTTTCGAATTAAAGTGGGTTACTTACGGTCGGTCAAGGGTTGGTAGTATTTTGCTTGAAACCAGATAAATGTAAGTTGATTAACATTGAACACTGCACATGCAGAACGTACACGGCCCACGGGACGGAAGCAAGGCGACCCCGGCTACATTACTGCGCTTATACGTGTACAATGCACGTGCACATATATGTGCGAAGAGACACATATCAATTCAGGTCGCTGGAACGCCTTTGGGCGCAAACGAAAGCGACATGTGCGGTTTAAGTATAGCCGGAAACGGATATTATTATTATTACACACAGAGCCGTGTCGGCCTGTATAGGTGGTGCGCGCGGTCACGTACGACCGTACAATCATTACTATACACGTGTGTTGTAGTAACATATATTTATAGGTGTCAAAAAGTAGTTTTTCATTTGAACAGACTTAAGCGACGACGATAGTATTATTCAAACGTGTGTGTGTGTGTATTGTTATGTACTGCGAGAGAGTCGCACGCGAGGACGCGGATCCCGAAGGTTACGCGTTACGCGTACACTGCAGAGTGTAGTGGGCGTGATACTATTATTATTATTATTATTCTTATTATTATTTTTGTTATTGTTCCAACTATAACCCAATCATTAGTCGAATTAGATCGTGTTCTACGCACACGCGTATAACGTAAACGTGTCGCACGTAGGCAAATGTGCGTACAGGATATGCAAGCGTAGTACACGGTTACGGTACGCGCGCGATTATGCACTGCAGTTCTGCGGGGACGCGAGTAATCATTTTGCAGTCTGCTTAAATTTTGTATTCGTATCTTTACGTCTTACCGACGCGCACAAGGTGCACGCGAAACGACGCGTACGATCGACGTTGGGTTACAAGCTGATATCAAAATGTGTACCGCGAACCGACCTGGTTATTATTATTATTAGTATATTAAACTTGGCGGTAATTTAAAATCGACCAATGAGGGTATTTGAACACGGGTGCCGAAACAGACCCCAGAATGCTTGTATGCGACCGGGGCGGTATTACGTATGCGTTTCGAACGTGTCGTGTAGTGGACCAGCGGACGTTTTCGCGTGTCATTCGGTGTGCACCGAACACGCGGAAAGAATTTCTGTCTTGGGGTGCTGAAAAAAAATGCAATCTCTTTGCTGACAATCGGACCTTTTTACAACCGTTTTCAGCACGGTCAAGACAATAACGATTTTTAGTCATCTCTCGGATTAAGAATGTTTTACATACATTTGGATTATAAAGCATTACCGTACATGGGAAATACTTCAAGGGGGATTCACGGCCAACGCTCCCCCGTGCCTATTAAGTATACACGTCGTGTAGGTGCTGTGCGCGAGGGACAAAGCGTATTAGATTTGAGTGAAGCGCAAGGCGAAGTATTTCTAATTATTTCCTGTCAACAATAGTCATTAAAGTTATTGCGTATAATGTCGTGTATACCGTCGCTGAACACGTATATCTACGTTGTGTTTTGACGGACGATTCCGATTATTCCGATTCGGACACGTTGAAATGATCATCGTGACAATTGTTGAAAGTAATGCGAAACTTTTGATGGTTTTTAATAGTTAATAAAAACAAGCCCGACTGTGGGAGTTCAGTTCGACAAACACGCTTTTTCCTTTAAAAATTTTTCTTTACTTAAATATATGTTAATTTTAACATAATATAGAGAACATCATCGCACGAGGGTTTGCTACTTAGATTTTTTTTTGTTTTATATCTTTCACTTGTATACCCAAGTGTCAATCACACGCCAGTTTGTTGTTTATTCTAAACGTAATGTGTGTTGTCTTTATTTTCAATTATTATGTACTTGTATAAACGAAAGATGGCAAGTAGATTATACGAGTCGTGTAGGTTGTTAAGAAGTAATTAATGACGCGAACAATATATCATAACGGTAAAACGATGTATTTTTAAGTTTTCTACTGTTTAGACGACTCATAATAATACTTGACAAGTATGAGTTGATAAAGTATATTTGTTTTTTAAGTTATGTTCAAAATTTTAAATGTAAACTCAGAAGAATCTCTGGGTTAAGAGAATACGTTTGCAAAAATAAAAAAATAAAATCTTAGGTAGTATTAATTTTCAGTGGTTTCGGAAGAGTTGAAATAAAAATAAATAGTTTTCAATACATCTATGGAAAACCAAACTATAAAAGTTTTGAAAATAAATATCAGTGTGTTCGAAAAATAAAATGATCAGAGCATATATACATCGAATATGTACACTTGAGTAGCATTAAAATATACCGAAATATTATTTTTAATTAGATACAAATTAAACATTATAACATATAAAAATAATCATGTATTCTAAAAGTAATTTAGTTATTGTTTTCCGCAGTTGGGTAAAAATAGGGTTACTTTACTTTTCAAAGTCTATAACAATGCGCTCTAATTTTTTTAAACAACGTTTTTATAAACATATTTAGATCACAATACATAATATATTGGCATCACGACTATTGTCATATAGTAGTAATAATAAGAATATTTATTATATTCTACGACTATCAATACTATCAATATAATCTTACGGTGTAGACGAACCACACAAAAACGTGACTTGAAAATTATATTTTAATTTCATTTAAATCTACGTAGATTTTAAATGTACAATCTTATCTACGAAATCGAACTGTGGTAGGTTGTATACAATTTAAATATAATGACATACATGTAATTTGTGTGTGTGTTGGGTTATACATTCATGATAATATTATTTTTAATATATTTATAAATCATTATTTTTTTATATTTATTTTAGTTAATTACACGAAAAATATGAATGATTATTACGATGTAATTATTATTTAATCTTGACATATGATACATTTTAACTCATTTTCGAATTTATTTTTCATCTTCTATTTATTTTTTCTAATTGAATCTAGTGAACAGTAAAATATGTATCTATATAAATGTATACTTAAAAATTATTCGGTAGAGATTTTATTTTATAAAAGTTTTTATTTTCAACGAATGTTTCTACCGTATTATCCTGTATAATGTTTAGAATAGTTGTGGAATCTTCATTTTCATTTTTATGTTAATATTCATTAATCTAAGAGTGCCTAATTAACATTGATTAATATTAATAGAGTATGCACTGTTCCATCTAGATGCCGAGTGTTATCAATTCCTATAATGGTACCACTGCATTAAAAAAGTATTAAGAAACGTATGCGTCATCAACACATTTGTGGGGGACATTAGGCTTAGTCACAATATTTCTTTAATTATCATTTGAGAATACCCGCAGCAATATCAATGAATGCATCGAGAACAAATGTTATCACAAAACATATTTGTTAGTGTTACTATTAATTGACGACAACTTTTTTTATCGGAACAAGGGTAAAAAATTTTCTTTGACTACGTTGAGACTTTTGGGCATAAAAGTGAACAGTACACTTTGATTGTGCATTTATTTTACCATGCGTTAAGGCAAAGCCGCTTGATCTCAACTCGGCCACAACTTAAGTTTAATATTACGTGTATTACATTTTCGTTAACCATTTGAAAAATATAAGCTTAGAAATCATTATTGTTTTCTTTGAATGCTACTTTCCGAAAACATTTTATCAACTCCTACGCGTTTCTGTGTCGCATCGACGCGTGAATTATAAATTGAAACCCTTTTAGGCGTCCAATTCTAAGCGAAAAACACCTTGTATACGGATACGCGTTAGGCAACAGCGTTAACATTCCGCGCGTGTTCCGTTCCCATCCGCAGGATATAACCACAACCGGGGAGGTCCACATCAAAGGTCGAAAACCGTAACGCCGTGCGATCATTACCTGATTTTCGCGGCGAGAATGTCCCGCAGCCGTAGAGCCCGCGATGGTGCCCGTGTTGGCCGGGGAAACGGTCCTGCCGGCGAACGCGCGGTACGCGCTCCTGCCGCTTGTCCTCGACGAGCCGTTCCTCTGCAGCCTGCACTCGGCCGACGGTGGCAGCGGCTGCGGCGTCTGGTGGCGGCGATGGCGGCGGCGGTGCGAGTCGTCCCATTGCGACGATTCGGGTATGGCCGGAAGGTCGGCGGCTGTCTGGTGCGGCGGCACCGGTGGCGGCTGCGGCGACGGCGGTGGTGATGTAGTCGACGGCGGCGACAGCGGCAGCCCGGTGGCCGCGGTCAACGTGTCCGGCGGAGGCGCCCGTCTGGTGCAGCACGCGTCCTCGTACGGTGGCGGTGGCGGTCTGTGCATCGCGGACGGCGGAGGTACCGGCGGCGGGGGCGGTGAGCACCGGGGGTGGCAGTGACGGGGGCGCGTGGTGCAGCGGGTGCGGCCGCGGCGAGCAGTATTGTAGCAGCGACGACGGGCCGCCGTTGAGGCGCACGCGACTGCGGACGGGCGGCGCCGGCGACGACGAAACCGGGCCGCCGATCCTGAAAGCGTTGGCCGCGAACGCGTCGACGGCCGCGGGCGGCGGCGAGTCCAGCGCCCACGAATCCGCTTGCGACCACCGACGGCACGACCGCATCTTCGGTTTGTTCTGCGACAGCAGGCTGCAGTTGTAATAGTCGTCGTGGTCGTCGTCCTCGCCGTGGCCGCAGTCGTCGTTGTAACCGTCGTCGGTGTCGTCACCGCCGCAACGCGTTGGTCTGTGCGCCTTGCCGCTATTTACGGATCGCCTGACGACGAACGACGGGGGGTCTGCTACCGCCGAGTCTGGAAACAGTCGCAAACGAAACGCGTGGTGAATATAAAAAAAAAAAAAATAAAAAAATAAACACTCTTGCACATGTAAATAATGTACTCCGCGCCAACGACGGCGGTACCTTCGGTTGATGATTCGTCAACGCCCGAGATCTAAAATTTATCCGATCGCGTCGTAGACGCACACTTTCTTAACGTTCAGTGTTTTTAGTATTCACGGATTCCCGTGGCCCAGAATAACACATGCGATGTTCTTGTCCACCCCTTCTAGAGAGAGAATTACAATTTAAAGAATGCACATTTATAATAACGCGTTAGCCGGTAAGCAATTCCATTGCTTAAAATTTATTTTAACTATTCGTATCAATTATATATTTAATTAATTTTAAATATATATTTTGAACCGTGATTGTTTCATCTAAAACGATTAAAAATAATTTTTTTTTCTCGCTTGATACTAGATCCTCTGCTTTAATCCACCCTTATCGGACACGTATCGTGTCGGTATGGAAGTACATTTTAATCTAAAACGGTTTTTTATTCTAATACTATTATTCGCAGTCACGACGCGAGACCGAATCGTAAGGCACTACAATTTTTCGACTACAATTTAGAACAGCTATTTGCAAACATTATTATAAGACATTTTAATTCACGTCACATTTTACATGAAAACTGTTAGTTTTCATTATTTAAATTCATAAGGGTAACTATAACCAAGTGCGTGTACAGAGGTAAGAATATCAGTATGTCACGATATTGTAATCAGTTTTCGAGTTTTATTTTGTAAAAAATGAAATATTTAAACGATATTAGACGATAATAAGTTACTAAGACTAATATATCTACTCGTATTAATGCAAAATGTGAGGTTGGTCTCATTTTTTAAGTATAATACTTACATATATGAATAAAAAAAATGAAATCTGATTGAAAATCACAAAATATGCAGACAAATTATTTATAGTGTTTAAATAAAACAGATAAATGTCAGATTTACAATTGAAAACTGCTTCTGAATTGCTTCTGCTGTGAATACGAGTATGTGTCTGTCAATAAAAATTTAATCATGTTCGTGACGATTATGCATTACAGTTTGAAAAAAAGTAAAATATTATAAAAAACAAAAAATCAGAAAGTTATCCTCTGTGATATCGTTAAAAAAAACGCATAATTTGATATGAAGTTGTAAACATTTTAATCAAGCTTTCTATAATAACTGAAACATCTGTTTTCATAGTAACCAGAATCAAAATTGGCAAAAAATGTTTTTGTTATTTTTTGAAGTGTTCAGAATTTCGTTACGTGGTATGTGTAAATAGATTGAACTTCCAACTAAAACAGGTTTTCAAATTATATAAAAAAAATATAGGTTAGTTTCAAAATCATCCATTTAATGATTTGTATTTCAAACGTAACCGTATGATATGTAATGGTAATAATAATATTTATTTTGCCATAAAAAAATTATAGCAACATTGTATTACAAAATGAATACATAGTCAAACTAGTTTTGTATTCACCACTGAGGTAAAATCATTTTTTTGGAAAACAAGAATCTTAATCAGAACCACAATAATAATATTTGTATATTTTTGAATTTTTATTGCTCTTAGAATCACAAAGAGTAAAAATTGAGATTATTGATTAAATAATTGTATCTCCTTCAACGAATTCGACCTAGTTTAGAAAATATAATATAATGATAATAATACATTTATACAATCTATGACTTCTGCTCGTCGTTTAACGTTTCACAGAGCTATGGCTGCAGCAGGCAGACATTATTCTATCGCGTTAAAAAAAAAAAAAAATAAATAATTTACTCGACTCCCTCGTACGCTCATTTTCCGTTTATTATTTTAACATTTTTTAATGATTATATTTTTTATTTTTTACGAATTAATATTGAAATAAATACTTTTAAACTCGAATATATAACGTTACGCGTAAAACATGGCGGTATGGCATGTTATCAATTTTGAAATTAAAATTCTCGTCGAGTCGAGAGCTAAAAAAGTTCGTTATTCATCATGGGAAATTACAGATCGGCAAAAATTTAAGCCCAACACTTTTTGAGCGGGGAAAAAAATAACACCGTACAAAAATTGTCCGAATCCGTAATCGATTTTCGCCATGAATTTCGCCGGACAATAGAACGTTTGGAAACCATCAATATATGTCGTGTTAACAAAACGGGCGTCTGCACACTTGATATGGGTACGTTGTTGGCTGACGCCAATAACATCTAGCCGGGCGATCTCCGGGGTGGAATAAAATAGAGATTATAAACCGTAGGTGATTTTCGTGGAAATAAACTCTTAAAAACTACAACCCTCTGACGATTGGTGAGACGGGAATAGTGAAGAGAAAAATTCCTGGCACAAGCCGAGAGACGATGTTCTTTTGCCTTGAAACTCGTCAGTTGCTCGCACGGGAAACAGTCACACCACACGCGTGTACTCGAAATGCAGAAATAGTAGGTGCCTTATCGTTTTATCAAGAATGTATATTATTGAAGAACACTGTTTTCTGTTTAAACGTTAATAATAATTTGTATTGTGTGAAGATTTGATGAACAGATGCAGCATTTTGTCACGAATCGAAGTTAGGAACGGACCGTTTTGTAAATTAAATTTGACTTTTACTTAATATTTGAATACCTAGGGGTTTTTTTTTTAAAAAAGAGATACGGCTTTAGATGGATTGTTATTGTGGAAAATATTTACCGAACAACAATATTAACAACATAACAAAACCGAAATAATTTCAAAAATTATTATAACTCGTGTACGCCACACTCGGATACTGCACTTGAACGATACGCAGAAAACTATTGTATTAAATGATTATAAATTATTGCGGTTTTGAAGCACCGACATAGGTGGTGGAAATATCCACTCGTGCGTTGAAATGTTACCGATTACGCGAACAGGAAATAAAACAAACGGATAACTCCTTCGAGACTCGACGACATTAGTCAATCAATCGTGTCTCGGGGACGTTTTATACTAATATATTTACACAGGTATTATGTATACACGTATCATCGATTACGCCCATAATACATACATATATATATATATATATATATATATATATATGTATATATATATATATATATATAAATTATGGGTGTAATCGATGAATTGATTTTCTCTATTGTTTTCGCCGCCAAAGACGACCTTGTTCGCCGTGTATGCTCGTAACAATGTAATTTAATAATAATAATAATATATATTTATAATAACCTATAAACACGTATTAAAATGTAAGAATACCGTGGTAAATGTATTGTACATATACATGCAAGTTAAATGTGAGAATTCCATTGCGGCGTACGATATGTGTATTTTTCGGACTCGATAATAGTATCAGACCGTATAGAGGCCGCCGACGATGCGGAAATCGCGGTCGTCCTTATTCTGAAACTAACACAAGCGAAACGCTCTCAAAATGTGTGTGTATTTGATTACAACCGTGTTGGTGGTCGGTCGCGGTAACACAAGCTGCGTGCTGACAAATGAAACGGTAATCGAAGAATATTGGACGTATCAAATTTTTGCCGCCGAGTTGTTGTACGCGTTCACGAGTCGTGTTAAATCATTATGCAATTCATTATCGTGAATCTTACGCGCACGCAATGCGGAGACGTTAACCGTGCGGGTAAAAATAACGACTCAAGACGTGCATAAAACGTAGCCGTTGGTTATTTACTCGAGAACAAAACCGTTTCTTTCCGTACAATGTCCCTGTTATAATTACCCCGCGCAGCGTTCGCTTTACATATAATATATAATTACCACGCGATCCTTCCTAATTCGGTGGGGTGATCAATTTTTTATTATTTTTAATTCCGTTCGGTTTACACGCGCGCTTATATTGTTCTTATGTGCGTCGGTTACTATTATTATTATGATTATTATTATGATTATTATTATTATTATCATCATCATCATCATCATCGTTGTATCAGCCGAGGAAAAATAAACACTGCAAGCCGACGTTCGCTGATTAAAAAATAATCGAGTAGAATAACAATTTCTAACGTTCGAGCCGAGTACCGGCCGAATCACGTTCATAACGTTATGTACGACTCTAACAGTATCTATTTTCCTTGGAACGTGCGTGTATATACGTAGGAGAAATATCGCGCAATAGGCTGAAGTTTGTACGAATACGATAAGGACATCGTGAAATTGAGTTTTTTCTTCGTAAGCACGGATTTGGTAATTATTATTACGATTTACTTGTATCGTACATGTGTAATACAATGTGCAACACGTGCAGTCGAACGACGTCCGAACGTCGACGCGCGGCAGTTTTTCTCTCGCGATGTTACAGGTATTACGGAATGATTTAGATGACTTTTCCATTTTTATCGTCTGCAAGTCTCATGTGCATTGCTACCGCAGTACAGTGGTCACTGATTGACTTCGTTTTCTAAACCTTTTTTTCGCTATTTCCTTGTAAACGGACTTGATTTTCAGTGTTTTCCCGTGATTGGCGCGGGGATGTTTTGGTAACATTTTCGGTTTTTATCACTTTTCACATACCAACGTCTTGCCGTCCAATTCCCTTTGTTCGAATCGATCACGCACCACTCGTTTTATTATCATAACCTTGTAATATTCTGTTTTATCAAGTATTGTATTTTTAAACAATAAACGCTCTTACGTTGCAATAAAGACTGTAACGCTCGTTTGTACAAGTATGGTGCGATAAAAATAATTTCGTTATAAGTGAAATCTATTGTTTTTCAGTCAAACATGCTCTTTCGGAACTATTTTAGATGTTAAGGTTTTTTTTTTTCTGGAATATTTTTGAGGCCGTTGACTTGATATTTTTATCTTTTATTATTACGGTGTTATATCTCTACATCGTAATATTGCGGATCAGGTCATAACCCGATGACGTCGAACCATAACTGCATTATGGCCTCTAAAATTATTCATATTTTTTTCGAAATACGATTTATCATATTTTTAGATTATTTAGATATTTTTTAGACACGATTGTGCTTTTACGACTACTACTTTTTGAAATCTACTTTGGAAGCATAATATTTTTTTAATGTCTTTTATAGATTCGTGCTTATTTTTGTTTCGGCTTCTATAATCACTAGTAAATGACATCATGATTGGTATACAATCATATAGGTTCAGTATTTTTCGTCAAGCTTCCATTTTTTTCTTTCGTTGTTGTTGTTATTTCACTTTTTTCCGTGGGTAGGTGCATTACAGCGTTCACGGTGAGGGGCAGAGAGTATTTGTGTGAAAGCGTTGTTCTCGGCATACTTATATTTAACTTGTTGATACCTCAGGTGTTCTTTTTTATCCTTTATTGCACATGTAAATTCATATTTTTCGGGGGTACCTCGTGTGCAATTACTTAGGCAAGTAGAGTACATTTTATGCGCAAGTAGATTTATTATAGTCGTGGCGTTTTGCTTATCTATTATTCGTGCAACAAATTTTTTTTATAATGTGACCAATTCGTTTCTTTTAACATCGCGGACCACACCGAATAAATAAAAAAAAAAATTAAAATTAAAATAAAATAAAAAACTCTGACCGTGGTCATAACTCATCATGAATTATGATAATATTCGAACGCGAGTTCAATGGTTACAGTATTTTCCGTCCACTGCGATTGTTTTCTCGGGACCAAATCATTATGTTGATGGTTTTAGTTTTCGATAAACGTTTCCGTAGATCGATTTTATCCCACTGCATTATATACCGGAAACATTTGGAGTTGATTATTGTTCTAAGTGTTTTATAATTTATGTATGAATTATCCGGTTGTTATCGCAAACCTGTTTTGTCCAAGAATAATCGCTTTAAGTTCACTCACGTTGCACAATCAAACGGTCACTCTGTTATGCGTCAACGGCGATTAGGTGAAAACAAAAATCATGGTGCCTCGAATTGAAATTAAAAAAAAAAAAAATCTGATAACAACAGACATAATTTCGTTAGGTTAATTACGGCGCCCGTTGCTTAATCGACAGGGGTATCAAAACAAAAATAAAAAAACGATTTAAACACTAATTTAGTAATCATAATCTTTATACGGATACTTCGAAATATATGAAAAAGAAAAAAAAATTAGAATAGGCTTTGTAAACCCACGACATTGTTGAAGAATGAATATATATTTTCCTACAGCCAAATTGTAAATTAAAAATCAATGATTATGCTGTCGTATGAAATACATATTTATATTTATATCGGTTACTAACAACTAGACACCGCACATTATTGCCACGGTACGTGTGTATGTAGGTTATATAGGTAGTAGTAAAATAATAATGAGAGCGTTGGACGAAATAAATATGCGATATTCGAATTTTACACCGAGCATCATGTAACAACATTTCAATCAAAATGAAAATCTCATCCGATGGGATAAACGTATAAGGTCACGCGCACGCGGTTATTGGTATATCATATACGCACCGTATTATGGACACCCGTATGGATCATTATTCATCAGAACACTCGTATCATTTGCATATTCATTTCGGACAATTTTAGATAACCTTAGCAAGATTAGAAGTGTGTTTCATACTTCGAAGAAATAAATAATGTAAAATTGTACCGAGTTTCTTTTTTTTTTCTTTTATACGTATTTACGACAGTTGCAAGAAACATGATTGAATTTCAGAGAAAAAAGTCGATTATTATTTGTTCATTATTTCGATACAGATGTGACTGCATAACGTGTTGGCCGAAGTTTTATATAAGCTTAATACGAATTATCAACTGTACTGATATCGAATAAAATGTGAATGACTCGTGAAATGATGGCTAATTTTTAACTCGGAAAATGTTGAAGATTATATACGTAGAAAATCACTCATTTAATTAACAAGGCTTCTTTGGTGCATTCAAAAACTATTGTCGGGATAGAGTGCGGAATAATTTTTAATAATATTAATTTCTTCAAATTTATACGAAGAAAGTATTTTTAAACGATTTGTAATCGTCGAACAATGTGGTTCACAAAAGTAATTACATTTTTCGTTATTTCCTTTCGTCTACTATAAGGTACGTAGCGGTGATTTTTTTGTTCCGTCAACGAATACATTAATTTTTAAATTTCACACTCCGAAACGTATAACTCACCGGTCGGCGTCGAACGGCGGTCCGGTGGCCGTGGCCGTGCTAGCGATACTGTTGTACCCGTGGTCGCTGTACGACACGGACGACCTGTCGCTGCCGGCACCGTCGTCGGCGGTTCCGCGGCCGGACGATCCGCATGACGACGGCGTCTCGAGGACGCGGCACAGCGAGGAAGGCTGCACCAGCCGGTGGTCGGCGGCCAGGTCAAATGCGGCCGGCAGCGAGCAAGGGCCCGCGGCCGTTGTGTCGCTGTCGGTGGCGCGGTCGTGGTCGTCGCGGTCGTGGTCGTCGCGGTCGTGGTGATCGTAGCGCTGGCTCGAGGTCCGCAGCAACGGCGACGGTACGTAAAACGTGGACGTGTCGGACGCGGCCGGCCGGTACTGTTGTTGGTGGTGGTCGTCGCGCTGCGGTTGTTGGTGCTGCGACTGCGGCCGACGCTTGTGGCCGCCACCGATGTTCAGCATGTTCAACCGGGCGCGCAACATTTCGTGCACCGTAGTGGCCGTGGTCGCGGTGGTCGACGGCTGTGACGGCGACGACGTGGACGATGAGGTCGATTCGTCCGGTGACTGCGGTATGAGCGGCCCGCGGTCCTGGCCGCCGAACTCGCTACGGCCGCGGTCGTCCGTTGTCCGGCAGCCCTTGCTCGAGCCCGTGTTGAACGACGAACAGCGCCGGCGGATCTTGCGCCACTTTTGTCCCATGTTCTTGTTCCACACGCCGACGTCTGCTGAAACGAAAACGCATTAATGATTATATTTCAGGGGCGGGGGAAGGACGGCGAGATAGGGGTGGGGGAAGGGAAGCGCGGAGCTCGCGGTTTTTTCGCAACGGAACGTCCGTTGTCCAACTGTCGGCCTTTGGCCGGATCGACCAACGTAGCATCGCGATCACTGATCACATCGTGCCGCGATAAGCGTTGGTGATTTATCGCCGCTTTGAAGTCGATGAACGCGCGGCGTCGTTGTAGATTACGACCACAAGTTGCCGTACCGGGGCGCGATGAGGAACGGGGTTCGCGGTTAGACCAATATTTAGTTCCAAAATGGAAGTTGAAGAGTTGGCATGTGCTGCTTATTTGTGCAGCCGTAGTAGACGTGTAAAGAAAAAAAATATTACATTCATTTTAGATACCGAATATGTGCACCAACTCCTCCCAACTCTTCTTTTTTAAAAAACGATTTGCATACTCTTCACTTGCAGAATTCCAAATGGCAGGACGATTTTCTACATCAAATATAAATTTTTCAGTATCGAAATTTCGGCCGTCCATGTTGTTACACAGTGCAGATACGTCTGGTCGCGCGACTGGTGGCCGGTCAATTGGAAAGAACGCGCGTTTTTCGTAAGAAGCCATATAAATATTTTGGCGGCGCCACTTTATGTGATCGCGCGTCCAGTTGTTTTGGTGGCGCCACCAATTTGGCCGCGCCACCACGTGTGAAGACCATAATCTAGTTCTGCGTTTCTTTTGGCCGCGCCACCATGGTGTCGTGTGAAAGGGGCCTCGGTGTTCACTTATCATTAAAAGTACTGTTTCGCGATAAAAACACCGTCCAAATTTACTTCTAGGACGAGATACCCTTTGAACACCGGGGCCCCGACGTTAAACATGGCCGTTCACCACGGTTGTTGCGCCACTGCCTACGGCGCGAAAAAGCACGACCGGTCGCGTACAGTTTAAGTAAG
Organism: Sipha maydis; assembly: GCA_034509805.1. NCBI lineage: Eukaryota > Metazoa > Arthropoda > Insecta > Hemiptera > Aphididae > Sipha > Sipha maydis. The sequence goes on from JASXSY010000483.1 coordinate 28,292, forward strand.
CCCGAGTACGAGTGTAGGACAGTGAGGGTAGTGATGACGCGCGCAACGCATTCGAACCGTTCCACCCGAACTCGGTACTGTTAATATTTTCTCGTCGCTCAACACGTGATCGTGTGCAATTCATCGACTTGTCGACAACTATCGCGTCGTGCGGCATTGAGTCTCCCGAGGTAGACGAGCAGAAGTTGCGGTCCTCCCCCTCCCACCTGCAGGCGGTTGATAATTATTTTTAATTTATCGCGGCGTTACGAAACGCGCGATTAAACGGGATCACGCTGACGGTTCAGTATTCGCCTCAATGGACGCCGCCGACGCGTTAGAAATAACTAGTCCGATTATTATTATCACTACCGTATTATCATTATTATTATTATGTGTGCGTGCGTGTGTGTCAACTCCCGAAACAGCAACGTTAATGGTGAACGCGTGTGCGGCGGAGTTACCGGTATACGTTCGTACGCGTGTACGATTATTTCGTAAAACCGTACCGCTGTCCATCCCGTTTCGGAAAACTATACGTCGGACGAATCATTAATTTAACCTACCCGCGCGACTATTATTGGCGATGGATTCTGAGCATTTATACGTTGTATACGTTATATGACGTATATATAAAGTATGTAATCTTATCTTTGGAAACAAAGACCGACGTCAATTTATCGATATTATGTGGCTGTGAACGTGAAAATACGACGAAAAACAAATATATTTGTGTTGTCAACAATAATATGCACTTTAAGACTACAAATATGCATTCGATATTCATTTAATAGGTAAAAACGTTTAAATATGCAAAATAAAATTAGAGTTATTTTAATAAGAATGATCTAAATCGGGAACAATTTTCATCACATTTCAAAAAGCTAATTCAAATACATATATGCATTTGCATATAAATCCGGTCCCTAGTTATCACTGTCGGTTTAAAATTCGACCTGATTATTTAACCCGTATGCTTGTACGTGTAGCGTACGAACCGGTAATGATCACAACACGGACGGGCGACGAATGGAATCCATTTCGACGACAGTTTTATTTCAGACGAGCGTCCCAGTCGTACGTTTACACCTTAGATAATATGCACTCGAAGAACACCCGTGTGGACACGAAAATAATAATGACTCCGAGGGGGCTGGGCTCTTCTAACGAGAATCGCGGCTTTCGTGTTGTTTTTAATCTATTTAGTATCACACACCTGTACATTTTTAGTCCCTCTTTCCTGGAAATCGTTAGACTCAGAACCGGGTAAACCGATTCTCCGATTTTACCGATAGCTCCAGTGCAACGAACCATTATAATATAATATACATGTTATACACTAACGCGTGCGACGAAAACGTGTTTATCCGTTGTTTTTGTTTTTACGAATGTGTTTTTTTTTTTTTCTGTTAGTTTCCATACAGTCCTTTACGCTGCTGCTGCGGTACGTCTTCTGTCGCGCCCACACGCCAGTAGAAATGCCACCGCGGTCGTTGTTATTCAACGTCATTGTGTTTTCTCGAGACGCGTGTGCGTATCGTACGCTATGAAATTATCATTTAGAAACGTGTAGGTCATTACCGTTTTTTTTTTTAAATTTTTCCTCAGAGATAATATTGTTTACGACTGCGGGTCGCAGTGTTAACTGTCCACTTATGCGTACATAACATTGTTTTGCGTACACTTGTTTATCGTACGTCCCGTTACGCTCCGCGACGACGTGCTGCAAGCGGACGCGTTTACGTATGCACACAAACGTAATGCTCGTACGTTGTACGGTCAGTTTTTAAATTTGCACGTGTGCGTGCTCCGATAAGTGATCCTCGTTCGGTTTGAACTACAATAAAAGCGTTTAGATGTATCGTCCATAATCTCGTCCTGTATCGCGCAGCGATTTCGAATTACATAAACTTTCTCATTGTTATCGTGTACATATTATACACTTCAGTCGTCCGGCTGCGTGGATTGATTGTTTGTTGACGAATTGCGCGTGTACACGTCAGTTTCCCAGTACGGCTTGCTGTTTTACGATTTTACGCAACAAATAATACGACACTTGCTTCAACGGGCTATCCCGGTGGTGTCCATGTCGGATACTTGTCGTTTTTGTCATTATAATAGAAAACAATTTCGGCACCATTAGACGATGTGTGTAGCGTCCGAGTGGTTTTCGACGTGCGGTTTGTGTTGACAACGGTTTCAGACATTGGCTTCGGACATTCGATTAAAAACAATAAACGTTTCTTCGTAGTGGTAAAAATAAATAAATAAAATAATAATAAATAAGTAAAACGATGACTTTGAAAATTATATTCAATGTGCTGGTGTCGATACATGAACGATAGTGCTCAACCGTAGAACGTGTATAATTATTCGAATATTTTTGTCCAAGTGAAGTAGACATTCGAGTTTGTTTATTTCGAAGCGTTTGATCTACCCAGACTGATAAACAAAATAACAAAATAAGTATATCATTTTCTATCGAAAAACGTATCAGTGATTTATCGATTTGGAAAAATTGATTTCAGACGTTACATTAACTATTAAATTCTTTCAAATATTTCTGTCTGTATTACACGTGTGGCCATTATCCACCATGAAGGTTGAAGTCAAATGTTACATAATAAATCAATTTAATTAATTATGACTTAAAGTTAATTATAATGTAAAGAGAGATAACATTACAACGGATAGATTAATTTTTAGATGAGGTCTCACGATGAACAATTAAAAGATATGAAGAGATCAAAATGTCAAATTAACATTATATCACATAAATAATGATTATCTCGATTATGTATGAAAAATATTTGACTTTATCGAAGTTCATATCGATAGTTATTTCAATTCGTATAAATATAATATTTATTGAAAATATGCGTGGTTTAAAATGTATATAATTATATGAACCATATACACATTAATATAAAACTTTTAAGTGTAGCTAAACTCTGCACGTTTTGCCATAAGTGAACTCGGTAGCTTCTTATTTTTCTTAGGAAACTGGGTACAGAATATTAAGGTATAATATCGGTTATTATAGTTACTGAGATGTTATCTAACTACACAGTGCTATGCGCATAAATCAATATTGCGTAGGAACCACCGCGTTCCTAATGTTAATAAATATGTATATATATATATATAAAACCTTATGCTACGCGATTAATTGATTAATTTGATGGTATCTTTATTTCTTTATAACTCGTAACGACTTGATTTATGCGCAAAATAATTTGATAATGTTTGTTAATGTGTGAGTTTCTTTTGGTTGGAAAATTAAAATAATCAAAATATGAATTAGAAGCACATGCGTTTAAAACATGGAACATATACGAAAATGTACGGTACTTCGCCGTATAGTTAGATATAAATGAGATAAACGCACCGTTCCAATATTGGTCGTAGCTATCTAATATCTATCTAAAATGTATTTAATACATATAAAGACGTATGACAAATTAGTGTTACACGTTCATATGTGTCAAACTAAACTGATACGTACAGCGATGTATGGGAAAATGGGTTATAAATGTTTGACATTTATGTTCATAAACTGATTTGAAGACCGATTGAAAAACGATTGGAAGCCGTCGATTTTCTGTCGTCTACCGGAGAAGGAAATTTAAATATTTTAACGGACGTGCTTACCGAGCTGCTGTTTCGACATGCTTAGGTAGGTATACTTCGATGGAATATTTTATAAATATTTCAAGCAATTCAATACTGGGAGCAATTGTGTTACGTTGTCGCATGGGTATCCGATTATGTTGTACGAGATGTGTGTGTGTGAGCGCGCGTACGATATTACACCCGAACTCGATGATCGTGAAATGCTCGTGTGAAGTCCTTCGTGAACTGGGCAATGAAAACATAACACGCATCGTACGTAAAGAGATACTGAAATCGAGATTGACCGTTGTAGCAGTAATGTTTGTTTACTTCGAAAATCAACCTTTTTCATTTCTCGATGATTTATAAGAAACGAACCAACGAAGTTGTTCAACCGACCACCGGGTTGTATACGCGAACGTAGTAAATATTCTGGAACGGGTGGTGACAACGTACCATGACCATATGTGTGCGGTACCGACATCATTTCACGTCCGGTAATATTATCATTATCTATCGTGCGCGCAACGGATGGTGACGATCTAGGCATGAAGATATTATCATTAATCGAGCGTTTCATTTGGCGAGACCCAGATAGGTCATAAATAAAAATCACAAAATTTTTTTATTTTTCGTCGTAACGTAATCGTGCGGTACCGACGTATATATTATGTTATTAAATACATTAAAACTCATGACTGTAACGTTTTTAAAACAACGCGCATCATCTGTTGACCTCGAAAAATACATTTAGAAATATAATAATGCGTGCATATATATATATATATATATATATGCACACCCATTATAATTATCTACAATTGTGATTTATGTGCGACAAAAGGCGTTGATTACTTTTTATTTATAAATAATAATTCGTCGAGTTTGCTTCGCGTACATTTTATGAAAATAGCGCTTGAAACCGCGGGCAAGTTTTTTTTTTTTCGCTGATTCGCCAAATCAGACGTGTGTGTATATACAACACTGTTACACTAAATTAATAAGCAGTTGAATTTCTATCATTCGACGGGAACGGGTAAAAACGGCTATGAGCTGTAATATATTGTTCTGTAAATTAAACGTAATTTTCGGACTTTCGGCATTCGCGATTGAACTTGTCCGTACAAAGGTCCGTCGCGGGACGGTCGGATGGTTTCGAACTTCATCAAGAGCAGTACACACGCGCGCACAATGAACGCACGATGTGCTAGTTGATGTGCTAGTTAGTGGTTTATTCATAAAGTGCGGTGCAGTGTAGATATTATATACGTTGTATGGAAAACGAAGCGCACACATTGGTGTGCGGACAAGATGGCAGGAAGAAAAAAAAAACACATTTCCATTCACGTACAGAGATTTATTTTTTATTTTTTTTATTACGTATATCATCAATGCCGAATTGTATGCACGGCCGTAGGGTTTTTACTCGTTAGGTTCGCCATTCAGCATTCAATTAAAACGTCCGAGCGTACCGTAAAAGCGTACGCAAACATCAATCGGTTCCGATTATTTTCGCGTGCGCGTCGGGGCCCGACAATCCGATGTTTGGCTCGCGACAACGTCTCGGCCCTGCAATTGAACGCGCGCACCGACGGCGGGGGGCGTCGTGTCATTCCACCTACACAAACATGATCGCGAACGTCGAACAATCACGGCCGAAGCGCAGTTGTACACGTGCTCCGTACACATTATGCGCGTACATAGAGTCAAAGAGTTGTTCGCAGAAGTTCTCTGTAGAACATCGCGGAAGACGCGTACAAGTTTTTAGGGGAATGTTATAATACCGTGCATTTACGTAGATGTGTACGCGCGTACGCGGCGCTGGTGCACGGGTTCCGATGTCGAGATAAAATAAAGTAAAAGAATTCAAGAAGATGTCTCGAGCATTCATCTCGATCACGTTTGTTTTCATTCCGAGTTTCTCGTTGCTCCCGTAGTCGCCTACGTCGAATATTTTGTTTTTCGCATTAGCCGTAATAATAATAAAATTATTGTGCCATGTACAGAATTGTACACTATATTGCCGCGATGCATATACATAACGAGACAATATATATATATATATATATATACACTCTAACATTATTATACATCTTTAATAATTCTCGTCCGCGAAAACGATTCGAAATGCGCGCAAAACGCACAATGGGCGGATATCATCGTTCCGTTTCTGTACCGGTCGGCGTGTAAATTAATTTCACCCGATACTTCCCTTGTTATTTACAGTTTCTCAACTCTAATCTTTCGAGGTATTTCGCCGTGAATATTATGCATATATTTATACACATAGGTATGTACATATAAATTATATCATAATGTACCTTTTTCCCGCAGGCTTCGGGTGACCCTGCAGCAGCAACAGCAGCAGCACCTGCTCGTGCCTCTTTTCCGGGGCTTAACTCTTCATCTCGCTGTCACCACACCCCGTCCCCCGACCGACGTTTGCGATAATTATTCCCGACGTAGTTTTTCACCGCCCCGGTTTCGCGTGTCTCAATCCGCGGGCGCGCACCGTAGTCATCATCCGAAGCGTGCGTGTAGAATTTAATAAAATCACAGTGCCGCAATCATCCGGCAGCGGTTATTAAAATAATTCGGTATTTAAGTAACACTCCGGCGGTTTCCACTCTCGCTCATTTTTTACCCCTGGCGTTAACAATGTAAATGTCATACTCCCTTGGATCAATGTTTTCAAAATGTAATTGTACGTTCTATGCGATTTGAAACGCGTATTTTAGTAGAAATGATCGTACATGCTCAGTTTTCTGCGTTCGCAACAACATTTTCGTATCCGATGTTACGGTGTGCACAAGCGATCGAGCATTTTTGATGTAGTATTTTGCGTTTATATGAGTATACGAAACCAGAAACTCTAAGCTGCTGCTCGTCGTCGTACGACGATCGTGATTCGGAAACGCTGTTACGGAACGTGAGCTTTGTCGCCTTAGCCCATATCGAACGACGGCTTGTGTTGCGATGGTTATTCGTGTCCGACGATATGGCCGGATTTCACGGATTTTATATAGCCGCGGGAATAATATGTCGTTTATCGTCCGTCGACCGATGCAAATTTTTATTTTATCGTCCGTCGAACACGACCCTACACGACCCTACACGGAACATTCCGTAGACGTCTTCAGGGGGTCAGGGAGGATTTTCACTCGTACCGTACGGAAACGTTTCGGTCGTTCTGGCCGTGGTAAACAATACCAATGTGACCGTGTCGTTCGACACACGATCACTCCGAACGGAACGGTAATCCCGGTGCGTGCCGACACGATAAATTACAAGTCCGGGCGACGACCGCTCCGTTGCCGCGCGGACGAATTTCAAGGGTCGGAAGGCGATCGACTCGTGCCGCCACGGCATTTCCCGTCATTACGCGCGCGCCGTGCACGCTATGTGTCGTCGATTTGTTCCGTCGTCGAGACGGGCGCGCATCGACGACACCGCCGCTAGAGACAAATATCCGGTGACGGCGCAATGGTCCGGAAAACCATTTGAACGGACGGATACTATTATAGTCGTCGGCCCGTGGGCGCTATACCAATAATAATCGATTACGTACACGCACACGCACCCCTCAGGTATCCCTCTCACCCCGCTTACGACTACGAGGGGCGTTTGGGTTTCGTTTAATGTTATAGGCGGGGGATTTCGAAACGGAACGAAAATTATCCATCGGAAATCGTCAAGGAATATTTATTTAAACGTTTCACGAAACGTTTCGTTTCGTTGAAAACAAAAGAATAGAAAAAAAACTCGGAAAAAAAAATTAAACGTTGAAGTTACACTTGGATTAAAACCGCACCACGCAAAGCGATGGCGTACTACTGTTTGTGTACCAATCGATGCTTCCACAGATCGTTTTCGATTGTATTATGTACTGCGATCAGTACAACCCCGTGACCAGCGCTACGACCATTTTTCAGCGTAATACCATGTTATTCCCGTACTTCTAGAAATATTTTCAATTAGTGCGTTTCGTTGTTTTCGACGGAGAACTATAAATGCCGACAGCAAACATATCGCCGGTTTGTCCGTAAGAATGTTTACAAGCTCGTAATTTTGTTACGCTAGACTCGGACGCTGCTTTATACTATAAAGTTTATAGTTTCTTATAATCGGTAACGGCTAATGATCGTAGTACCAATCGTTTCATAAAGGAAAACGGTTTAAATGAAACCATTTCGGTTTTTAGTTTAAGCAGATCGGAATGTAACGCTATGTGATATACGTCGAACGTATTGCTCTGTACTGCTCAATATCGAATCTGTGAACGCAAGTTGCTAATGGTATACATAGTTTTCTTTTTCGTCATCCCCCCGCCCGACAGCTTAATCCATTTAGGTGCATTGGATAGATACGCGCTGTCAGTATGTCATGTTATGTGTTGGTGTTCGTGATACGTTTCGTGAGACCAAGACTTCGTCGTTAAAAACCCGGGCGGTCTACCTACTCGAGAGCTGCAGAGACGCTGGACGCTGTCTAACCGTCTCGATTACCCGCGGTTCATTACTGCGTCATACCGTGCCCGTATATTTAATGTATACGTGTATATTTCTATGTATAACATCATTATATGATTAGTAGGGCTCAGTTGTTTATAAAATCGTATCATTTTTTCTATTGATCCAATTCAATGCGGACCTGAATACCCAATTCGATTTATGTTTTACTGAACAGAATAACACTGTTTTGAATGTATGTTTTTGAGATTTTTAAGGAGATAAATGCATATTTCAGTAGATTTTCGAATTTTTGTTTTACAAACAATTTAAATTAACGGGTAGATAAATGATAAATTATCAACCCGTATTATCCCGAATATTTTTAGATTCAACTTTGATGAAATTGAAAAAAAAACATTGTAAATTGACTCACATTGTAAATTAGTATATGATTTAAAAAATATAAAATATAAAAATAACAACCGATAAAAATTAAATACATATAAATTATAATACATTTGAAACTTTTAATATTAAAATTAAAATTAATTTTATCCTGCATATATATAACTATAGTTTGGAATTTTTTTTTTAGCTAAAATGCATATTTGATATTTTTTGTATGTATTAATATATACACAATATATATATTAATATTTTGAATACATATTAGGTTATTTTTTATTGCGTAAATGCATACATATATTACAGTCGTTTTAAGTGCAAAAATATCCGAACCCTAATTATTAGTATCTATTGCATTGTTGTTTGTAATCAATGGGTGGCCCATGATACCAGATTAAACATGAAATATATTTAATACACTAATATTATTTTATGTTAAACTTTTCAATTGCTTATTGCCTTTTTACACTGATGTGTATTAAAAGAAAAATAATAATATTTTTACATATATTTTATTAGTTAAAATATTGTTCAATTTTATGAAAACAAAAAAAAAATTGAAATATATTGTATATGCGTTTGTCTCGTACTCGTTAATACTCTTTAATACTCGTGGATACGCGTCACCGCTTGCCGAGGTGATAAACTTGATAAGCAATACCGCCTTTGTGTGTACTGCACAACATACCGCGAAGTCTACGAAAAGCGTACGAAATGTTTACGTGAAAATTACACGTGGAGGATAAAAATGTCAAATATTCATGAAGACTTGATCTGTATACATTCGTTGAAGCGTATTCGTGTGCTTGGCTTAAACGTATGTAATAAGGCAGACGACGGTTATGACGCGTAACATTGCACACAGTATGGCTTTCCGGCGTTTTTGATGCATTTTTTTTTTTTTTAATGTTTTTTTTCCATACAATAGTAATGTGCACGACAAGGGGCGAAAAACGTTTTACACTTTTACGCCGTGCTGCGTGTATCCAACCCATTAAATAAAGCGTTTAACTGCGGTCATAAGTGTTTTGACGCCAAGGCCGCCTTGTATCAATTTTACATGTAAAATGCATGCACGTATATAAACGTTTATTTTACAGTGGATTTATTCAACGTGTGACACTCGTTTTCTCGGTAAGACGGCATGTTTTTGAAAAACATTTTTATTTTTTAAAACATCTGAAATATTATATTAATCACAATAGTATACATGACATTTTTGTAAAACAGTTGACTTTTTGCTATTTTTCTATTTTTTATAACACACACGAGTAGAGCGACCAATGGTCACTGACCCTAGTACAGATAGCTAGTGTTTAAAAAAATCACTCTGTACAAATAATACAACAACCACTCGTGATAAATTTTTATTTTCCCGCGTCAGAACTGCAGTATGTAGATACCTAAACGATTAAGTTATGGTAACTAATTCATGGACACAGACGTATAGTTTGTAAATATTATGTGCGTACGATCATGAAGATTACAGTTAACTCGCGAAAAAAATTGAAACGTTGAAAACGAGGTCACTTCCAAATAATACGCGTATCCGAGTCGCCTTTCGTTTTTATTACGAACAGAAATTATATGGAATAGAAAAAAATCCCAATTCAGTGGGGATAATCATAATTCTAAAATCATCGAAAAAGAATATCATTTTTATGTAATATATGTTTTCTAAGATATTCTATTAAGACCAATGAGTTTATTTTGAAAACTTTTATACTTGAGAAATTACTCAAAAACGGTACAGTTTTCTATTATAAGTATGAAAAATATGAAAATATATGAACTCAACTAAATACATATTGTATTGTACAATGACAAATCACAGAACATTTAAAAACGAAAATAAACTATATACCATATTGTATTCTATACACATTTGATCGAATAATTATTCTAAAATAAGACAAAGAATCATCATGACTATAGATTAATGGTCCGTATTTGTTGATATCGGGGTGGAGAAGCGATCACGACCCCTTCGGGTGCCCGGAGGATCGAAACGGATCAAACAACATCGGCCTGACATGGAGATCAACGGAGAAGAATTTCCGCATTACCGAGGTCGATGGAATGCGTCGGCGAGAGGGATATTTCGTACGGTTGGCGGTCTTCATCGTCGTCGTGTAATGCGGAGGCACACGGTAGATTGAATTGTACGTACATGGCGATTAGCTGAGATTTCATTGGGAATGCGGTCTTGGGATCGAGCGCCGTAGGACGAGGAATGGACGGATGATGTTGATTAGACAATTTTTGGGTAATAATTACACGTGGTCGTCCTTCGACGGTGTCGCGTGCGCTCATTTGTGTAATTAATGATAATTACACGTTTACGGTGTGATATAAAAATGTACCGTACGGGGTTTTTTTTTTTTTTTGAAAAAATCTAAAGGAACCGTCGAATCACTCCGTCGTCTACACCCGTGCACCCATTTACCGTTCCTCGTCGACATTGCAGTCGATCCGCCTCCGTACGGGAAAGTGGGTGCGTTTGGTTTCATTTTCAGTGTTCAAAGATTTCCGATTACCATTTCACCCCCCGTCTGCGCGACAACCACCTATGCGTGCAGTAGTACCGATATTTCGATGGTTACTAACACGGTAGCAGTCGAAGCCCCGCGGCAATCTGCATGTAGATGTACAGCAGATACGACGCGCGTCAGACCGAATTCAAAACCTAGTGCTGATTATGATCATGGTAACGCGGTTTTTGAGGAGGTCGTCGCCGTACTCATCGCGATACCGATCGGGCTACCGCTGGAGCTTGTACAGCTCTTACTTATGTTCAATATCACGAGTAACTAACTGCGGGTTACCGCTTCATTATTATAAATATACGTAATATGTGTTCACACGAGTGTTCCGTTTCCAAAGTCTTTCGCACCAGTGGAGTATCTGACTCTAGTATATGGAGGGAGGGGAAGAATAAAATTCCACTCAAAAAGGATGGAGGCTATAATTATTTTACCCCCCCTTGAAAAAAAATCTTAGGTATGCCCCTAAAGTTAAAACAACGTTTATTGTACCTTATATAGTTACTTATTAATTTTTTTTTTTAAATGTACATAATACAATTTATGTAATATTCCTATAAGGCCTCTTTCACACAGTCCGTTTCTTTAACGGCAACGGAAACGGATCGGATAAAAATGTCCGTATTTATAAAAAAATTTTGTCCGTTGGTAAAAACGGATAGTGTGAACGGATTGTATAAATAACTAACATATGTGTCCTATCTACTCCGTTTTCTATTTTTATCCGATCCGTTTCCGTTACCGTTAAATAAACGGACTGTGTGAAAGAGGCCTTAGAAACTAAAAACATTTATTTCAAATAATAATCAGCAATAGTTAATCTTGCTAAGTCAAAATGCCAGGTTTCTTTGTAATTTTTGTAACTTTATCCTAGTAAATATATTGTAAACACATACAGAAACATACCAATTGATGGTGGGAGGACGATCGCTCCACCAACTCCCTCTCATATACGCTACTGACACGCACGCACGCGTGAACCGTACAGTGGCATACGGACGACTACCGTTCGGGTTTTTGCCGCGCACTCGTTTCACCTGTTCGAGAATATACCGTGTATTTTTACGCACACCGATCACTAACGATGGTACGCGAGGCATACGCGGAAGTTCGATTTCCGGTTGCGGCGAAAAACAAAGTGGCCCGCAGACGCGTACCGCGCAGATACCATAGGTATTATTATCACGGTTCTCGCGGTTTTACTCGATCATTAAAAACTCGACTGTTATTACAATCGCAAAATATATCAATGACTAATCATCGAATTTGCACAAACGTCCGCGGAACAGGATCATTTCTCCACACATCCGTATCATATTATACAGTTATACCGTGCACTCGTGTGATTGACGTATTCGTGCCCGTAACGGTGTGTCAATATTGCGCGCATTGACTGCGGTAGACTGCGATGGGATTTCAAAAAAAAAAAAAAACAATTCGAATAAAACAATGTATATTTTATTACATGTTGTCATGCTGAACGGTTTTCTTCAACGGTGAAAACGATGACGAGTAATTTAGAAAAATAATGACGTTTAATTAACAAATGTTCAAGATTAATATGTCAAATAAATTATGCGTACACAATTTATGTATGTATAATACCTAAATGGAAAAATTATATAAGCCATTAACAATAAACTGTTTTGTACGAATGAAATTAAACACTATGCGTGATGTATAATAGTAGTGCACTATTGTACATAATAAGCTTTGTAATGTTATTGTGTTTTAATTTTTGTAATCGATATGTTGTCAACATTGTTCATCGAATGGTTTTTACTTATCAAATTAAATCGACCTATGCAAAATAACGTCGTCTTTGCGTCTTATTCTTATTATATTCTTATAATATTATGTTTCATGGGTATTTTATGAGGTTGAACCAGTTTCATGTTTTTTTATTCAAACTGATCAATGAGGAAGAAGGGTACATAGGAATATCTGTTTAAGACATCCCATTGGGACGAAAAAGAAAAAGAAAAAAACAATACAATATATTCAAGTGTGCAGCGTGCGAGACAAGAAATAATGCATCACGAGACTAAAATACTATTGAAATAGAATAAATATAATACGGACCTACCTAAATAATAAAACCGGGTTTGGAAATGCTACGCTGTGCGTCGTGAGAACTGCTGTACGAGACGAGGGTGTTAATTTCGTATGGTATTATGTGAGTGTATGTGTGTGTGTTTGTACGCACATCCACATTCGTATAATACACGGATAATAATATTCATCGTTACCTCACACGCTGTCTTTACGCCGAATACGCGTATAAAATTATTTATAAACATATTTTTTTTATCGGTTAATTGTTTAATTTGTGTACACGTAAACACAAACAGACACATACACACACGCGCACCGCGCGCGCAACCACCATTGCGCAGTGTGCGCATAGCAAGTGCGTGATAAATTTCCGTCAGATTTTGTTGATTGTCGGAGAAAAACACAATTAAACACAAAATATGAAATACAATAGACGGGAAAAGGAGGTAAATTAGTGTTTTCGTTCTTTTGAAAATATTAAAAATAAACAATACACGTTGTTCACGAACCGCGTAACCGTGGTTGCTACGGTCGAGAGGCGTACACACATGTATACTCACATATATGTCAAATAACCGCCGCCACCACCGGACGAGATCCACCGCCGACATATGGTCCATGTCTTCCTCAGACAGACGCTCACGCACGCGAGGGAGGGTGCGCCATGCATTTAGTTTCAATTGGGATACACGGAGTGGTCTACAATATGGAATGTCGTTTGCACAGACACATACACAATCAAGGGGACGTTAAACCTGTTCGGTTAATATTATCGAATCGTTTTTTATCGCTTTTTTTCCCCTTACCGTTACGGTGATGTGAGTCAAGCAGGTGTAACCTAAAGTGCGTTTTAAATTTGTATAATATGATTATGACGTATTTATATTATATATATATATATATATATATATATATATATATATATATATAATATTTTTAATGGTAAGGCTTAGAGAAGGTATGCTCAAAGTTTTTAATACATATGAATGAATCCTATACATTTCAACGATCGCAGATTCGAAAAAAAAAAGAAAAGGTTCAGACGGTATCATTGCGATTATTATTCCATTATTGCATTTATTTTATTTTGTTTTATAGCTTATATTTTCCAAAAAAGTTTTATATTAAATAGTAATGCGTAACATTTATAGACCGAGGACAATTATTTTATATTTCCTACGATTGTCGCGGTCAGTCGTACCCAGAAGATATATATTAAATAATCACGGTTACCGTGTTGATTTGTTATTATTTCTACGGAGTTTTGCGTTAATGGTCAAATTAATCAACGTACAAAGTATATGCTCGTTCCATTTAAGTACTAAAACGTACAATCGTGTCTGCACGTATTTACTTTAGATAAGGTTGTTCATAGCCACTGCTAGTTTATGACAGATTAACTATATTATACAATATAAATGTTTCTTTATTGTACATTTTATTAGTTAATAAAAATGCATTATTAAACAACGTGTTGATATTATTTTAGTTAGCTTTTTTTTTTTCTTTCCATTGCGTCCATTTGTACGAAAGCCCACGGTTTCCATTAAGGCGTCTATTGTCGATTGTAACCTCCCTCCCGTAAATCCACCGCTTACCCATCCTTATAATATGTTCGATCCAAAAGTACCCTATGTAATATTATTATTTTCGAGGGAGTAATACTTTATCTATAACGTGTACTTTCTAGTTTGGTTTATCCGTTATTATGGCGGCCGAACGGAGGAAGAGGGTTGAAAACCAATTTGTAAAGAATAAATATTATATAACATAGGTGTACCGGATTCATCGCTTTACACAATATGTTTAGTGAGTATGGTCGTACACAGGTAAAACGGGAATAGTAATAACAATAATAATAAAAACAAAAAAAAGATGTTTTCCGAAGAATGCAAATATAAATTTACGTACACGCCCAAAGAGAAACGTGAATATGTGTTCCGGCCGGGGGCGTGTCGCAACCGTTGAGGGATGTTCAATTTCCGTTTCGTCAAGAGGACCGAACGGCGTTGTCCTGGGTTCAATCGCGGATCGCGTTACGCACGAAACCGTTTTTTACGAACACGGTGTTATGAAATACTCGGCCGAACGTAAACGTGACGGTCATCTGGTCGAGGGGGTGGTGGGGAAGGAGGCGCACCGCAATCGAAAGTCCGGGGTTCATTACGCGCACGTCGTCGAACATCCCGCGATCGAACTGTCGATCGTTGCGCTCGAAAAGGCGATTCTCGAAACGTTTTGGAGCGGGGGTTCGGTATCGTCGCGCGCGTAGAAATGGAAACCGCAATATCCGCTCACGTCGCCACACGTGTTCCACCGGGTCTTTTACCTGGGAGCAGCAGCAGCAACAGCAGCACCGGGGACCCGTCGAAACGGTGCGCGGTCGTGTTTCCCACCGCATAAAACGCCGCGGCCGCACGTGTCTCCGCGAACGGGGGCGGGAATAGGGGCAAGAAAACACGGGCGTCCGTCCCCGGCCGGAACGTTGTAGCGTATCTGATCTATTTCTGTTGACTGCCGACCAGCTCGATGGTTCTTCAACTTCGTTACCAGCTGAACGTAACGTGTTCAGAACTCAAACGGTACGCGATTATTTCACACTATTTGTCGGGGGGGAAAAAATTGATCGATATCGAATATCGTTAGGTTCTCGGTCCGCGACGGGACGTGATTTTAACGTTTTCCTCCGGCCGTAAAAGTTACGTTGCGTTTCGTGACACGCGCGTTTGGGCACCACTGGATCCGTTGTTGTGCACGCGCACGCCGGAAGTCGAATGGGACGCGCGCGTACGCGAGTGCACACGCATTGTTTCCGTCTCGACTCGCTCGTCCTGCGATTACGTGAGCGCTCGTTCTCGTTCTCGGCGCGCCAACTCTGCCCGTTCTGCCCTAACCGCCTTGTTACCCGGGGCACGAGCGCTTTTCGACGGCGTTTCGATGCTCAGCGTTCCCGTGAACCGCTCGTCATCACGTATTCGGGACGAGGTCACGCGCGCTGTCGCGGAAAAACCGTGAACGTCCTTCGGAGATCGGCTTTTTCCGAAACCCGCTCGGCAACGCGATGCGCAAAATCACGTGACTCGCTGATCCTGGAGCGTCTGTCCTTCGGCCGTACACGGCGCGCTTGCAGTGCGTTATATTTTTTCTCGTCCGCAACTCCGGTCGTGTGTTCCCGTAAAAGTTTCCGATTATAACATGCGTTTCGTGCTTGTGTGTTTCAACAGAATGAGCCGTTTTTTTAAAAAATGTAATTTCAAATTTTAGCGCTTCGAAGAGTAACAACAACTTTTCTTCGGCAAATCAAATTGTTATTTCAGTCCTACCGTTTGATTATATTAACAGTGCAATTACGTAGCTTATTTCGAATGCAGCAATGTAAATCATAATACAAATTAACATAAATGTTAGTGTAGTATGTTTTTGTATACGTTTTGTAATCAGTATGTTAAAGTGTATTAACGATTTTGTTTATTGTATTATAATGTACATTTTTGATATTTCTCAAAAGATTAGCAATGTCAGAAATTAACATGTTGTAATAGCACAGCGTAAAATTGTATTATTGTGTTAAACATTTGATGATCTCGGTTTATTGGTAAAACATCGATACGATTCCAGAATGTGCTTTTCGAATATAAGTAGCGTAAAAGGGTTTGTCGATTTGTAAGTCCAATCAACTTTTGTTTAAGTTATTGGTCGTTTGATAGACGTTTTTTATGCACCAGTACGCGAAGGTTGTATTGAAACACACACACATTGCGCATGGCCGGCCAAATGGAACGAAAAGATTGTTATTGGTCGGCCAACATAAGGAAATTGTGTAATTACCCGGTAATTATGAATTGTTTTACGTCGGTCTATTACAGGGCATCCTAAAATGTATCGTAGATAATTTAAAACTGGGATAAATTACTCTTAAAAGGACAAAGAAGTTGAACGCACTGCACATGCAACAAGGAGGTAGGTATAATATAGGTAGTCACGACATTTTGTAATTCAGCTGCTTATGTTTATAGTGAGCACATAAATTATTTATTTTAACAAATAAGAAGTGCTATTCAATTGAAATCGAGATTTTTATTGATTGTTCTATGTACGATTAACTACAATAGACATAACACGTATATAAATCGAAATAATTGATACATAATATATGTTTTATGCCTGCATATCGACAGATTATTATTATTATTACTACTATAGATAGGTATGTTGATTTTGTTTGTTGTCTCCAATTAAATTATGATCCATACTAATAATTACTAATAATTTTATAAAACAATAATTCGGTGTTTTAGATTTATCGAACTTTTTTCTATTCCTCTCGAGATTCGACTTAAAAGAATCAACAATTATACGTAAATGGTGAAGTAAAACGTGAAATGTACAATATTGTATTGTTTATGAAAAAATTGTATACAATCACTGGCATTGTATACAAATTCCTTTCTTATATTAACGTAATATTTAAAATAAATAATATTGTTTCTGAACTTACCGAAATCACAAGCCACGCATAACATAATCGATCGATTTGCTTAAACCATAATAATTTAAAACGAGATGAACATGTAATAAATTTTAAGAACGAGATCGGCTCGGAGGTAAACACATAATACACCGGCACAACGTGCGTCTGCAGTAGACATAATAATAATACTCGACCGTTCGCCAGACTGACACGGATAAGAATAAAAAACATAAAAATGGGATGGGTTAAAATGGGAGTGTTGCCCGTGTGGTTGACTGGTTTGGTCGTCTATTATGCACAACCCACTCTAGTGGTTTTATTTTTAATTTTTCTTATTCCTTAAACGTTGTTATATTATTGTTTGAATTTAAACACCATCTAATATACACGCACATCGTATTAAAATAACCAAAATACGGCATATAAAATTATACAGATTTTTTACATTATTTAATATATATGTATATAAATAATATAAAATATATAAAAAAATTTCTGATCTTCGACGATAAAACTAATGTTGAAATAACGACGGGTGATTATATTTGTCATTATTATAGACTGTATGTATTTGGAGTGCACTGAACATAATTTTTATAATAATCATATCATTTATAAACATAGAAGTTGTGCAATGAATGTATAAAATAAACAATGACGAGTATTTAAAAATTATATTTTTGTTTTGTTACTTAACGTTAAAATATTGTTGAAGTTTAACAAACTATTTTTTTATTTATAACTCCTTACAAAGTAGTGATAATTTACGTTCAAATGTATATATATATATATATATATGTATATATTGGAATTTGTATTGTAAAATAAATATCATACAACTCTAAACAAATATTGTTCAATCTTACGTTTTTTTTTTTAAGGAATTTAAATTCTAAAATTGAATTCCTAAGAAAACAAATTATGCAACGTATAGAAATATCAGTAACAGTGGCGCTAAAGTATATTTTTCAATAATTGCAAAAATGTAATTGATATTTAATAAAAATAAACAACCTTAAAAATTGTACTTTAATGAAATATTATACTTAGATATTTGTTAAAAAAAAAGAAAAGAGTTCTCAGATTTCAACCATCAGATATTTATACTCAATTCATTGTATTTTTAAAAATAATATTCATTCGTTGAGACTACCAAAGAGTTGAGAGGAGTGTTGGAAAATGTTAGTTATGTTGCAAACCAATTAAACGGTTAAATAAAATAAAAGCAACATATTAACTATCACTATAATCAGTAAATTTAATAGCGATGACTATACCGTTTAAGTTACATTTATCAAATATTATTTGATGGACAATAGTTATGTATAAGTATAATTAAATATTATGTGTAGGAATTGTTTTTTCTTAAGTCGTTTCTCTTGTTCAATATTATTTATAATTAGGTATAAATATTATAGCTAACCACACGAGATGAACTTTAAAACGTTATGTTTGAAAACATTTTTTTATGACATTTGTAGTTGTATAAATAAGTTCTTTAAACCAGTGTTTACAGTGGAGTTGGTATAGCAATGATTAACAAGGGTACAATAAAAATATGTAATAAAAATATCGGGTTTGACGTTATTGATTTTTCAAATAAAATAAAAATACCTTCAGCATTTATTTTTGCTTTAGTATCAATGATATTTAAAAATCTAACTGCTTTACAGGTTTTTTTTCGATTTGGCGTATTTTATAGGACTAATAATAATAATAATATTCATAATATGTAAATATATTTTGATCAAAAATAAACTATTAAAACAGACCCATCTGCGCTGAGTATCATTGTTGAGTGGATTATTAGAGACAAAAAAAAAAAATCCTAAACTGAGCTGTTTACAACAAAAAATTACCATGCGTAAAATAATATTATATGAAACTTAACTTTTATCATAATAATATTTTTAATATAGTTGAAACTAAATGGTACCCATTTAAAATTGGTAACTTTTCGAATTTAACAATTTTTTTTACCATTGAAAAATCTATTGAAAGGTTCATGTAATTTATTATTATTAATTTATTTATTCATTATTTCATCTAATTTCTACTTACTTTATAAATCAAAGAATTTAAGTTTGAAAATTTAATTTTATAATTTTTTTTTCTCTCTAAGAATTCGAAGTTTATAGTATGGGTTAATGATTATTTTCACGAGTATTAATAATTATTTATGTAAATTATCACTAATACAATAAAATACAAATGGTTGGTTATTTCTCCTGGGCTTTGTGTCGATAAGTGTTATTAATTATTACACTATAAACGTGATATTCTTAAAAAGCTCATTGTGGAGATGATCGGACACAGTACATTATTTGTTTTTCATTATCCTATTGTTCGATTATTGTTTCAACTAATACTTATACTCCTGTTTTACTGATGTTATTTTTACCATCCTTCTATGTTTCACAAAAATTAATGTGTTTCATATTTTGGTTTGGAAAATAATATTTTTTTCACATAACATATGAAAATAACAGCAATTACAAGTTAGTTTATTATTGTTTCCCTTACATAATCATGCGAATTTGGTAGTTTTTTTGGTATTTCTTATACGTAGGTATAATACGTATCATACGTTTTAAGTGTATAAAAAGATTTAAAAAAAACAACAGTGTTTAATGTCATTTGTTATTTAATGTTATTGGAAGTTCGTCATATATAGATACCGTTGATTTATTTGTGAATACCAATTAATGGCTAATTAAAATATAATAAAAAAAATCGTTTGATAACACAATATAGATAATTTTTACATGGACATATTACGATGTACCCATTATATAAACGCATTTATAGTTTGAAAAAAAAAAATATTATAAAATAACCATATTTTGTACTTTATTAGGATGAATACAGCTTAAAGTTTTCGTAAATGTTTCCAAACAAAATAGTTAAGAATTAATGAAGTTGAATGGACTTCAAATCGACGGAAAAAAGGATACAAAACTCAGTAGTATTATGGAAACGTTGTAATAATGTAGAACATATTTTTTTATACATTGTAATTACTTTTTATAAAAAATTGTACATGTATAAAATTAGTATTATATGGCAATTCAAAATATAGATCTATAAATAACTTCGCAAAACGCGTAAAAAATAAAAAACTATGCATTCAAAAGTCGTTTTAATTTAACTTATAATTTGATAACTTTGTTTTCGTTTTTGGATGTACCTCGACCGTTGATATATTAATATAAATAAGTATTATATTGAAAATATATTAAAAGAGTATGTTAATGCTTTATCATTTACATATTACAATAATATAAGGAGAGGAAAAAATCAAGTGGTTCAATAATTGTCTTAATCAATATACATTTTTATGACTAATTTATTTAAGTTACTTAATTATATCTAGGAGACATAGGAAGTAACTTTAACTTACTAAAATTAAGAAACTTTCCCTGCTTAACGTGATTTATCAAAATGGAAATTTTAAATTCTGTACTTATTTAATATTGTATTTAAAACAATACTTGTGATGCGCTAATCACTATAATTACGAATCAGCTAAGAATATTATTAATTTTAATAATAGGAAATTGTGTCGATTAATAAATTGAAAAAAAGAAAGAGAGAGTAGTGAGGTCATACCACTATCATTACGGCCACCAATTGAAATATCTATTCATAATAATTAGTGTGAATTAAATAAAAATTTATATTATTTTATGTAAAAAATGATCAAGCTCTAAATGTGTATTGGTATCTATTGTATTAAAACAATTTGTATGCATAATTAAATAGATAAGCGTAGAGATTATTAAAAATAATTTTTAAGGTTTCAAGTTATAACATCATTTATACATAGACCATTCCTCTAAACATACAGTGTGCTATACAGTATAACATATTATTATTATTAAATAGTTAAAATTGTTGTTGAAAACTGTTATAATTCAATTAAAGTAATTTTAAATATTAAAGAAAAACGTCACACATAGATTACAGTAAATTACTATGCACGTTTTTTTTTTTTTAAATAATAACTTATTATAATTACAATTGCAATATTAATAATTTATTAATTTAAAACAATACAGAATAGATAAAAGTATATTATTGTGTTCTACATTACATTAATAGTTGTTAAAGTAGAATATAGCTTGTAAATATTATTATTATAATCAGTTTATTAAAAAGCATCTAGGTACATTATATACTAATTGACTGCTATGAATAGTATATTTTAAAATTCGATTAAAAACAGTAAAATAAATAATAAATATTGTTTTGCAAGTAATGAGTTTTGATGAACGTAAAAATGAGAGTATAAATTGTTTTGTACGTTTGTAAGAATAATATAGTTAATAGAATAAAACCATGGTGGTTATAAATCTTATACTATGGCCAATTAAATGTATATTTGAAAAGGTTACTTATGGTTGAATCCCTCAAAAAAAAAAAAAAATCAATAATTTCTTTGTAACACTTATAGTTTCTAAACTCTGGATGACTACGTAAAATTATTATATACTACCAAAATAAAAACAAGAGAGGATAAATGTGACCGGTAACATCCAATGAGCATTGATTAAGATTTTTCCGGAAGATAACAAACTGGGTGATTATAATTTTGTTATTATTAATATTATTGTCGTACAATATTACATTTTGGCAACAAATATCTTTTAAAATTGTTAGAGTGTTTGTTGCAAAAATACTACAATAATAATCATTATTATGAAACTGAAGTTTCAACACTCGTCGTCAAAATCATTATCGCGATATATTGTTCTCCCCGTCTTTTGATATTATACGTTCTTATTCAATTGCACACCTATACGCATTGGATGTGCCCACAAAGAGCGGATAATAATAACAATAATTGTGTTCAAATAAATTCGCCTATAGCGGCACGTGGCGTGCCATTGAAAACGCCAAAAACTCAAACACAGACAGTACCCTGAGGTACTTATCTATGTACATGTACATTTGTATGTACGTTTGAACAGTATTATTGTATCCCGTAAGAGAAGGGGTTTCTCGTTCGTGTGATTATAAAAAAACGTGATGTTCCACAGTTATCGCCTTGACAGAAAATGTAGATGAAACACGTATATGTGGAGGGTATATACGAGTTCGTTTTTAAAGGCTATAATAAGCGATAATGTGTGCGCGATATACGTCTCTTTCCTGTCATATCATTATTATTATTAATATTTGTATTTCAAGTCGGTAAACAGACACGTATCGAAATGACACATTTTGTGACTATCTCGTGGAAGTTCACACACATACACGCACATGGATATATATATATATATATATATATATATACTACATTTATATACGGTCATAAGGTTGTCTGTTTTGTGCACTTAATGTTTCCTTGGACCGAAATATTATTATAATAATTATTATCATCATTCCTCGTGTATAGGTGTGCCGCTGATGGATAGCATTAATGACGGTAAACTAACCTTGTTGTACGTCGTACAGGCCGCCGTGTTTATCTCTAATAAACTGATGTTCTACACGCATACTGTTCCTGATAGCTGTCATCCTTAGAAGTATTGGAGCTGATATGTCTGGTATGACGTCCTCGTTGCGTATCGAGTTTCTACTGCGAAACAGTACCATTTTAATATTCTGAAAAACACAAAAGAACGTTCGGTAATAAAAAAGAAAATGACTTCGGGTAAGTGTAAGTACGAACCGCAGTAATACTAAAAAATAATAGCTAACAACTGTAATAGTAATAATAATAAATAATATTTTAAAGTCGACCGTCAGTTGGATCCTTTCTAGACGGTACTGGATTAAAGTTCCTGTCACTGATATTATATATAAAGTCTGTAGTACTTTCGCCGCTTCTTCAGAACACGTTTACTCTTTAATTATGACCTGTGGAAACTTTGCTCTCGTCCCCTTACCGTCACCCAATAAGTATAGACCGTCAAATGGTTAGTGCTAATGTCACATTAGTATGTAGGAGTTTATTTATAACTTACATTCCTGCACCCCATTATATTGTCTGACTGGTTGTTAACTCATTCGAATGATAACATTTGTACTGCAGTACAATTCTGCATCCATACTAGATATCCATATTAGATTAGAGTTACAATGTTAATAGCGTATGTCTTAAAAAACTAATAGAAACATTTTATCAAGTATTTTATCAAGTATTTGTAAATATTAGAATTTGTATTGTAAATTGCTATTGATGATCGTAATTCGTGAAAATAAACGTACAATTAACCATTAAAATTAGAATAAATCCAAATGAATAGATGTTGCTTGATTTAGGTAGAAATAATAATTTTTTCGTTTATATTTTTAAAAACCAATCGATAGTTATTCAATTAATTATGTTTTATTCAAAAATTACAATTCATACTTCAAAAAAATCAAAATGTTACTTACAAATAATAAAATATGTCTCTAAAAGACTAAATATGATATAATATGGGTTTAAAACTTATAGAATTTTATCGACATTCTTATAAGTATTTTGCACTTACTTATCATGCAATACGGATTAAATATTTTTAAAATAAATAAGTAGAAATTCATTAATCTTAATAATTATTTGTATAAGCTATTACTAGTCTGTATAGAGCATTAAACGAAAAGGTTATTTCAAATACACTAAACACGTATTCTAAATAAATAAATTCTAAAATTAATGGAATATTTGCCATTTTAATTTTAAAATATATGCGATTACTTGGTGTACAGAACTTAATCACTGACATTTAAAATTTTGAGCATATGTGTGAAATTCATAGCAAATTATTAAAATATTTTGTTAGTAAATAAATATTAAAATAAAAAATTAGTTACTTTAAATACGAGAAGTTGATTTTAATAATACATTTTATATTATTTTAATGTAGACAGATTATTTAGCTAATGATACTTTAATATTAGCTTTAATATTTAATGGCTTATGGTTATTAAAACTAAACGGGATTTAAGTATTTTGATATTTTTAATAATTGCTGTTTGTTGGAAGAAATATCAACATTGAATAATATTCAAAATAATAAATTGATTTTACTGATAAATGGTTCGATCATAGGAAACTTATATTTTTATACATATATTATATATTTATAATGTTTTTATAATACTATATAATAAAGCTAAACAGTTTTTTTTTTTTGTTATCCGGCATTAAAAAAATTCTGATATTTTGAAGACAATTGAGTATTTAGAATGAAAATGATTACGTATTTTTTTAAATTTGTCATCATATGTTTGTGATATCAAATAGTAGCAAAAAATAAAATCCTAAATGATTAAAAAATAACAGTTTAATTAAATGAAATTATATAATAACAATGTTGTTATTATGCATATAGTGAGGAAATGTAGAGTAATATGGTATAAAATAACAATAATGTTCATTCACGATATAATAAATGATTCATTTGTCTAATTTATATGTGCAAAAGGAATATTAATTTACAAATACAACACTGATTTGTTTTATTAACGTTTATGTGGTGAAAAATAATATTCATAACACGTCGTCAAAGTTTCGGACATGAAAAGGTTAAATCATTTTATTATACATCCCCTTTCATTATTATTAGCTATTATTAATGTAGGTTTTACTTTCGAAATATGAAAGTTTTTGTGCTCTAATCATTTTGGTATTGATCAACGGAGTGTTAAAGGTGAATCGCGTTTCCTTATTTGTCGAAATCATCCGAACCGGTTACAAAATAGAAAAAGGAATAAACAAAATATTACACTAAATATACAATGTTCAAGACTTTATTACCTTAAGATTACATAATTTTTTTTTTTTTTATAAGAATATTTACTTCATAGGTGTCGATATTATATGTAATGTATTGAATTCTTAATTGTATCTATATTTTAGTCAATGATATAATAATATTTACTAATCGATGTGTGACAATTGACAGTATTGGACATTTTAACAATCAAAAATATTAAAATCCTTTTTTCCCTATCGGCTGTAACTGAATTCTGTCAAAGCAATTAATAACAAAAACTAATTAAATAAATAATTAACGCATTCTTAATTTTCAATTTTTTTATATTTTTTATTTATAAAAATTATTTGTTTTAATTGAACAATCGGGCAATAATTTTATACGAATTTTTGGGGTATTTAACTTTCATTTTATCAGTGTATCTTTATAATTTGATGATTATATTATTTATATTAAAAAATGTACATTCCTAATGAATGCTAAAATGTTGTAATGTTTCAAAAAAAATAGTTGTGCTTGTACTACTAACTTTGCCTTGAACAACCTTGAACATTATCTGAACGAAAAGAAATGTCTTGTCCACTTCAGATTTACATTATTACGATTCACGGTTGTTGTTGAATGCAATTGTATTTTTTCTGTTGGCTACTCGTTTACGAATGATTTTATAAGTATAAAAACTAACATATCATAACATATTGTAAAATCAATTATTATTAATGAAAAACAAAGTGTAATCAACAAAATGTTTACTAGCGTTTGTGTACAATTTTATTTTCGGACGATGAGCATTCGATAATGATATGTCATAATGTTGTAATACATATATATTGTTATAAGATTGTTGTGCCGCATTCAAAAGAAACGAACGATTAATTAATAACCTTTTTTTTTTTATCAATCTAAATTGTTAAACTGTTTATAACGGGAAGAGGGTTATTTGCATTCGGCACGAGACGCGATAAAGTCGGCCGCAAACGTAAATTTCACAGATTGGGTAAGTATCAAATATACATTTATAGTACTTATGCATAATAATATGGCGTTGATAATGTTGTTAATTAATACGTAAAAAGCGTGGCAAACCGCGCATGACGGCGCCGCCGACTACGTACACGGGAAGAGTGTATGATGTACGAGAATTAATAAACGTATATATTTTTTTTTCTCTGGTTTTCGAGAAAATTGCAGTAATAAAAAGCAACGATCTAACCTATATACAACAATAATAATATGTGATGACCCGGTAAACTATGCGCAAAACGTAATGCATCGAACACGGGAATAATAACAATATAATAATATGGTCCGATATGATGATAAACCGTCGTCGTCGGTCGATCAATACACTACGTGCGCGGGGACGGGGAAGATACTGTAAACAAATTATTTGAATACTAAGTACTAAAAACATATTTTATGCTCAAAGAGTAAAAACAAAATACCAAGTGCTCAATTTTCTCTGTTTGAATATACAAAACGTAATGCATTCGGAAAATAATTTTTAAAACCTCATTCAGTTTATTATTAAGAATTATTATTATTAGTTATAATACAGAAGAAAGTCAAACGTAAAATGTACATATTTATCTCATTTAATTAAATGTTCGATGTTTATACTCTTCTCTTGAAAGGAAATTTATTTTTCAAAATATTCATCTCTGACAGTAAACACTGGACCGGAACATGTATTGTTTTTTGTAACATTTATTCGTTCGTTCAACTGAAGCCGAGGAACACTAACTAGTATCATAACGAGTATTATAATATATGTATAACAAGAAGTTCATTGTCTGATATAGTAATACCTTCGTTTTTGACGTCTGAATGAGTTATTACTTTTAGATATCATAGGTTCTAGATTGTCATTCATTTCCGGTACTTAGAATCTATTTTGTTTTTGTTTAATATAAGACATATCGAATAAAAAATTATTTGAATATGAGACTGAAATTGAAAACATAATATTTGGCATTACACTTCTCTGAGAGTATATATGCAAGGGCGTATTAAATTTTAGGGACAGACCCTTAGTTGGCAACGGGCCTAGAGCGGCAATATTTTGAAAGTGGCCAATTTTAGACTTAAAAATAATAATTAACTTTTTGCCAAGGAAATGCTTCCATTATCATTCATGATTACTCCGCAAGGATTTTGAAATTATATATTTGGTTTGTTGACAATAATTTTTAAGAAAGTTAAGATTTTCTTAGGAGATGGCTTTATATCGAAAATGATAAATAACGACTTAAATAAGAAATATAATAAATTAATTTGTAAGCTACAAAGTAAAAAGAAAAGTGTATAATTTTATTTTAATAGATTATACTTCATTTTTTTGTAGATTATAATTTTACAAATATTGTATTCGCATGTCTTTGATAAGTATAACAAGTAATTATTTTGATGAGAGATGGGGTGAAAAAAGAGGGAAATTGGGAAGTGTCTATAAGCGAAGAAAATAAAAATACGCCACAGAGTGTCGATAATTATACATATTAATATTATTAATTTTAATAATCCGGATTTTACAGTTTAAGATATAATAGGGATTTATAAATGCTATTAGGGAATGCTATGTATTACGTCCTCTGACGAAGAACAGAAACGAGTAACGGTTACAGTGCACATTGATAACGGACCGATAATGAACTATTTGTGGTCTAACGATAATCTGTATTAAAACGACACCAACTCGAGATACTTAAGTATAATGAACGAGTTAATTCCCAAGCACCATTAGTAACTTTAATTAAAAATACCGGTGGAAATAACATACGGTTTTTTGCCGTTCGTAAAGTTTGACTTAATCGTGAGCAGTGGATATAGACGTTATGGGGCTTTCGTCTACAATTAAACATCGAAATGTCAAATTTAAACAAACATTATAACGGGGAAATCTACTGAAATCACAACTGTGTATGGATTTAAGGTAAAATCTAAAAGAAATGTACGTGTACCTACGTATAATGTCGAATGATAAGTCGTTATTTCACGCTCGTGTATACAAATCGATTACGTATCTAATATATTAAAAATGAATTAGTGTTATAAAACATCGGTGTGTACAGCATTACAGAAGAAAAGTAATAATATAATAACCAGTAAATCGCGTGCGCGCTTTCAAGTACGCTACGATCAGGGCCGTCCCTAGGGCAGGATGAACGGATCTCACGTTTGGATCTGGTTTAACAGGTCCCATAAATAATAAATTATAAATCATTTTAAAATGATAAATTGTTTCCGATTTTCGGTGGAATTGTGGGGTGAAGAATTTTTGCTTTATAGTCCCTAAAAAATATTTACCCTCGGCCCCGCACAGTGTAGAAAACGTAGGATAGTGCACCACGATGTTTCGACGACAGACAGATGTCACGCAGCGTTTGCGGACGTTTATTTTTATTTTTCTGATTCTTCCATACGGTTTTCACGAGCAGCGTTTATATTACGACGGAACCGCCGGTTATGTTACGTTCTACGTAAAACGCAAACCCAGCTGTAAAACGTAATCCAAAGTCGCGAATATCGACACGACGGCACTTACCGACTAATGGGCACAGGAAAGTTTTCGTGCGGTTGATCGTTCACGATTCGGTGACGGTCTGTTGTGGACGACTAAATCGGACGGGATAAATCATCCGGAGACGACGGCGGCGACGGACACGGTACTCGGTCGGGCGATCGCGCGCGAGATCGGCGAACCTGGTAGGCACCGGCGTTACCTGTTGCACCCGAACACGACGGTAGGCGCATCGGGTGGTTGAACCAATCGGGTAACCTGAACCTGCGAGTGACGGCGATCGGTGTCGCGAGCGCACGCGTACGGTATGGCGCGAAAATCGCCAAACGGACCGCCGATAACCGACTAACCGCAGCGGTGGCGGCGGAGTACGATTTATTATTGTTCCGTTTGATATTTTCGAACACTCCGCACAGCAAACGGCACGGGAGTACCGCCGACGTTCCGCCGCCACCGCCTCCTGTTTCCCCCACGCGCGGACGCGGTCTCGCGCGCAGGTACCTGCCTGCCTGCCTGCCTGCCTGCCTGCCTGCCTACCTACCTACCTACCTACCAACCTACCCATTCGTCGTTTTAATAATTATAATATCGTAATGTGTTGTCGATGATAATGACATAATATCATTACCATAACACACTCGCGAAAGAGGTGACGCGACACTGACCCGTAAACGAAGGCGGGGTGGGCACGCTTGGTTCGGCTGGAAGACCATTCGAAATGACAAACGTACAAGGCTGGGCTAATATTTTCACCTCGTCAAATCAAATTGATCCAGAGCAGTGCAAGTTGAATTTAAAGTTAATTCAATTTTTGTCATTCACTTGTTGGAGTCACAAGTTCAACAGAAATGATTAGTAACTCGACTTGGCCGAAAAGATATCACTTTTTCTTTTTTCGTTTAATCGTGTGTATATCATGATATTTATATTATATTATATTATTATTATATTATATTATATTATATTCAACAGAAATTATGTATGTTTTTTTTAATCTCTTTTAAAGTCTAGAAGTAGTATACTCAACATGCTCATAATAATAATAGTTTCGTTTGTTTTTATTAAGAATTATTAATTTGTACAAAAAATAAAAATACTATTTTATATTCTTATTCCCCGAAGTTTGAGAATGTGAAAAATGTAAATATAGAATTAACTGATTTTTAGCTCTACATAATATGATATTATCATGGATTATGAATTAATTTTTAAGTTAAAATCTACTTAAAAATTAATTCATAAGAATTAAAGTTAAACAATTATTTAATTAATTAATTAAATTTAAAATTTACTTAAAAAAATTATCTCATTATTTATATCTGATATAAATAACTAAACTTTAAGCATATCAGTTTATTATATAAGATTATTGGTTATTATTTGTCTTATAAAACATGTATATGTTTAACAAACACTAAAAAAAATTGTATTCGTCAGGAATAGTATTATTCAAATAGTTTAGCTAATACATATTCATTATATTAGTAAAATAATTTTAATTTTTAATAAGGGTATAATTATTATACCCTTTTTAGTGTATCAAATAAATAATTAAAATATAAAACAATGCTGGTTTATACACATAGTTTATATTAACTTACTAAATAGTTATGTATAAACAAAACGTATCGATATCGCGCAACTGATATTACAGAGTTATGCGTTTTCTTTATTTTTTGTTTTTGTATCAAATCGAATTTGTTTTTTTATACAAGGTTTATAAAACACAATCGTCTGAATCTTGTTCAAATACTTTTAAAAAGTGATCGGAATACTTCAAAATAAAAATTTTTTCATCGTTTTGGAAGTATCGGAATACTTTGAAAATGTATTAAAACGTCCGCCGTAATATCCAAACATTGCAAATACTTCATACTAGTAAGTTAAGAGTTAACGTAACTTTCAATATTGCGACTTAAACGAAAATATAATTTTACTAATATAACATCGTAAAAAATAAAAAACTGTTCGAGTACAAGTAGCGGTCGTCGCAAAAAGAATTTGCTCCATTAAATTTGTATTATTATTATTATTATTTCGTCTGGTAGCTCATCGCCGACACACGGCCCACAATGTTTGATTCCCACCATCGATTCCGTCCGCGCATATTTACCTACTGACCTGTCGGATACGCCGCACAGTGCGAATCATATTTTATTCACAATACATTACACTGTCGTCGGCTTGTTACGTTGCCCGTATTGTAACAGAATAATAGTTAACATAATACGCGCGCAACACGCGGACGACCACGACGATATTATCATGATCTAGTTGTAATAATGTAAAACGCCTCCGATGTTCAATCCGACGGCCGACGGTTCGCATACCATTATTGTGCTATTTACATGTAGGTAGACTGGCAAGGACGAATACAAGGGGGGAGAGGTCAGTGGGCTTGCGGATATGTCCAAGGGGTTCGGACCCGAAATGTATTCGAAATTCCGGAAATTCGATACATTATGTAAGAAGTTTTTTTATGCACTAATGTCACGCGTAAAATCGTCCTTGTACGGCGAAACAGGTGTCTAAACTTTTTTTCGATTTGATAACTAAATAAAAGTAGCACGGTGAGGCAGGACAATTCGTTTTGTCCATCCGATAGTGTTTTGGAATTCGGCACGTTCCTATACAGAGTATATAATACGTATTATAGTACACACCAAACGCATTACGTAACTGAGTCTTGAATAATTACGGTCGAAATATAATAGTCCCAGATGCTGACATTTGTTTAGAGAAAAGTAATATTAATAAGATCTTGTTGTAAATATCTTTAAACATTATAAAACGTGTATAATTGAAAGATATCTGTTTGTTATTGAGTTCTCGATCCCGGCCGAATTCATTTTTAGTTCACCATCAGGAGACCATTGCCGTGGTGCTACGTTTAGAACTAATGTCGACGAACAGTTTGTAATCAATACGAATGTGATTTTTTTTGTAGATTTACCAAACAAAAATTGGATTACCGATGCTTCAAAACTTGAAACTATTCAGAAAAATATTGATCAAGTCAAATATATCGATTTTCATACGCACTTCAGGTAAATAAAAGTAAGGAAAAACTTTATATTCAATTTCCGGTCGTATGATTCCAGTATTAACGCGGTTCACTCAATTTTTATCGTCAATTACGATTGCATTATGTTTTAAAATTACTGTAGTTTCACGTCAGATAAATATGACTGTGTAATACAAAACTTGTTGAACGTTCATCAGCTCACTTAATCATTTGTTTTCGATATATTTACAAAATTATAAATTGTTAATTATTAGAGTCTTACATTCGAACGAAAAAGAATACCAAATAAATGCGATAATAGAGCAAGAACGCTAATTCCGAAAACATCATCATTAAATGCATCATACGGATATATAAATTCACCACTCGTATT
Source organism: Sipha maydis (assembly GCA_034509805.1). Classification (NCBI taxonomy): domain Eukaryota; kingdom Metazoa; phylum Arthropoda; class Insecta; order Hemiptera; family Aphididae; genus Sipha; species Sipha maydis. The sequence goes on from JASXSY010000483.1 coordinate 60,435, forward strand.
CCAGATTATCGTATTGAAATGGAAATATTTTATATAGCGTGTATGTATATAATATTATAATACAGTGTTATGACGTGTGTGTAGTATAATAATAATATAGGTACGACAGCGTGCCTCCCTCCCGGGTCCACCGATTTCTAAATATGGCTTCATCCACGATCTTATCTCGACGACGATTAATCGCCGATCTCTTAAGTCTAGACAAACGTGTCCCGTAACTAGGCGTGCGTCGATCCTACATCAAAAACACACTATACAGTTGCGATGGATCTACGTTATTTGTTTAGATAACGATGTGATAATGTCGACGGCCTCGGTTATTGCGATTTACATACTTGCACTATGCCGAGTGTATTTCGCCGACTTTGAAGCCGTTTTTAAAAATGTATTTTTTTTTCCACGACGAGAAGAAAAGTTTTTAAAAATTAATAGCTAATACTATGCGATAATATGGTGTTTAACGCGTATAAAATATATTGCTAAAACCGACCGTGACCAAATGCGTGTATCTACGATTGATTTCATTACCCACGCGTGGTATTATAATATACGTAATAATATTAGATAAGAATTAACGTCGTTTCGATTAATCCCGCACACACGTTACATTTTTATCTATACACTCAAGACTGTTAGGTACCTGTATAGGTATTCGTGTATGCAAATCGTTTGTATGTTCAAGGGTAATATGTAGATCGTTTGTTAAGAGGCACTCGAACGGATGTACATTTTCCGAATAAATAATTGGACGTGAAAACGAACAGAATGATATAATAGAGCGAGTGCACTGCGTTGCACTATATAATATATACTTACTACCATTAAAGTGCAACGTGTGTGTGTGTGTGGTTAAGTATCGAATTTGTTTAAAACTTAAAAATACGTATTTTATTTTTTAAACGGCACTTTGTTTGTATTATATTCTTTTATTATACTATGCGTTATAATGATAATAATATGCTACATACACGTTGTATGAAAGTGTAATTTTGAACCATTGTTTGTTGCAAGTCACCTCTCGGGATTAATTGTGTTGTCGATTAATATCGGTTAAAGGTTATTGGACGAGGTTCAATAATCGATTGTAACAAAAGGCGGAAGCTATATCAGAGACGTGACGGACACACGGTAGTAGAATCCATAACACCTGTCCCGTCATATAGTTTGTACCTACATATATACACACATACACAGACACACTCTCACACACAATAATATGGTTTTGGTGTGCTTTATTGTTGTACCTGAAATTAGAATAATATCCTTTCGGTTCCAAATACTCGTGATATTCTTTGAAATAATTTTCCAGCGGAACGGCTCGGACGCGCATAATTGACACAATTGAATGGGCACGGTGCGCAGCACAATCAATGATCATTTTTTATTTTTTCGTTAGAACAAGCGATTAATTAAATAATCCCATCTTCGCCAACAAATGTTATTCGTTGCATGTTTGTCGTCTTTAAAGCTAAACCTATCGGCTTAATCTAAAATGTGATCAACAATGATAACGGTCCGCGCGTTTTATGATCCCGAGAGCGCACGATGTGATTGAAAAATATTTTTATTTTTTTTCTCCGCCGAATCAGATTAATATTAGAATCAGAAAACTCGCGACCAAAAGTTAATACGGCATACTAATGCGGTACACGCGTATTCGAAATCTGTTTTATAAACGTAACAATATCTTACGTGTATACGTACACAACATAATTATATTCCGATAAATACCGTCTCCACTGTGATAAGCCTCCGTTGTTTCCACGATAGTCAAATTTGGGATTGTAAGCGTCATTATTATTTCGCGAAACAACACTGCATACCACTATGCATTATGACACGTAATTTATTGCACCGTAGTCGCGTCCTTGGGTTATGGTGATGTGCAGCGACTATAACGGTTGCGTATAGGTACGTTCGAGATCCGCTGTTTGTATCGTTCCCATACGATTCGTCACCATCATAAAATTACACACGTATAATTTTTTTTAAAAAATTGTGTCGTTCTATCGGCACGATATATCGTAGAAGTTAAATGTGTATCATAGTCCATAAGAGTTGATTTCTTCTAGCGTTTCACGTTTTCTTCTTCTTTTTTTCTAGTAGATTTGTGCGTTTTCGAAAAAGGTTTGGTGTTCATTTTTGATATGAACTTTTAGATATCGTAACGTTGCCAGGTTTTAAAGGAAAACCGAGTTCCCTGTTCGTCATATAAAGGTATATATATATATGTCGCGAAAACTATTAGCACGTAATACATAATATTGTACTCTAATAAGATTCTTAAGTAATGTTAGAAGTTTGCTTTTGTGTACGACGAACGTTTAAGTGGAAAATTGTTCTGTTTCTGGTTATGAAATTAAAAACATGGATTACTGTTGGAATAAAAAAAAAACTGCGAGATTTTTAAAAAAACCACCCAAATCGCTTGTAAAACCCTCGACGGTGGCCTGACTACCAGTGACTATCAATGCGTTAAAGTATAAATTGATTTGCCGCCCCAGTAACACATTAGTAGGACAATATAAGTGTGTGATTTAATAATATGTAAAACGAGTTTATGTTCATTTTTCTTCTATTTTGTATTGTTTGGCGAAGGATATCGTGAAATAATCCGTAACCATGCGCACTCTCGTACGGTCGGTCAGTAGGGTAATGCTTGGTTAACCGACATTACTCTACCATAAATTATAATATGCCTGCACACGACTCGTCGTGGACGATTGACGTCATTATAGTAATATTAGGTATCTGCCTATACAATATCCGCAATATGTAATGCGGTGAACGAAGTCTGCGCAGAACGGCCCGCGGGAACAAGCCTGCAAATGAACGCTATTCCGGTTAATCGAGAGTCGTATCATCGAAAATAAATACAATAATATCCAGGACCGTGTAAACACTATCGTATCGTTTGTTGAAGCATAATGTATATGTACGAACAACTGTTTTGAGCGATACGGTATGTTTGTCCGATCGATTCGTACACATAATAAGGTAAGCGCGTATTTTATACGTTATTATTTTTTTTCAACGTATTCTGACGGCTTATATTATAATATATAGTCAATGAGAGGGGAAAAAAAACACATTGTTTTGTTGAATAATATACGCCTGCAAGCATACCATATTATAATATTGTTACAGCTGCGGTGAAAGAAGAAGACGGTATATTATCGTAAAATATCAAGTCCACAAAAATCGATATGGACAAATTGTCTTATTAACTTTTGTTAACTCAAAGTGATTTGCTTATCGATTGTAATTTTAGATTTTTTTTTTTTTCTAGAAAATCCTTATTGATTTGATTCAAAGTAGAACAACCGTAAAAAATTGTGTAAAAGTGCTACACTGAACTGCAGAAAAAAATCAGACAAGCTTTACTCTACCCTCACGCGCATTGTGTACAGAATATTACAGAATTCGCTGTTGTGTACAAACAATATTCAGCAAGCAACAAATTATATTGCATTTAGTGGTTTCCTTTTCTGCAAAACTCGTATATTACTTTATTTTATGTATTAAAAACAAAATAAATATTTTTACTGATTGCAATGATGGTCATTGTTACAACCGTAATGATTACCATGGGAAATGTTTTGTAAAAATTTGACCTATTTTCGAAGTAAAAAATATGATATACAATAATATATATATAAACGAAAATCATCAAGTTCCACGTGGTTGGGTTGTTTTCATCTAATCGCATTGCGAAAATTGAATCGTTTTGATGTTTAATTTAAGTTACGGTCATCCTATTTTTTTGTTTTGTAAAAGTTGTGTTATTTGAATGACTCCAAAAATACACAACTCATCAATTTTTGCTTATTTTTTATATGTCAATGTTTTAGAATATTTAGACAAATGTGAATATTCATTTTATCATTACAGAAACCCGTTACTTATATTATATTACTATATAGGATTTAAAAATATAAAATAAACAGAACAAAACTGTATAAAATATATTACAAGACCTTAAAGGATTGCGATTTTAATTCCCAATTACTACAATTATTCGTATCACGTAAAAAAATAAATATAAAATATATATAATAATAATTTTTGTATTGAAATAGATTATTAAATAAATAAATATATGCTTATCCTGGAGTATTGTTATATTTTTAAAGTATGACCGGATTCAAATTAAAAATTCATCGTCGGGTAAATAAAAGTCAATTAAATCGTGGCTGAATATGAAAGTATAAAGGAATTGAGAAAAATTGGTCGTTTTACATGGAGATAATTTATTTTTATAGAATAACTTATTTGAAATTAATTCTAATGAGACAATGATATGTTAAAATATTTATATATAAAAAATATAATACTTATATATTAAATATATATAACACTTTGATTATTATTATTTATTATTATATAAAATGGATTGATATAAGATATTATCTTTTAAATTTGTTTGTACGTTTAAAATATTATTAAAATATTTTTATTTATTTGTGTACGTGTAATTCTTCTAAAACTGTATTAATGTAAACATTATTTTGAGTATTTAGTATTTCTAGGTCTGTAGTGGTATTAAATTGTATATTATAGTTATTTTATAAAACATGTTTTGCACAATTTTAATTAGAAGCAGTCAATTAATATTATTTCAGGAATGTGTTCTTTTTATCATATTTTAAAATTTCTATTTCATATTACAATTAAATTTAAGTATATACATACCAGCATTTAAAAAAGAAGGGGATTTTTTGTGAATATTTTAGTCTTATTATTTATACGTTTTATTAAATTATTATTATTAGTTTTAAAAGGGATTTTTATATTATTAGTATTATTGTTTAGAACTTGAGCGAATTCGTTAAATACATTATTTTGGTATTTCATACTACAATAGTTTACAATATTATTTGGTAAGTTGTATTTTATTTATTATTTTATACGTTTATGGAATTTTTTAATAATATTTAAATTCAAATCAGTTTTAAAAACTAGATTATAGATAATGTTGAGCTCGTAATGATAATTATGTTTATTTAATGGAATACCTTCAAATCTAAAGAGTAATGAATTACAAATTATGTTCCATGTGGTACTATAGCATCAGTTTTTGTAGGTTTTCTGTAAATACGAGCACTAAATTAAAATACTTTATTATGGAAATTATAAAATCTAGGAAATTTAATTTATTATTTATTTATTTTTTGAGTGTAAATAGTATATTTTTATTTGTTTTGTTTTGTTTAAATCTTTAACTAAATTTTCTACTCGTCTAGTCTATTTGAACTTTTAAACAAAATGTAAATTATCATCATATCTATAATATGCTTTTATATATGCCTAGAATATTTTGTTATTAATAATGTTATTGGTTTGTACAACTCTATATAACCCTTAACATATCAAACAAGATCATATGAGCACAGTTTTCTCATGTGAGATAAATATTCAGGGTCCAATATTGTTGCTTTGCAAAAATTCATCAATTTCATTGAGGTATTTGTCGTAGAAAAATGATTATTATCTTTAATCCAATGCACTCGTCTGTTGACGGCTATTCCTACAGAAATAAAAAAATAATGCCATTTTTGGTCTTGATAGGTCTTATAAAGAAAACACAATATTATTTGTAAAAGCGTTGTACACTTTAAACAACTTACCATGGGGAAATAATAATACTTCTTTTTCTATTCTCTCTGTGTTGTTTTTCTTAGTGCGATCTTAATAATAATTCGTAGTCGTATATAAAACATTTGAATCATATAAAATAAATTCATATTGATTGAATATATATTGTGCTATTTAATATAAACTATTTCATAATTAAATTATTATAGGTTTGAATTTCCAATAAAATACCCATCTTGTTAAGGTTGGCTAAAATATATGTATATTTAACTGTTTGAGGATTTGCCAAAAAATTGTGATTTAGTTAGAAATTTAATCACAACTTATCAATTACATGTGTGATTCATTAAGGAGTATACTATTGCATAAATTATGTGGATAAAGATGTATGTGTATAAATATATATATTAAATAATTAAAATCATACAAAATATAAATTAATAAACAGCACCAATTAAACTACAGAAAATAATTCTGAAATGGTTTCTGTAAATAAATCAAATGTTCATTTTATCATAAATATTAATAAAATTCATGAAAAACTTTAGATTTTGTAAATAATAATAAAAATTTGACCCAACTTTACACGAAAAAAATTAATAAATTGATAGTAAATTTTAAAGTAATCATACCTAAAGTACAATATTTATAAAATAAGATTACAAAATGTTGGCTCAATGATTTGTTTGGAAATTTCTTATAAATCTGGGCTCAATTCTAAAATTTGTTATGAAAACATTGATTTTGCCATACCGTAATGATCAGGTTGCTGTGTAGTAAGTCATTTAAGGAACGTAGATCTATCTACTATCTTACATAATTATTTATATTTGTATTGGGTTCACTTCCGGTTACTTCTCCTTTCGATAGATTATTATGTGACAGGACTGTAGACTTAAATAAAAATATACCGTCAACGAATACCATTATTAAGTCCGTAATCTGTGATAGAATATCACACTTTAAATATCAGTATCAGGACGAATTAGCATAACGAGTAATAAGAATGCAAAAGTACTTGCATCCAGACTATGGGCGTTGTATGCATGTGGCTATGGGAGCCACAGTCTCCTTCCCCCGATAAACTTTTGTAGCTCCTTCTTGGTTTCTTACTTTCATTTAAAAATATTCAAAATTATTGTTTTAAATGTTTTTATAATTTTATAATATTTTTGTAGACAATTTTGATCGTCTGATCTTTTGTGTTATAATATAAAATGTTAGATTGAGAAGGAGTCAAATATAGTTGATTTTTTCTAGAAAATGTTTTCTTTCCCTTTAATTTAAGTTGAACATAAGAAAGTTTTGGAATACATTTGTCTAGTGCTATATAGACCCTGCAGATAATAAGAGTTTTAATACCAAACTGCACTCATGCACTCGGACATTTTGTAATTTTTCTTAATGGCTATCCGGATTTCTATTGAAATATACATTTTTTTTTTTTCAAAAAATAATGTATATTAATTTCATTATACATTCCTACTTAAATATTGGAAATATATGATACTTACACTGTAATAGTATATGTATTGTCTACATTACTATCGAATTTCTCAAGTGCCCCCCCCCCCGGATAGCTAAAAATATGAATAATCAAGTTGATATTTATTAATAACTATTGGTATTGATTGACTTGTGGTTATTATAAAAGCCAAGGTACGACGATTCGATAACATTTTACACACATTTTTCGTTGATTGTAAACGCAAGTTTTTTCGAACATTGTTACGCGTATACAACAATTTCACGAACAATCATGAATATAAGTTTTTGCAATTTCAATAAACATAACTCTGATGCGATATGATCAACTCTGAATAGTTTATGGTAGCGCGCATCGCCTACATGATATTCTTACTCGGACGCGGAGATGCGAAAATATTATTTGTGTAACGTGCGAAATAGACCGCGTGTAGACAGATTCATCGCAATCGAGATTCTTTTCTTACATCGTCGTGCTGTCATAAAAAGTCTACATTCAGCTTCAGCATCCACGCAACGTGCGTTTACGTTTGTGTACAATACGTATAATTTTCCGATCCCGAAAATAAACGTCAGTGCAAACTGATTAGTGTAGTACATACCGCGGCTATATTGATCGAATTCGAGTATGTGGTTGAAGATAGAGAAGCGTGCTCATTAATATTATTATTATTATTATTATTGTGCACGGGTGTATTACGTGTACATAAAAACGGTGCCCGTTTGTTAGTTGTTAGTTGTTAGTTGTTAGTTACACCTCTTTACAAATTGAGTTTGTGAGGGAAAAATTAACCGTGTCAATCCGTTTCGTGTCAGCACTGTCGAAAACATCGCTGCAACGTGTTAGGTATATACATATCCTCCTCCGGCGTACTGTTATTATTATAATTTAAATAATATTTTATATCCATCTCGAGCGGTTTACGGTGTCAGGAAAACAAAATAATATTGTTATCGACTTCTTAAACGAATAACGCTGGGGTTATGTGCGCGACAGCGTAATTAAAAACTTCTTCGTCAATATCAAACACACGCTTATGTATTACAATTATTATTATTATTACAACGAATACGTTTACACGAAAGTTTATTCAGATTATAATAGGACATTTTTGCACAGCGGTGTGACAAATTGCATGAGCGTGATATCTTGCTGCATCACCGAGTGGTAGCATTAGTAGTACACAATATTTATCGCATAGATATTTCGTATCACATGCTTGTACAAAGTGAAATAAGTTGCGAAGGGAAAACTTAACAAGTGCCACTTATGAATCTGCTTGATTAATAATAATAATAATAATAATAATAATGAAACGCTGCCAGTGCAATACATATTTTACGAAAATGTTCAGTGTTATAATATGTACCTTGGACGTGTATTGTACAAAAATATATTTGAGGGAAAATTAATTAAAGATTAAACATGACGATCGTTTCCAGAACTATAACATTATTATAATTATTTATTTTATCTTTTCTTCATTAAAGCTCATTGTAACTGCTCGTTGCACAATATAGTACCTATGTACACAGTATCATACACTGTGCCGTTACTTGCATCACGGCGATGCATATTTAGGTTAGTGCACGTTCATCCTACAAACATTTTACAACGTTTTAGTGTACGACGGAAAACAAATTATTATTAAATACCCGTAGCGAGATGTTACACTGGTAAAAAAATTTAACCTGAATATGTAACGTTTACGGTTATGCACGCAGTGTTTAAATAATAATTTCACAGGAAGGAGCTCACATAAATGCGAATAGTTCTATCACAAATCAGCTCTGTAAAAATGTGTTATCGATTAAGTTTTCAACTTTGAACAGCTGCGGTTGTCACGTCAAGACTTTTGTCCTAAAACATAAGGATTGCAATATTATAATACGATACGATAACGTGTCAATAGGAATAATTGACTTTTGTAGAAACGAAAATACAACTCTTATCTTATTGGAAGTCGTCGTAATTTATTTAACGTGTACGGACAATATTTTACTGTGACAAGTGGCGAAAAATGGAAAATAGTTATTTCCCTTAGGTTTCTGTACTTCATGTAAACCTTTTGCAATTATCTAAGTATATAATAAAATATTTTTTTTCGGATTAAAGACTACTCAATAATCGTTAAATGTTATTGACTAGCTTAATATTACGCAACGTCTACGTATTTTTTACCATTAGTGTTATTCGAAATATGTAGTAATAGTGTTTTCTAACAATACGATTGTTCAGAGCTTTTGGGGGATAAGAGTAGTCGTGAATATTTTAACAATCAAAAAAAAAAAAAAAAATGTCAGTTCAAAACTAACTATTTATATCTTTATATCCCTATTTTTTCATATAAATTATAGAATACCGTTATTGATAACTTGAAAAGGTTGCAAAAACTGTTTGTATAAAATTATGATTAACTCATGAAAATTTGTTCGATATTATATGAAATATCTTATGTTGAAGTGCAGTGAATGTATCATCGATTTTCGTATATTTTGTTAAAACAAATTTTTGTACAAATTCGTATATTTTGTTTGTTTGTTTAAATATCGTACGAAATTAAAATTGAAATGATTATATTTATTTTTGGCTTTTGATTGTTAAGATATACTTAGCTCGATATTTATTATTAGGTAGTCTATTAAAATTAATGGCTGTATTAATAAATAACGTTATAACGATTTTTGAATGGAAAAAAAAATTAATAATAATTTTAGTAAGAAACGTCAGTATTTCTGCTAGGAATTATCATGTTAAAACAATAGTAATAATAGTAATAATAATAAAATTGTAATAACGACATTAATATGACAGTGGAAACGATTTCAAATAATCGGTTATTTGGCAAGACATTGTTTTTCAACGATAATATTAGGCTGCAGTTGTCTCGGGTAAGAGGTGATAGTCATACCCGGAATAGAAGAAAAGAACACTTGTTTTTCGGTCAAAACTATTTTTAATAATATTTCCTCAAACGCTCGAAGGGCGATTACTATGGGGGGGGGGGGGTTCGACGAATCCACCTTGTCGGCCACCCGCGTCGGATATCTCCGGTAAACGTACTGCGTCCGACTATGTAAATCTATGTAAATATATCATCGTGTCGTCGTAAAGCGTCACCGTCACCGTTGTCCTTAACCGTAGCTAGTCCTCCACGGTCGTGTTTCAACGGCAGACGGCAGATGTCTGAGAATCGAGCGATCGCTTGTCGTTGATATACTGATCGACGGTTAATCTAATAATTTGATATTATTGTCGCTACGAATTACATTCCTAGAAAAAAAAAAAAAAAGGATAAACGACTCTAACGTCACGACAATCGGATTGCGTGTGAGTGGTTCTTTTCTCACAACACGCCCCAGTCTCGTCCACAGTTTTTCCGCAACGGCTCTAAGTCACGTCCACAATAATAATTGTTATTTCAATTATTTGTTAGATGATACACAACCCTTCACACGTATGAATACATTTGGAGCTACATATAGTATATCGATTTTTTTTTTTTTTTACCTGCAAGTATTGCGCAAATCAACAACCCCGCGACAGCCGTCTTAAAACAATGAAAAATCTCGAGACTGTTAAAATGCTTAGTGAAAAAAATAACTATGTTATAAATTATAAACGGATAATTATTTTCAGATGTTTTCAAATAGCAATACTCAGACGTGGTCGAGCATATTAAACGGATGTCAACGATTCGTTACAAATCTTGTTAGTCGAAGAAGTACTGGTTCCGGGTTAATCCGTTCCTGAGCGAGCCGTGTTTATTGTAAATTCAGAACGCAACAAATCTTATAACAACGATCGATGCATTTTTCAAAGAATTAAAATTTCAACAATGGTTTTTTTTTTCAAAAAACATTTATACTTTTCAAGTGTTGCAAATATTACACTTCAAGATTAGAATCGACCATGAAGTACGTATAAATCAGTTTTTATAAACAATTTTTTTTTTAAATCTATTATTATTTTAAGAGCATCGCGTATCACCAGAGACGACGGGTTTCTTACTGTTATCTATTAAATTTTATTAATATTCGACACTACATTCGGTATCATTTGTAGATATAGGTATATCAGTCGGATGGCCAACGAAAATTTCTTTGCCGTCGACATCATCGTGCGACACAAATCGCGTTGCAAACCGCAACTTAAACACTAGTACGTACACGTCTGCGTACGCACATCATATGATACATCGGTGCCGAGTGACTTTCAATTAAGTTTTCGCTGGAAACGAAAATTAACCGTACGTACCCTCGTGCTGCAGAGCACTACTCGGTTTTTCGCGTGCGAATTAAACGTTTACCGTTCCGCAGAAGACATACAAGGGATTGGTATACGGATGCATTCGTAAGTAGTGAAAAACCATGATTTTGGAGGAGAAAGAAACACGAAAAAAAAAATGTGTCACTCGGTGCTTTTTAATTGAACTCCCACGATTTCGCCGGCGCTGCGCGTACATTGCAAACATAATATACGTAGTATACAAGTGTAACGAAACGCCCGGTGGCGGCGGTACGGGACGAGGAACGCGTACAATAAATGTATTTAATATAAAGCAGACGGTGACACCTCGTCATCCCCCTGGGCGCGAAGACCTACGCGTATTCGGGTTGTGGGCTGGGGGCGCGTAACCGTTTTTGTCACATCGCCATTATATGCGTATTGAAGCCGGACAAATGCGCGTCCGCTATCACGAATTTTGTGTGGAAATTGGCCCGGCAGCGGTGGCGGTGCCGGTGCTAAGGAAATTACTTTTTCCTCTCGGGAAGTATATACGTATATGTATATAAATACATGTGTATAACCAATAACATAAAGCCTTGCAATGCCACTGGCGGCGTCTGTAGCTATACATTTATATATATATATATATGTATATCCATTTGAGCTTTCTTTCCTTCTCTTCGTCCGCCACCCCCTGCCATCTCACTCGCAGTCTCACCCCTTGGCCCTTTCTCTCTCTTCCGTCTTTTCCACCCACCATCCCTTTCCTCCGCCACTACATATATATATATATATATATATATATATACATAGGTACATATACATTTCATCGCATCTCGTCCACCTTTTTCGTCTCTCTCACCTTTGAAGTGGTCCGCGCGTTTGGAAATATGTCAAAGTGTATATAATACATATACCGGCAACTGTGTATATATATATATATATATACGTACTATATACGTATAGTTGCCGCACATAAAGGCGATGGCGGCAGCGGCAGAAAAGATCGGCGTAAGACGCGAAACGTGTCTCGGGCCGCAAACAAGGGACTTATATCTATATTACATGTGGCGCTTGCAGTTCGCGTGCGATGGAAAATACGAGTTTATAACGAAAACATTATTACTTACCATACGTACATGCGTATACCCACCATCATAGGTGTACGCTCGTAATAATATGTATACATCGTCGTCGTCTTTTAAACAACACACGCGCGCGTGTACTTCTTCTTTAGGTGCGAGCACACGTGTACGCATATAACGTCATGTGATATTGATCTGTGATGTGACATAATAACATACACTGTCACCGACAACGAGGCCAACACCAAGTGAATATGGTCTTGATCTCATTAGCGCGCCGAATTCATACGATATTATTATAACTTTTTTCGGCCGGTGGTCGAAACCAGCAAAACGATAATTTTTTTAAATTATTAATGTTTTTTAAGTACACGATTATATTGAGAAAGATAAGTAATCATAATAATGAGTGTGTCAACGTCAGTAATGATTCAGCCGGTTTCAAGTAACGTCATGACGGGTTTAAAACGGCAAAATATCAGAACACGCCGAAAATATGCGAACATTTCACAATCTACACTCTAATTATTGTACTCTTCTATTAATAAAAAAAAAAAAATAAATATATTAAATAATCTACAATAATAATTATTGAAATTGCTTGAAATTATATTAAATGCATATCTCAAAATAGAATAACTTTTATTAACAATAATAAATCTATAATGATCATCTCTTACCCTTAGTCTTTTCTACCGATCAGACTTAAGAATCACGTAAACTTCAAAGTACCATAAGCCAACAGCATACAACATGATATGCGTAAAAAAAAAAAATTGTTTTCTGTAAATCTTCTCGACAACACCTTTCCAAAGATTTATACATTTTCCTACTAGTATATGTGTGTAGTAATCGGTGCCGAAAAAAACATGTTTCTGTATTAATATTAGGATTATATAAGGAGGACCCGGACCTCGGGGCATAATATGCTGCAATATACGCCTTATTTTCAATATTATTTTTCACCTCACACGCGTCCGTGAGATTTAAAACTTACGAAATGAACAATGTCGTTATTCGAGTGTATAAAATAATAGAATTATTCCCGATGGTTAATAACTGTTACAGTGTATAGATATTACGAATTGAATACACTAAATGCGTTTAATGTGTGCATAGGTAGTATGTATATATGTATACACTTGTCGCCCACCTATAAAATTATACAACTCTTAACTTTATCAGTAGAATCCGCGTCATCGTTTCCCAAAGGAAGTATAACGACTATTTTATCTATTTTATTGAAAAATAATTTAAAAATTATATATATAACTCCTCAATAACCAAAAAATATTGCATTAACACCATAGATATTTTATCGTAATCACATGAGAATATTATAAAAATTCATTTAAAATTTTTCTATGTCTTAGAAATGCAATTGAATTTTATGTTCATAACTCATTTAACCGAAGACTCGTAATTTTTAGTATTGCGTAGGTTGAACGTACTTGAAATCGCCTTTTTTAGGTGTTCAGGGCGTATGCAGCTGCATAACTTGTACATTGTGCATGAGCAGCAAGCAAAATTTTTCATGGAATTTCGACTAAACCATTTTTGTTAACTTGTTGTTTAAATAAATTACATACAGTTATAATTTTATTATGTACATTAATGTCAACTATCTTACCAAATATTAGAGACTGTACCGGCAGTTCTCTTTTCCTCACTATAATTTTACGAAACCAATAATATTTACTTCGATTTTAAATTTAAAAGAATAATTCGCATTTATCCTATCAGTCAGGTCGTCTTTGTTTCTTACCCCAACACCTATATCTCGTCTTTATCATTTTTATTAAATATACACCGTGGTAATATTTTTGGTTATTTTACGCGCATAATAATTAATCGTGCCAAAATTAGTGTCCCATGAATTAGGGAGTACACTTCATACAAGCGTTATACGAATAATAGAGACGTGTGTGTGTGTGTGTGATCGTACGCGTGCCAAAGTTGTCAAAGTGGTGCTTATTACTTCTGTCACAAGTGAATAATATATATAAATATTATAAATAATGATACGTATTACATGTTATTATTTTCGTGTCAAATCGATTCTGCGTATGATACAAAATATTTATGCGAACGTTTTTCCAAAGGACGAACAATACCAGTGACGAGATCAAATTAACTTTATATTGAATCGTATAAATGTTTTACACGATTTTTTTTTTTTTTTTTTTTAATTCTTTATAAATAGTATATAACAGTATCGATAATAATATGCTATGAATATATTCGTCTTGGTTTTGAATACCGACATCGTCGGTTTACTGTTATTGTTATCATCTTTGTCGTTATTATTTTTAAAATATATGTACCTTGAAAACATTTATACAGATTTTTTTTCGAAAAAATGAATCTGTACACTTTGAATTTAAAAATATTTTACGTTAAAAGAAAAAGAAAATATTTCAAAACATTTATTTTAAAACATGTTAAAAGAAAAATGTTTTAAGAAGTGTTCCTTACTCGAAAAGTTTAAATCTAATTCTGTACCGAATACAATAGTTAAATTACATTTTGATTTATGAAATAATAATGCATTATAATATTTTCAATATTTATTCTAATATTTTTACTTACAGAGTGAACCAATTAACATCGACCAACGTAATTGTAATAAATATGATGAGTATTATTAATACATAGCCCTAGGCTAACTACCTACATGAAATGGATATTATTTTAGATGGTCGGTTTTAAGATGTAAAAAAAAAATAACTAATATTTCTATAAAAATGTTATAGTTTATTTATTTTGTGATTAATTGTTCCATACAAATGAAAATTAATGTCTCTGTATCAAACTGTATTGTTTATTAATAAGCTAAATGTTACAACTTGTAAGATTATTATTATTGTTTATAAATAAAATAATGTAAGAATATAACAATTCTTCAGTGTGTTTTAATTGTATACGTTAATTTAACGTTTGATGTATAAAGACAATAATTGTTAGCAGAAGAAAAAATACGAGTTTTGTATTTAAGATCAACATTTTTTATTCAAATTATAAGCATAATTATTATTAAAAATGAAGCAGATAATTTTTGAATACTACAATATTAATGACCACTTTTTTTAATTTATAGTATATACCATTGGTATACGGATATCATGGAAGTAAAAACAATAACTCTGGGGAATGATTTCAAACCTTGTCTAATTGGCTGTATTGTTTATTCAAATATAATAATTTATTTTGTGATCTATGGATTAAACTTGTATGTGATCCTGTAAAAATTATTTGAATTAAACAAATATGACTATTAACATTAATGTCGACAGTCATATGTATAAGAAAATTATAAAAAAAGAAGACAAACTTATTTAAATTTATTACTCTTATAACGGCAATCAAGTATTATTGAATAAATAAATAATTTATAAATTGTATGATACTTAATGGTTAAGTGTAATAATAAAGTTTAGCAATTGTAACACTTAAAAAATATAATTTGTTTTGGCAAAAACTATTGTTGAAATTTTAATTTTTTTGAAAAATTAAAATATGCATAAGTCATTTTTTTAAGATTTACGTTCTGAATTTATTAAACTAGCAAATTGTGCAGGAAAGGATTAACCTGGAACCAGTATTTCATCGAATCTTGTAACTAAATTAGTAACGAATCGTTGACAGTCGTTCCGCGTTCATTTCTGAACAAAATTATTTAAAAATGTTCGAAAAGAAAATGTGTACCCGTTTATAGAGTAAAATATTGTTAATTTTTTTCACTAAACATAATTCAAAATTCATAACTCAAAATGTATCATTATTAAATTATCGCCAGTGCAGTAATCATGATTGTGGACGCAACTCGAAATCACCGCAGAAAACCATGTACGCAATTCGCACGAGCTGTGAAAAAGCCGCCCAAGGAATTGGGTTGTCATGACGTTATTTATTTATTTTTTCTAGGGATACGGTTCGTACGCAGCCATAATATTTCGTTTGTGACAGGCTTAACGTGAAATGGATTTTTATTATATTTTTTCGTGGACTCGATAACGGGACGGTACCTCTCTCAGGGACAACGACACTAGAAAACGAGTAATCAAGTATCCATAAAAAGGATGTAACTTATTATAAATTCCATTTGAGGAATTTTTGTGTCACATGTTTTTTTATCATTAAATCAATTTTGGATTTTCAAAATTTTTTGAACTTCACCGGAAATTTTTGATTCATCTGAAACTTTGATACGATAATAAAATGCAAAACTAAAAAGGTTTTAAAATTCGGCAACAAAAGTAATCAAACCGCGGTGTAAGATGAGGAAAAATCGCAAATATAACGTAATATATCACGGCACTCTTATACGCGTTATTTTCCCCCAGCCACTTATCCGTATTGGAATTCTAGGGTTTATTGTTTAAGAACCAAAAATAATACTGTTTCCCCTATCTATTAAATGCAATACTATATTTAACTCTCTTAAGTCTATCAGTATCTCATTTAATATCTTTCACATTCTGAATTCTAATTCAAAACCCGCAACTATTCTTTATTCCTCCCTTCATTCATAAGGAAGGCTGGCTTCATTATTTAAGCTCTTATTATATATATTTATTATTGCGATACTGTTATCTATAGTATTAAAATTTATAAATGTATTTCATGTGTGTTAATTTATGATATCTGTGTAAAAAGGTACGATCGTATGATGTGCGGCACTCACACGTGCGCGCATATAAATTAAATTCATGATTGTTTTGGTGTCCTTGATTTGTCTCGACTGTTTGGCTGTTGTCATTTCTAAAGATTTTATTCGATGACATGACTAAAAAGATTGCAAAAGAATAATTGGTTTACAATGTTAAGTATACTCAAATAGAAGTAGTAAACAGTAAAAATAAAAATCCGTTTTCCTGTTCTTTATTATATTGATTTCTAAAGCAGAGCGATTATTAACTAATGGCTATTTCATTATGTAATTTTCTTTTGTGTAGCATCGTTTTACCTAATTACTAATAGCGTAAGATTTGGAATAATATTATTAGTACGTACTATTTTATTTATGCATCGTTACGTTTGCATGTATTGTTGATATTACGTTTATACATTATAGTTTACCAACTTGGAAGTAAATTTAATTACTTACATACCAAAAAAAAATAAATATAATACAATGAAATGTTATTCTAATCAAACATCATTCTCCATACGCCTCGCAGAGGCCGAGGAGGATAATGGTTTTAATACAATCATGGTGTCATATCCATATTTGGTGTTCAACAGCTTGCTGTAGTACTAGGACTTCATTGCTCCTGTTATCGATATTCAATAATCAGATTATTTCCTACTACCACCACCACCACCACCATCACCATCACAATGTCTATTTTTAATGCTATATCATATTTACATTGTGACCAAGTTTATAGCCAACATTATGTCTTTGTGGCATAAATGAATAGTTTACTGTCGTATTTTAATTCCAAGGTCAACTTTTAATTCTTTTGATGCAAGCATTGAACGCGTCATAGAAATGGATGAGAAGTTATAAATTAAAATACATTTCACACAACCGAGTATTTTAGAAAGACGATCTAACTATTAGATAAGACGTCTGACCCGAATGCTTCAAAGCGATGACCTGACGCTAATCTTTTGTTTCTTACCAGTATCACGACGCGTCCTTTGGATACAATACTTCCATATTCAATAATTTTTTCAAGTGACTGAATTGAATGTTATAGTGTTTAACCAAAAATATTTTCCTTCGATTTAAACCTACTCCGATGGATCAACGCATAATTCTATTTTGTTATATTTAATTCATATTCTTTGTACTTGTTTCGCTGTATGTCTCCATTTTCAGGAATACATGCGCTCTTTCGCCAAATAGTTTGCGTAAGATATATAAGTAGTTGATATTATGTTATAACGAACGTATGGATATCTTTTAAATGTTGGGCTGAAACGTAATCACCTATAATTTTTAAAAATGTAAGCTATGAACCGAATATCAGAATAAAAATTATATATATTTATTATAAAAATAACTAAAAAACAAAAGGTTCGTTAAAAAAAAAGAGCAGGTGTAAATTGTGCGTTGTCATTTCCGATTGCGGTATCCGGTTCGGAATTATTGCTTGCATTCAACGGGAACGCCATACTTAAAGATAAATATAGAGTCGCACGTGGATAAATATTAAAGAAATATTGTACGTTGAAAAATATAAATGTACGTTATTATTTAAATTAATTGTTTTGAACGCAAAGAATATAAATAAATATAATTTATATAATAATATCAAAAATTTGTTCATAACTCTTATGAAATTGATAGGAAAACTATTTATTGAGTATCAAAATCATAATCATCTACTTGTTATATTTTTCGTAATATTATAGTATGAAAATATTTCAATTTTATTTAAATGATAAATGATGAGTGAATAATTTAATATAAAGTTAGATGTATTATATTATATTGTTTTGATTTGGGAATCGGTAATTAAATGATGACATTTTTATTCCGGAAGACCTTGTTATATTTGTAGTTTTTTATGATCATATTCTATAGTTTTTTTTTTTTTTTTAAAAAAAATCATAGTTAGAGTGTCTTAATGTGTGCATTTAAATACATATAAAAAATGTATAATATATTTGTGATTAATTAGAAAAACTGTTATGATAATCGCTATACATTTATCTACTACAGTATTATAGTTATGCAATGTATAAGTTTTACTGACATTATTTACTATTGTTTATCTGGTCCGTTTAGTAAAAAATATGCTAGTGTAAATTATAGTTATACAAATGACGAAAAATAAGTCGTTTTGATTCATTATCACAATAGTATTTGCGTAAAAAAATTTTATTAATTTATTTTTGTATTGCGTTTTAATGTTTACGAAAAATTAAAACTTCACATGATTAACACCATTTCAACGGTTGTGTTCCGATTCATCGGCATGTTTGATATTATAATGATATGAGTTATACACAATCGGGTGTTATTCATATCATCAATTCAAGTGGACAAAAAATGTCTTTTTTAACGGTTCAGCAAATAAAATGAGTTCTTATATATATTGTACGACGTGAACTGCGTAAACACATCTACCAACTGTTAGAATAATGTGTTCAACAAGTCTGTGTATTTTGATATTTTAAATGTGAACAATAAAAATATGCATTTGCATAACCCCCATCAATTCTTCCCTCACTTATTATGATACAAATGTAAAATGCAAATAAATGAAACATTTACTATTGACATTTAAAACCCCGTAGATGGTACGTCACTTACACCCTATACCATATTCTACATTATATTCATATAGGTAAGTTATTTTATTAAAACCGTGTTTTATATTATATTCATATTTTGAATTCAAACAGTTCATAAAAATTTCCGTAATGTTATTCTACAACGGAGGGCGTGCGGTTGTTTAAAGAAATCGAAGAATTAATATTCCGTTAACAATTTAAGCGGATTTTTCATCACATTGTTTGGGTTTCAAGCAAAAATCCATTCATACTCACTTTTATAAATTATAAAACATGAATACCTCACCCACCCATTCGTTGCTGAGAATAATATAATATTATACGCCACCGAACGAAATCTTCTTATTTGAATCGAAGTTTTTAATCCCGTAGTTAGAATGCAATGGGAAATAAATATTAAACGTTTGGTTTACAGCTCGTAAATACAGTTTTTGTTGTACGCGCGGTAGAGTATTCATTAAAAACGAAGACCGCAAAACTTATAGTTATCATTTAATGTTCTAGGAAATACCGAAATAAAAAAATAAATGTAACTCGCGATAAAAGTTAACACGACGGCGTCAGTGTCAATAATTGAATAATTATTTTATTAATTATATTCTAACTACGGGACGCAAAAGTAAGCGCTCACTGTAGTGCGTCTTCGGTCGTTGAACAATATACTATTAAATATTCCTTCAAATACGTTAGAATAAGGGTAATTTATCGATAAAAATAGTCGTTCTATGTGACATAAACACCTTTATCATAGCAGAAGAATCGTCTGAACATGCAGAATCGTTTTGTTAGGTGCGAACTTTACGTAAATATAACATTGCTTACGTTATTGGGAAACTCTATATATTTATAGAGTATATATTTATTTTTTAATTACTTCAGATTTTTAATATGTAAGATTTCTTTTTCAGACTTATGTAATTATAGATTCGGTTGAACGCGGGAGGAAAAAATATTACTCTTCGGGACGTAGTTGAGCACATACTTATTTTTGATAATTGTGTAATACACGTGGAATTATATACGAATCACTGGTCTTACGAACAACAATCCAAAAACAGTATAATTTATTGAGCACTTGAAAATTATGCCGTTCACAAAATACATACTGATTACTTGGGTCATATCTAGGTTAATAATAAAAAAAAAAAGGTATGGCACACATCTGGATATGGTCAAAGCAGTTGAGGGAGAAAGAGTAATGCATGTTCTTCTTTGGCCAACAGAAGGTCGATAAAAAAAATAAATAAATAAATAAATAAAGAATAAAATAGGTGTCACTTTAATTATAATATATGTTATGAAATAGTATTATACGACAGACCAGTGAAACAGCGTTTAAAAATTATAAATAAAAGTGTGGGTTGATAATAGTATTATTCTATTCTACTAAAGAAATCTAGTTTAACTCAATGATACGAAAACTCTTAGTGGTAAACTGTTATAACGTTTAATGGAGTGTTAAACGTTACGTGTCATTTTAGATATATGAAATAAACAATGAAATTTTTTTATTTATTTAGTTTTGATATGTATAATTTGTTAAAAAAAAAAAAAAAAGAAATATGATGCATTAATCATAATAATTATAATTATAGAAAAGTTAATTTTAGCTTTGTGGTTGAATATTTTTAACATATATTTATTCATATGTAGTGAAAGAAAATGTTAGTTACTTACATATTATAGTTAATTGTTTAGAGAATCATAATAAATTATCTATTTTAAAATATTATTGTTAAATAACAATAATAATAAATTTCATGGGTTAACATAGTTATAAAATGTTTACTACAAATTCGTATTTTTATACATCTTATTCTCATGTATTACATAATTTTGTATCAAATTAACATTAAATTACGTTTAATACTATTGAAATTAATACTTCAAAACAAATATTTAACATACAATTTTTATTTCTCGTATTGTGGCCATTACAATGTGTAATGTTTACTAAATTAATTCACAACGTATAAGATAAGAAGTTTTTAATAACTATTATATTTTAATTAATTTTGATTTCTAAATAGTTTATCTTAACATCGAGTGAAATAATAGTTTATTATACGTTGAACGTTGTAGATGTTGAAGTTTATTCAAAAATTGAATACTCCCCCGTTTAAACAAATGATCAACGAAAACTTATGAAAATATTTAAAATGTATAGAAAAATAATAATAATATTTAGAATCTTCTATTGTTTAAATATCGTGCGCTAAATTAATACCGATTAAAATATTACACAAATGAAATTCTCCTCGTCAAGTATTTTTTCAATGATTTTTTTTAAAAATAGATAATACAATACTATACATGCAATTTAAAAATTAATGTTTATAGCTTACATTATTTAAAGAATATTTTGTGTCTATATCGCGCTTATATTTTTGTATGCATTATACGCATATTATAGGGGATCATTGAAATGATGGGTTCCATCCACAAATACAGCCCCGGGATAGGATAAGTAAACGGAACAGTTCCATTAAAGGTGGTCAATATACGTGTATAATAGTCAGATTATTCCCCAAAGCAAAATACTTGTGTTTACAATTCACGTTGGTGTAATATAAATAAAAGTTTTTCATTTTAAAGTAAAGTATCATATAAAATCCCTTTCATTTATTTTATATGCATTTTGATATGTATTTAATGTTTGCTATACGTACGCAAAGCATAAAGTAGTATTTTTCATATACAACCGACACTTATTTAAATTTTATAATAAATTATTTAAGCAGTAAGAAAATTAGAATTATTTTAAATTAAGCTAAAAAGTTATATCATGTAATATAGTCATTAAAATTTATATTTATTATGTTAAATTATTAAATAAATTCGATGAAAAAATACAAATTGGATGATTTATTTTTTTTAACTTTTATTGCATATATTTGGTGTGCCAAATTGTACACATTTCTTTTTTTTTGAGTTCAGATAACTAATATTTTTACAATTTAAAATTAAATTAAGTAAAAAAAAAAAAAAAGAATTGGTTACCAAATCATCAGGATGTTTTTGTTTTGAAAATAAAGTATAACAACCAAGTATGGTCAAAAATGTTGTTTAAGGCGTTTTATTAGTTATTCATTACATAATATAAAATTAATGATTATTTAATATAGTCTTATTATAGGTTTAGTTTTTTAAGAAGAAACTTGAAATTTATTCTTGGTCCTAGAAACATATTGATTATTCGAACTTCTAATATAAGTTAATCTAATAACTTTAATCTGTTCTTAAAATAATCTGTTATTTTTACAAAAAAGTGGGTCCTTTACTTTTTTCTATAAACATTATCCCATAATTTTATTTTCTACTAAATATATTGACCATATACGTTTTTTAGAATAACCTGTAGATGTATAGTTATATACAATATTATATAAGCACATTCATGCATTAAAATATAAAGATTTTTTTTAATTTTTAATGGGACAAGTACAAGTTTAAAGCATATATCGTATTTCTATACATACAGAAGGTCAGTTACTCACACATAACACTAAGTTGGCCATAATACACATACATTTTTTCCACTAACCATTTTGCATAATGCGAAGACGATAAAGTAAATGCTTATATTTTTTTTATTAACATATCATCATAAATACATTTTACATTTTTATCTTGAGATTAAATCTTAAAGTATGATATAGTTTCAAATGGGTTTTAGCGCTATAAAATATACATATATGGTAAGGCCCACAGTGAATGTGTATTCGTGTATTTTGATTTGCCAATTATAAGTATAAGTAAATAGTAGGTTAGTGAAACTGTATAATTATAAAAAAAAAAACATTTTTTTTCTTTTCGTAAGATTTAATTTTTATCGCTAGGTAAATATAAATATTTTTTCAGTTATTGAGCGCGGATTATCTTATGTGTATGATTTATATAGTTGGTTGATTTATCTGTCTCACTTGATACAATTAAGCACGTTTTGTACCAAGTAGGTACTTTTGGTCGATAAAATAATAAATTGCGAATTACAATATGTGTAAAATAAGTTTGAATAATACGCTAAAAGTATAGTTAACGGATTTGTGTTTTTAAACATTAAATTAAAATTTTAATCAAGATATTGAAAGCTATATTGCTTGGTAAGTTTACCGCATTAATATTGATAATTTACTACTCTTTGAACTTAACATGCATTCAATTGAACACTACTTGTTGTACAATGCTTGTGGTGTAGTTTGAAGTTTATATTTACAATTGAACTCGGAACTCAGATGTTGGTTAGTCATTTGTGTACCCAGCGTGTTTAATTTAGAGTTAATCGTATACCGTTTTCAATGTTCATTCTCCCGAGGTGAATTAATAAGTGCAAGTTTTATTGTCAATAATATGATTATGGTTAGTTTTGTCCTATCGTTTTGTGCGGAATGTAATATAATTTCGTTAAATTTGAAAAGGAAAACATTATTTGGTATATAACTTGGTATAAGATACATATATCCCAAATGTATATGTGCATATACATATACAATCAGTAGGTTATCGAAAAGCAAAGTGAAGGTTTATTGAAATTCGTGTACTTTTCAATATTCCAAATATAATAGAATCAAATCTTGAAATGTTTTTAAAATTAAAATCCATGTTGAAACGTACACGAGTGATGTGCAATATGCTTTGAACGCAAATTATGACAATTAAGTTTTGTATAATAACAATCGAATTTTCCGAATCTATACCATGCCTCAATTTCGTTGTCCAAACGTGACCGCTCAACGCAATAATAAAATAATCGTTAATTTGATTTGTTCCCTTATAATCCATCCACGAAACGAATTTAGCACGTAATTAAATAATAAAATTTCCGATTGTTATTTTACACCTGTATGGATGCACAACGCCGTTCTTTTGCGGTTAAACTAAATATTGGAAACTCAATGCCTTTTTTTTTGAATAAATAAATACACTGATTATTCATAAAATTGTTCAGCAATTCAATTTTATCAATTTATACCGTCTCCGTGATTTACATAACTATAAAAGGATACTAAACAAAAGTTAAGAGTAAATTAAAATCTAAAACTGTTTTATTTCAATGAGCGATTGAAATAGATAAAACATAAAAAAAGACAGCTTTTAAAAAAATATACATGTTTTATTTTATTAGAATATTCATCGGGCGTAATCCCTTTAGCAAAACAATGAGAGTAATAAGTATAAAAAAATATCTATGATTAATTAATAGGGTTCTGAATTTGAAATATTTCAATGAAATATTGAAAAATATTTTTTCTTCTTTTAAATGAGTTCGGTTAGAGATGATTATAAATAATATATTGATTATACACAGAAAATATTGATAATGAATAACTCATCAGTTATAATTTATATTAACCAAGGTTAGAGAACTACTATATTATGATTTATGATGTGATATTTGTATTATTTGCATGGTTATAAATTAAGTTTGTTAACTGTATAACTGCTTAAAATATGGTATATTGGTATTAATTTAATTGTATTATACATAGGTTATCACTTATTAGTTAGGTTTTTTTGTTAATTTGTTTTGATTATTATTAGCTGTTTATTTATTAAAATTAAAATAATTAACATTTGTTATATTTTTAATATTTAATAATTTAATATCAAAATCAAAGCTCGATTATTTTCAATTATTTTAAACAATATTTTTATTTTTCATTGAAATGAAATATTTCAAGAAAATAAATTTCATTAAATTTTAAAACCCTAGTAATTAACAATGAAATAAAATAATAATAATACAAATGATTTTAAGATAACAAAAACAAATAGAAGACAAAAATAAGAATAAAGTAAAAATAGAAAATAACAAAGTATTATCTTTAAAGATATGGCGAGATAAAACAAAAAAATCTAGAACCGCGGAGTTTATATTAGCAATTAAAAAAGTTCTGGAAAAAAATCATTTTTGTCACTATTAGTATTAAATTTGGGTATGTAAAACAAATCGAAATTTTTATGTTACTACCAGATATGCTGAAACCTATCAAACTTAGAATATCTGGACGGATTATGAAACCATTTAAAATATCATAAATGAACATTAAATCTATTAAATCACGCATAATGTAGAGGGAATCAATACTTATAGAATCTTGAACAAAATGGAAAGAATTTCTTAAAATTTGTGATTTATTAGTGATTTATGTAAACCATTTTTTTTAAAAAATTAAATTGAATATTATTTAATTTATTAATATAAGTAGAATAATGATTAGACCAAATTAAAGACCGTTATTCAAGATTTGATCTTACTAGTGAGCAATACAAATTTTTTAGACATAAGGGATTTCTAAATTCTTTGGAGTTTCTATTTATTAAACCTAACATTCTATAAGATTTATTGGCTATCAATTTATGACTCAATTTAAAGGAAAGATTAGATTCAAAGTAAAAACCTAAATTTTTAATTGAAAAACATCTTCCAAGAGAGTATCATTAATAAAATAATTTTGGAGTAAAGCAATTTTACTACAAGAGAAAGTTATAATTTTACATTTTAGATTCTGAACGGAGTTGATTTTACAATGATGTGTGTTTTATTTTTTAATTTTTTTTATTTTTGTGTCTGTCGACACGATTTGGGGCAGTAAAAATTCGATTTCCTTATGTAGCAACTTTTCTGAACGGGAAAAACCCTAAAAAATTAAGGGAAAAACGGTTTAAAAGTTTTTACGCAAAACCAGTTTTCGACAAAATCAAATTTTTGATTTTGCTATAACTCAAAAACTAATCGATGTAAATACTTGAAATTTTCACCAAATGTTTAGATTAGCGTTCTTATACACCGTTAAATTTTCAAAGTATTTTGACTTTTATTGAGCTATTTATAGACAATTGAAATTTTCAATTTTTTTAAGTATTTTTTTTTAAAATAACGATAAAATTTTTTTGGCCGGCCAGAAAATCTTGAAAATTTAACACAAGGTTTCTTATAAGTTGTTCCTTAACTGATAAAAAAAAAAATCTAAAATCGTAAGTCACAATTTTTTTTTATAAGTGCTCAAAGTTCCAATTTATACGAAATATGTAAAAATTGCGAAAATTTGCAAATAATATTGTGGTTGAAAATTCGTAAAATTTTTTTCTTTTATAACTAAGTTTTGAAAATTTGGTACAAAGTTTTTCATTAGTTTTTCTTCAAATATCTGTAAAAAAACTCTACCGGATTCAGACAAAAAATTTTTATGAGTGTTTGAAATTTTAATTTTTACAAAACCACGTTAAATAACGGTTTAGGCTCAAACGATTTTTGCTATTTGTTTTTATCCAAAAAGTATAAGTTGTAGAAACTTGAAAATTTTATCAGTTGTTTATATTGGCATTTCCTTTATGTCTTATTTTTTTCAAAATATTATATTAATTTTTAAGCCACTTATAGGCATTTAAAATATTCGATTTTTTTACATTTTTTTTTTTTTATAAACGGTGATAAAAAAAATTTGGCTCGTATAAAATACTTGAAAATTTAATTGAAGATTCCACAGAAGTAGTTCTTATTGTCATTCAAAAATTATTAAAATCCACAGGCACAATTTTTTTTTATAAGCGTTTTAACAGCGAATATTGACATAAAATTACATGTAAAATATAATATAATGTATAATATTCTAGACTGACAAACTATGTCGCTGTATGTAACTGCCAACCCATCCTAATAGAAAAATATATTTATCGTTTCAAAATAAAATATACTTTTTACAATATTTATAAATAACAATGTATTATATCCTAGACAAACATATTAACTCCGTTCAGAATCGTTATTCGTATACAATGATATCTATCATTGCATTCAAATTTAACAAATCCATTGTAATAATGACCTATCCTATAAACGAGTTGCACTCCACCCCCAACTGTACAGCAGAGCGATGCCTATCCGGTTTTTTTCATAATTTAATGAAATATACTCGTATTTATGTACACTCCATAAAACTAGTTTATTTAAGTTAGATTGCAAAAAGTTAAGGTCATCAGAAGATATAATTTGAAAATAAAGTTTGACATTATTAGCAAACATTAACAAATATTTACTGGGTTATCTAAAATAGAAGGAAGATCATTTATAAATATTAAAAGAAGGAGTGGCCTTTAATGAGACCCTTGTGGAACCCCGAAGTAACTAAAAATTCTTTAATTCTTTAATGAAAAGATATTTTAACTATTTAAGTTCTATTAATAAGATACGAATATAACTAACTAAGAAAATTTCCTTTAAAACCAAAATATTTTAATTTAAGGAATAGTAAAGAATGATTTACTTTATCAAAAGCCTTTTGAAAATCGGTATAAATCGCATCAACTTGAATACCACGATCAAGACTTTTGATAAGAAATTTTTGATATACTAATAAATTAGTTTGAATAGAGTATTTAGGAAAGAAACCATGCTGGAATAGAGTAATACTATTAGATAATAAGTTGGATATTTTTTTTAGTAATAATAGCCTCAAAAACTTTAGGTAGTATTGATAAATTAGAAATCGGCCTATAATTTCTAACATATTTTTTTTATCACTTGATTTATAAATAGGAAAGATGTAGGACTTTTTCCAGAATTGGGGAAAAATCATAATTTAAAGGGGATAGATAAAATATATAGTGTAAAGGCTTAGCTAGAATAAAACGACATATTTTTAAGAGAAGTGGTGGGATACCATCCGGACCAGTATACGATTTGGCAATAAGTGAATTAAGATAATATATAATTTCATGTTCAGATATACTACAGAAAAAATGTTGATTATGATGATAACCTGGGCCTATTTCTGTTAATAGCCATTAATCATTGAAATAACGTCGGTATGAAAGTATTAAAGTAGAAATGTGTATCCATGTATTTAATAATTATAAAATGAACATATTTTAATTGTTCGTTCAAAGTAACGAAACGGACGTAAAATTTCATGCATTACAAAATGCAAATCATTGGCTTCAAATGTTTGCTTGTACGTGCAGTAAAATAATTGGAATCGATCAAATAGAAAAAGATGAATAAGTGTTTGCACGTATTGCATTGCCCGACATTAAAATACGTCGATGGAGCGTGTGCATATACAATTAAAACGCATATTATAATACAAACATTTATTCAATCGAAATCGTTAAAGAAATAACGTCCGATTATTTGACGACCGTAATGAGTCACGAACGTTGCAACGATATCCGATTTACCGAACGATTATTTATCGATTTCCATACAACGGTCATCCCATCGGATTTGCTTTAGATTCGGAAACTGTGTGGCGCGACGAATCGGAATAAACCGGAAAGAAATTATTACGCGTTTGGCGTACGGAAACCGACTGAGAACAAACCCGCCTGCCCGACCACCCCGAGTCGACCACGATGATATCCTGCGTCCTGTACAAATTTGTTCGCCGAGTGCCGGGCGAGCACATCGCTCTGACGCGACACGCACGTTTCGCGCAAGAACGTTCTTTGTGGGGGAGGGGGGTGTCGACGACGTGTTCGTCCCGTTCTGGCGGTCGCGCGTCGCGAGGTGTAATATACGTGCGGACCTCGGTGGCGCCTACGGCCGGACACGTAAAAACCGGGTCTGGGACACCGGAATAATAACATAATTGCGAGGAGGACGCGCGCACGCACGTATACACACATTATACACATAACGGCGAGGGATAAGGTCGGCCGGGACGGTAGCCGTAGGGGGCGCGGCGAACGGACGGGGTTAAAGTCCGAATCGGCGAGGGTGATGGATGGGTGTGGGAGGGACGGCAAATGATTACATTCAAACGCGCGACGGCGGCGGTGTATAAGGGTTAATTATTTCGTCGGTTTCCCATCCGGCGGCCGGCGTATGTACGCGTAGTGTGTCGCGTGCGTGCGCCAAAGGGGGCTACGTAGAAGCCGCGTGCCGCCGCGGACGCGCGGCGATGGCGGCGCACGGCTCGCGGGGGTCACGTGGACCGGCATGCGCCGACGACAACGTCCGCGCGCGCTGTGCGACGCGAACAGACGCGAATAACATTACACGCGCGCCGCTTTGCTCGCAGTCGCCGGCCCGTCACATCATCATCCACCACGCGCGCAGGGCTTTATCGGTCCGCCGCCGCCGTTCGGAGGAGCTTTTCCCGATCGTCGTCGTCAGACCATCTGCGTCCGCGCACCGTGTAAGTACACGCGCGTCGTCGCTCCCGCCTCGTTTGCCGGCCCCGTCGTTTCATTACAATTATCGTTGCTATCCAATAAACGTTATCGTAACAGTCATTTTTTCTCACTTTCCTAATATTTATTATTAATATCATCATTATTATTGTTATTATTATTATTATTGTTACTGCACAATATTGTCGCGTCTTTTATTTGATTTATTTTTTCTGCTCGTCTTCACCCACCCGGCTCCGTTCCGCGTTCAACAGTATCACGCGTCCTCTCCTGTCCGCGTCGCCGTCATCACCGAAAAACTCGACGACAGGTAAGCCGTGTTTTAATATGCTACGACCATCCCCTTCGAACCCCGTTTCACCACACCAACGTATGTTCGTGTTCGCCTCGAGATTTTTATTACACACGTATACATTTTTTATTTACGTCTCTCGCACTTTCTCTCCCGCTCTTTTGGTATTTTCTCTCTTTTCTTTTATTTATTTTTTTTTTTTCATTCTCTCCGCAGCTTTGGGGACGGAAACTTGATGTTGTTCTTCCGTTGTGTACCGTGCGTCGCGTAGTTCATCGTGTCGTAATTGTTATTAATATTAGCGTATACGCGGCGCGCGCGCGATACATCTGCAAGACTCGGGGCCGAATCGTCGAGCACAAAATATGCACTTTACACCCTTTTAATATCTTCAAATGCCGGCTAAGTAAACACCAGTAGATACACAAAATTTAACGTTACCCTAGCTCGTTTTCGACGGTTTAAAATGTTTTTCACTCTGTCGAAACAATCGGTTGTTTCAACGGACATTACCTGCAGCTTGTACATAGCTCGTGTAATGATAATGTCGTGAAAAAAAATAATAAAACGATAATATTATATTATGTTACAGAGTAACATTTTTTCATGATAAATTTCGTGCGCACGGCGATTTCGATTTAAGTATATTTTTTTTACAATGAATTGACGTTAAAAGAAAAAACGCTTTTTCTGTATGTTTATAGATATTGCCAATATTTTTCTCCAGATTTTTTCACGAGTAAGAAAATGTAGTACCAGGAAGAAACGAAATCAGTCAACGCGGTACCAGGTAATACGTTTCCTCCTATCTTTAACTTATGATTTAATACATCCGTTCCAACACAGTTAATAACACAGTTAATAAATTAAAATTATTTCACTCGCACAGAATTGTTAAGCCGTACGATTGAATGCATTTTGTTTATTGAATTAATAACTACGTAGCTTCATTTATACATTTCTACGTATTTTATACGAAGTGGATAGGTTGTAAGTGCTTTAAGTGTGATATTTAACACAACATTTCATATATTTTTATTTACATTAATTGTATCGCTATTTATCAAAATAACGATTTTTTACCATACAATTTTCTATTAAAACTACGTAATACACAATAATATGACGCAACTAATGTTATATTATTACATCGAAGTAAATTCACAGTAGAATCAATTGTATTTTATTTATATATTGCTCGTCTATACATTACGTTTTCGGTTTGTACACTATTCTATTGGCATATAAATATTTATTTTGTCTAGAAAATACCGTATTAAAGTTGTTCACACACTACAACCTGAAGATAATTTTTCTAATAAACGGCAATAACTCGTAATTTTTCATTATGTGCTAAGTTTAAATGTAGATATATTGAACATAGGTTTACATACATACATTTTTATAACTAATAAAATTGTTAAAAAAAAATGTTACGTACAACATATTTATTGTATTTGTGTAAATCAATATAACAGTCGAATTCTATTAAACTTTAATAAATATTCAATTGTTCATAGATGATGTTTAAAATTATATAATGTAATTAATTTTCAATTTGATAAATTACATTTAGACCGATACAATCAAACATTTCAAAAACATCCACGCGTTAGTGTTACATATCCCTAAACAACAAAATATATTCTAACCATTCGGAGGACGGTTATATCTGTATATGCATACGTACAGAACTGTTGCGTACGATTCTTTTGCGTCATTGAAAGTCAAAGCATCTAAAAGTCCGGAGGGAAAACATTATGGAACACTTTGTATTTGGTAAAAATGTACATATTATCGTGACACATTAGATTAATTTTAACGTCACAAGCGTAGTAGTATTATATTATACGTATAAAATATCTGAACTTATATGAATTCATGTTACTTTGTATACTGGGCTTAGCTAATTTAATTGGGTCGTCGTTAGGTGTGTGGTGAAGGTTTTTAAAGTAAAAAGGGTACGTATATGGCCGAATGATAATAGGCGGGTAGGAAAAAGAAACTATTTGAAATAATCATATGAATAAAAGATGTTTGAGATAAAACATTTCCCCGAAGTAACGTCGTTTTCAGGGTCTCCCTCCGGAAAACACATTTTCTATATGATCCAAGTTGGAAAATCACTGTACGTTTTTTTTTTTCCTGTTTACACAAACAACTCACATTAAATATAATGATTCACAAGAGGTCACTTGAAAAACTTAAACAACTGTGCGGTATAAAATGTACAAACAATGATGTATTATTGCGGAAAAGTTTTCATTTAGAAAAAAAACAGTAGTTTTCTTTTTACAAACAAGACATGGATGTTGAAGTTTTTTTTTTCTTTTTTAATTTCATTTTTATTGGTCAAATTTTTCAATTTTTGTACATCACTTATTATTGTGGTACACAACGGTACAGTTGGTGATTTTCGTACAAGTGTTCCAATAAAAATCAGTTGTATGCGAATGCTTTTATTGTTTATGTTATATAAATACTTCTTAGACTAACTCTGCAAGTAAACGGTTTGGTGTGGAAAAAGATTTATCTTTATTTTAATAAATAAACTTGAAACTTATTCGATGTGAAATTTAATATATATGTTCATCAAAGAATTATGTATTTATTTGAAATCTAATGATGTTATGATCGTTCTATAAATTACTTATAATGTAATTACTAAGTAATTAATAATAAGTCTTATTATTTTTAAAGCAGAATTTTGAGAACAGTATAATATATTTATTTATAATTAATATATCTTTGTTAGCCAGTTAAAAATTAGTGATGAATTTAAAAGTTTCAAGAAATATACAATAAATTGAATAATAAAATAAATAAAAAATTAATTAATAAATAAATGCTTAGCTAGGAATATTTTTATATTATATTGATTTTATACATACCTGATGATGAATTTTTAATTAAAAAATTATCTTATATTACCAAAATTATAACAATACATAACAATACTTCAGATTAAGCATTTATTTATTTATTTTTATATATTTAAACTATTAATTTATATATATGAATATTTAATTGTTAATTATTATTATAATTCATATTATTTTACAGTTGAATAGGTTACGAGACATATTAAAACAATTTTTTTTTCGAAACCAGCGGGTACAGAATTAAACCATTACTGGCAAGTAATCACAATGTTTTAATGATTTTTTTTATTTTATAGTAACTTAATGTGGTCACATTTTTTCGCTATAAAATTTTTTTTATTTAGTTTGTTATTTCTAAAATAATGGAATATTATTAAATTTATATAAATTACATTATGATATTGACATAATAGTTAAGTATTTCATAAGACTTGACTGTCAATGGTTCAATCTATCATAAGGCAATTCCAATACATTTCTCAAGTATTATTTATTTATCAACCTTAGGCGTTATCAACTAAAATCGTTTTTTAATTAAAATTTTTAAAAAAACATACTTTATTATTTCCATTTAATTGTTCTGATATTGTACTCATCGTATATTTCTTCCAATTTTTTTTTTTAGGAAATGAAAAAAGTAACTTTTTGTTTAAACTATAAATTCTTCCGTTTTCTAGATTAGAATTGCTAAATATATTGGACAGTGAGCTGTCAAAGCTATAAAACTTAACTAGAGGTTTTTGGAAATTTCATCAAAGACTTCAACATGAAAAAAAAAAAGTCGACGTCTAATTTAATTCTTGAGAGTAGGTAGTTCTTTTTGTAAGATCTACTGAGTTTAATGATTACTTAGCTGTTTTTACTATACTTCAATACTTTGTTCGACAACATTTTCAAACATAAAGAAAACTGCTATTGTAAAATACAAATATATTTTGATACATTATTTCATATGAAATAAGATTTGACAGGTTAAATATTCTGTTTGAAATATTCGTTTGAAACGTTACTAACTGAGTTGGATGTGAGAGGATTCCATTTGATATTTATTGTAAATTTTCAAAATTCTAAAATCGCATCTATCTATGACTTTTTAATCATTCAAATTAATATTTATTTTCACTTTAATTCATGTTGCCTTTTATTGGCAATTTCAATTTCGAAAATTTATCTTTTGCTTTGTTCCAAAACAAAATAAAAATGATTTAAGTATTTCATTGTTAAATCTGTAAGTTGTTTCCTTACGACAATACGTGTCGGGTTTTTTCATCTATGTTATTACATTCATTATACTCTTACCACCGTCAACGGACCGTATTATTTGATTAAATATTACTAGTATAATACATATAATATGATATCTTGAAAACAAAGGGGCTGTTTATATTCTCTTGAGAGATATTTTTATGGACTTAAGTTCAAGCGTACGAGCCCATGACACAGCTCACTGTCAGGTCACTGCATATAATTTTCTGTGATTGACGGAGATTTTTATACCTTCACATTCGAATTGTATATTATGATTTTAGAACAACTTAAATAAATATATATATATATATATATATATATATATATATATATATATATCTATTTTATTGTTGTTTTACAATAAATGTATATAGTTTTATTAAAAAAATTTGAAAGCATTAACATTTTATGATATTATTGTGACTAGTTTTTATTTTTTAGTAATAAAAAAAATTGCTATAAATAATAATAATAATAACTATAGTATATTAATAATAATATATTGTTTTATCATTAATAATATTATAATATTATGATGTAATTATAAATATCTCAAAAAATGTAATATTAATTTTTTCGAATTTACTGCTGTAAATATGAGTTAAGAAACCTTCTTTTTCACTAATTTCTAGGTTTGAAGTGTATTTCGTATTTCCAATGTTAATATTCACTATGAATAATGATACCTTATCATTTATCATAATTCATAAGCATTAAAATACTAGTAAAATAATTAGAGCAATAAGTGTTTTCGATTCTTACTGTTTTGAATATTGACGTAATATTAATCACGGCATTAATCTTACAGTTTGTAATCATTGATTAGAACTCTAAAAGATTGTAAACGTATTTAAACAGGTAATTTGCAACAACTAAATAAAATAAAATTACAAATATTCTTGAATAGCATTATTTCGAATTAAGATTTTTAACGAATAATGAATCTATGATGCAATACTTATTTACTTTAAACTTTCAAATTAAAACTTGACTTTGAGACTCGAACAAAAGGGAAAAAATGCGAATTGAGAAATATTATATTATTCATATATACATTTATCTTCAATCTAAATATCTTAAGATCAAAATGAATACCTAAGGAGATGATATGTTCTCGTTTCACTTTTATCTGTAGAATAAGCAAAGTGGGGGGGGGGGGGGGTAGAAAGATGTAATCAAATATAATTTTTCGAATATTTACTTAGGAGTAGTGTACGTTTAGTATGACTGGTGAAATGTAAACATCGGAAATATTTATTCAAATATTGTAAATAAATAATATACGCTCATTTCATAATCATTAAAGCACCTAATCGAATTGGTGTATTATTATTTTTAAATTTTATGGAAAATCAACGCGACCGTTACAAGCGGTTGGTCGAATTTTGTGACGTGTTGATCTCGGTATTTGGTCGAACAACGATTCTAAACGTTACGCAATAGGTTATTTTCGTATTAAATTTTATCTTTTCCGTAGGAAATATATATAATAAACACATATGTAAATAGTACTCGATACATTATTATCGTGATTTTATAACACAAAGGATTAGAAAAATATTATAAAACGAACATACAAGAATATGTTCATATTTCGAATTCGTACGCATAATCATGAACACATATTTCTCTCGCCATCCTCGCAATCGAGTCAATTGGTATTTTGAAATAAAACCAACACGGGGCTTTTCGGTTTAAAACAATAAGTATACACGTACCAATTTGTTGACGGGACGGATGTCAAATCTGGCGAGTTTTACGTCAAATTTCACCGCTACCATACACGTACATCGAGCGTAGTTGTGCCGAAGTCTGTAAGCTTATTCAAACACTTCTGTATAGTATGAGAAACATATCATTTTTTACCGTCACATTATAATTACACATAAGTTAGCTCCTACTCACTCCTCCCCCCACTCGTGCACACATACCACGCGTTTGTATTCAATCGAATTCAATCTAGCAACTTCGTTTTCGCTTAGTTTTCATTAATAATATAGTCGAATGGTAGTTTGTGAGTTATTTAATTTCCGTGCGAATATAAAGCTGTGATCGATTGATAGAAAGAACCCGATGGATTATTATTATGCGTCGAGTACGTCGTCCGTTAACCCGGTCACATTTTTGAAGTTGATAATTGCCCAAAAGAATGACTGGGTTCATAAACGTGTCCGCAATAATATATGCACGATCTACGATTCGAATGAGCAATTACGTGGTCGATTCGATTTAACAATAATGATAACGGTACATCCGGTCATACTTGTTCTCGGTATCTTAATAGCAATGACTATATTCCATCGCGGTACAAAAATTGTATAATCAATAAGGTAACCGTTTGGTTTGTACGGTAATGGTATTGTGTTAGTGTAAAAAATAAAAATCGAAAAGTTACACAGTGATGGAATTCGGAAAGCATCGTGGTTTTGAAAAGGACCGTGTGAACACGACAGTACGGCGTTTGATGAGAATTTACTCTAGACGGTTTTATGATGACGTCCCCGCTTTAACTCCGTTTTGCGGTGGTCGGTACGTCATTTGAGCAGTGGCGAAACCTGCGGCAGGTCATTTTACGCGACGTTAACGTTGGCGACCACAGCGAGCGATAACATCAGACGGCCGTAGGTTCTGTGTAATCGATTTCCCGGTGTTGATCAAAGTCCGTAGCAGGTAATTGAAAATCGCGGTGTAGGGACTTGTAAATATGTCACTGAGTATATAATCCGGGCGAGGCTGTACACTTGATGTCCACGAAAAATATTCGGACCCAGATTCGGTATCTTAACAGTTATACGATCGTCTTCGCGCGGTCATGCAACCGTAAACATCAAAGGCATCACCGTCGTCGGTGCGGTTTCAGTGACCAAAAACCGTGGTGCGATGAAGGTTCTAGATAAACTTTTGACACAAACGTCGCATAAGCGCATACCGTGAGAGCCGATCTCTGTGTTCGATGCCTGTGTCGTCCGATAACGAGCTCACGCGAAAAGATTTATCCGTATCTTATATGTATACAAAACTCGGACCGAAAACGCGGTTGCGTCCGAGCAATAGCCGTCGCTGACGTTGGATAGTGGTTACGGGTGCAATCAAGTGGAAAAGAACACGCAATTCACGGATAGTTTTCGGACGTTTGGACGATTGTCGAAAAATGGATTTACGAGTGTTGTACGACTCGATTAGCTTGGTATTTCGATATCGGTGAAACTATGTACCCCAGTGTTTCCCCGTTGTATGAGCCTATATTTACAAATTCTTGTGCTGAAATATCATGCACAAACATAATTTAGAATTTTAAATATTCACCAAACAACGGAAATATAACAAATTTATTTATACGAATTGCCTACCTATATAATATTTATGTTTAAAAATTACAGTATTACAAAAAGTGAAATCATCATAAATGATAATCTCAGTATTTTTTTAAGAGAGAAAAGAAGGACGGGATTGATGTGTCAAACAAAATTTCCGACAGTTGTCTCATCCAATTGAAATTCCAACTTGAATCATAATTGTGTTACTCTTAAATAATATTATAAAACTCTTTTGACTGACATGAAACTGTTTATTTTTCTTATATAATTCACAGAGATTTTAAAATATTCTCCTTAGTTTTTATTGCTATTTTCAACGTTTAACATTTTCTTAGGACGGAATATGCATAGAAGTAATTGAATTCAAAACAAATAACGCAGTCCGACGGAAATCTGTTGGTGTTTTATTTTAAATTGTATTCATTTCATTCTAAATTCAATATTAACTTATATTTTGATTCGTTCATTTTTTTTTTATTTTTTTTTATAGACCTGCGTAACGCTTGTAAAATAATAACTGTAGTAGGTAAGAAAAGATTTTATTATTTATCGTTAGAAAATAATTTATCGACGTATTTCAATAAAAAAATTTAAAATTATATTACATTCAAACATGCATTTATTAAGTTTAGTAGTTTTATAAATTGGATAAATAAATATTAGAATGATAATGGTCATTTAGTTGGATTAAAAACTGTTTAACAATTACACGTGTTTCGAGGTGTTTCGCGTAAACTATGGCTTTCGTTTAGATCCTGAAATAGTTTTAATACTTCTATCTTCCATGACAAATGAAACGGCAACATACATTTTTTTTTAACCAAACTTTTAACATGTTTATCAACATCTGGCTGATGGTTTTTTTTTTTTGTTAAATATAGTGCTATATTTTACAGAGTAAAAACAAAATGGAACAAAAATATATCAAGTCGTTTTTTATTTTATTTTATTTTATTTCATTTATCTTGGGCTGGAAAACTTTTTTATTTTATTTCGAGGTTTATTAATGATTCCCGTCAGACAGATTGGCGTGACGGCAGTAGCATGTACAGAGTTTAAGACGTGTATACACTCTCACTTTGTACGGTGTGTACCCACTCCTGATTATTATACACGCGACGAAAAGTTGTAAGGCATCTTTGGGTAAAAAGTGACGGCATAAGACGCCACCGTGTATAGAGGAGAGGATGATAAGCTTTTTGAATATTAATATTAGAATTCCGACCCGGAGAACGGTTTACGAGCAATCGTTTCCGGGGGGCCGTATTGTGCTGCATATGCTATATTACCACTTCATCTCTTGCGCACGAGGCATCGGCGTCGAATGGCGTTTCTGCTTTTGTACGAATATACTTATTATAAAATGCTTTTTTTTCTTACTCCCCCCCCCCTCTATACACACAGTCAATATTATAAAGGAACTCAACATATAGTTCAAATCGATTCAGTCATAAGTTTATTCGATTGACTTTTTTTGTGCAACCTCCTCCATTTCTGTATTTCCCCTTCCACGAGTCTTTTAGGCTTCAGTCCTTTGTAGATAAACACGTACAAGCGGTTGCCTATTGTTGTCATGGGTTAAACGTACGGTGATTTCTAAAACGGATTGCTGTTAAAAATGCTTTATACTACCTTTCTGTCTGTTCGTCTTCTCGCACCTTCTTCTTTCTCGATCTATGTATCATCTGTCTTTCTCTCGTTATCTTTTCACTCTGTTTACGTAGATTTCTCTCTTTCTCTATCTTTCTTATTCTTGTCCTTTCTATCCATCTCCGTATTCTCATTGCAACAGCTTACGTACTCGATGAATAGTGAATACCAGGCAATTCGTTATCCTGCCACTGACATTTGTCATGATTGCTGATTTATCGTTTAACCTCGTTTAACCAGATCAAGAACAAGACAATCACAGGATATACTATGATTAAAGCTAACGATTGGACGATATTATACTATTTCTATAACAGACATTTTAACCTATTGATTATTTTACATTTTAATTCTCTGGATATAAAACGGAATAGGCCTGATTATCTGCAAATAATATTATACATATCATTATCGTTCTATTATGTTAGTAATGTTGTATTAAAATTATTTTTGTTAAATTAAAAATAATAACACTTTGTTACAATTATTAGAAACCATAATTACAGGTACTTGATATTATCATCGAAACAAACGGTCTTCCGCTTCAAACACGTATAATAGCGATATGTAATTTATAACTTTTCTATAAAAATTTTACTTTTTATCTTAAATTTACAACAGATTTTAAATTTATTATGTACAGGAGAAGTTTTACTGTACAATGGTTTTTCATCACCTGATTATTTCTATTGTATCTTACCTTATACTATAATAATTATAGTGTTCGTAGTTGATGTTAGGAGTTTAAAAAGTTAACTGAAAATATAATCCCTGTATATCTCTAGATATTCACGAGCAAGTTGAATTTTAAGATATTAAAAATATAAATTTATGGTGAAATGAATTTTAGAACACATTTTTCTTCCACGCTAAGTCCTAAATTGTACAAGTAAACTGTTCGATAAAATATAAGTAAATCACTAATTAACATTGATAACTGTGAATATTGAATTCATATTTAGATAATATTTCGTTATAAATTAAGCTAAAAAAGTATTTCTATAAATGTAAGCAATAAATTAATAATCGCATCAAAAACTGAGTCATTTGTATTATTATTTTTAAAAATTATGGCTATTATGATTATTACACAGATAACTCATAATAAATAAAAATGTTTTTTTAGATTCTGAACGGAGTGAAGAATGTATTGATTTTACAATGATGTGTGTTTTTTTTTTTTTTTTTTTTTTTTGTGTCTGTCGACACGATTTGGGGCAGTAAAAATGCTTCGATTGCCTTATGTAGCAACTTTTCTGAAAGGAAAGTGAATCTATTTGGTACTTTGGGGGGTCAAAAGTAAAAAATTTCCAATATTTTTTAAATGCGACGGGAAAAACGGGAGTTTTTACGCAAAACCAGTTTTCGACATAATCAAATTTTTTATTTTGCTATAACTCAATAACTAATCAATGTAAATACTTGAAATTTTCACCAAATGTTTAGATTAGCGTTCTCTATACACCATTAAATTTTCAAAGTATTTTGACTTTTATTAAGAAGCTATTTATAGACGATTGAAATTTTCAATTTTTTTAAGTATTTTTTTTTTAAATAACGATAAAATTTTTTTGGCTGCCCAGAAAATCTTGAAAATTTAATACAAGGTTTCTTATAAGTTGTTCCTTAACTGATAAAAAAAAATCTAAAATCGTAGGTCACAAATTTTTTTTATAAGTGCTCAAAGTTCCAATTTATATGAAATATGTAAAAATCACGATAATTTGCAAGTTATTTTGTAGATAAAAATTCATAAAATTTTTTCTGTTCATACTTAAGGTTCAAAATTTTAACAC
Organism: Sipha maydis; assembly: GCA_034509805.1. Taxonomy (NCBI): domain Eukaryota; kingdom Metazoa; phylum Arthropoda; class Insecta; order Hemiptera; family Aphididae; genus Sipha; species Sipha maydis. The sequence goes on from JASXSY010000483.1 coordinate 101,398, forward strand.
TAGATTATCTATAAGCTACTCTTCAAAAATCTTTAAAAAAATTTCTAAATATTTTGACTTATTTATAGACAATTTAAATTTTCGGTTTTTCTAAATTTTTCGTTTAAAAATAAAATATACTTATATAATATTTATAAATAACATTGTATTATATTCTAGACTAACATATCATCTCCGTTCAGAATCGTTTTTCGTATACAATGATACCTATCATTGAATTCAAATTTAACAAATCCATTATAATGACCTATCCTATGAAGAGTCGCACTCCACCCCCAAGTGTACAGCAGAGCGAGGCCCATCCGGTTCTTTTTTTTTTTGTGTCTGTCGACACGTTTTGGGGCAGTAAAAATGCTTCGATTGCCTTATGTAGCAACTTTTCTGAAAGGAAAGTGAATCTATTTGGTACTTTGGGGGGTCAAAAGTAAAAAATTTCCAATATTTTTTAAATGCGACGGGAAAAACCATAAAAAAATTTGGGAAAAACGGGAGTTTTTACGCAAAACCAGTTTTCGACATAATCAAATTTTTTATTTTGCTATAACTCAATAACTAATCAATGTAAATACTTGAAATTTTCACCAAATGTTTAGATTAGCGTTCTCTATACACCATTAAATTTTCAAAGTATTTTGACTATTAATAAGCTATTTATAGACGATTGAAATTTTCAATTTTTTTAAGTATTTTTTTTTTAAATAACGATAAAATTTTTTTGGCTGCCCAGAAAATCTTGAAAATTTAATACAAGGTTTCTTATAAGTTGTTCCTTAACTGATAAAAAAAATCTAAAATCGTAAGTCACAATTTTTTTTTATAAGTGCTCAAAGTTCCAATTTATACGAAATATGTAAAATTCACGATAATTTGCAAATTATTTTGTAGATAAAAATTCATACAATTTTTTCTGTTCATACTTAAGGTTCAAAATTTTAATACTAGGTTATCTATAAGTTACTCTTCAAAAATCTTTAAAAAAATTTCTACCGAACTTAGAGGAAAAAATTTGATGACTGTTTGAAATTTAAATATTTACGAAATTGCATAAAATAGCGATTTATTCTCAAACGATTTTAAATATTTGTTATAATTCAAAAAGTATAAGTCGCAGATTTTTGAAATTTCTACCAGCTGTTAAGATTGGTATTTCTTTTATGCAATATTTTTTTCAAAATATTATATTGATTTTTAAGCCACTTATAGGCATTTAAAATATTCGATTTTTTTTACATTTTATTTTTATAATCGGTGATAAAAAAAATTTGGCTCGTACAAAATACTAGAAAATTTAATAGAAGATTCCACAGAAGTAGTTCTTAAAGTCATTCAAAAATTATTAAAATCCATAGGCACAATTTTTTTTTATAAGCGTTTGAACATCGAATATTGACATAAAATTACATGTAAAATATAATATAATGTAGAATGTTCTAGACTGACAAATGATATCGGTTTTTTTAAAATGCCCTAACTCAAAAACGAAAAACCGCAACAACTTGAAATTATCATTAAATCTTTATATTGACGTTTTCTATACATGGTTAAAATTTCAAAGTATTTTGACATATTTTGACTTATTTATAGACAATTTAAATTTTCGGTTTTTCTAAATTTTTCGTTTAAAAATAAAATATACTAATATAATATTTATAAATAACATTGTATTATATTCTATACTAACATATCATCTCCGTTCAGAATCGTTTTTCGTATACAATGATACCTATCATTGAATTTAAATTTAACAAATCCATTATAATGACCTATCCTATGAAGAGTCGCAATCCACCCCCAAGTGTACAGCAGAGCGAGGCCCATCCGGTTCTTTTTTAATATGATTATTTTGTAAATTTGTAAATTATACAAAATAAATGTACAGTTTGTAAATATTATTATATTTAAATAATATAAAAAAAGTAATATTAATTTAATTTAATTTAAAATGCCTAACCGATATATGAACATTTCTAATAGGAATCTCATATATAAACTTTAAGAGAGCGAAATTTATTTCATTTTTTGAATGTTAAAAATCATACGAGTGCATTTAATGAATCCACGTATTAGTCTATCTCCATAAAATATCATTCAATGTACGTAAATAAATATACAATATGTTTTTATAACACTACACTCAATATTTCACACTTGAATAATATAATACAATATTTCACTACTCCGACATGTACCTAAATTGCATACACGGTGCGCCGGCAAACAGTTGCAAATTTATTTTAACGTTATCGTTGTTACAAGAATAATGAAAATAAAGAAACACTACATTGGAAACAATCGTTTTTATCGTATAATGATATGTTTTCTTGTGACAGTGTGAAATTCCTTTTTGAAACAATAGTAGTGTTATGTTTCTGGACGCACGTGTCGTGTTCGTAATAAGCTGTTTTAAAAACCAGTAAAATGTCTACAGTAAAAGATTGACGTGACATGATGAATCAATAACGAGCGGTACGCGAACGGTTCATTAGTAGAACTATCGTACATGCATCGTGAGTTTACGATACAGAGTTCAGTGATAGTATTGTATTTCGTACCGGTTATGTTTATAGTTTAACCATGCGCAATCATCGCTGGGCAACGAATAGAAGAAGGATTTGAACAGTAGTGTTTTATTTTTATACCTTTTAATCAAGATCGAATTGAAGTGTATTATTTGAACGTTATGGAATAGTATTCATGCGTTGCATACGGATTTTCACAACATTATTTTCGCATTCAAACAACGTGCAAGGCAACGGTCGGATCGTCTCACTGCGCAGTCATATCGGTGCTAGCCGAACGAACGCATGCGTTGCAATATGTACGTGATTAATACTTCATGATTCGTTTGTTGTTTACTTGACGTTGTATGCGCTACAACGCACAGCAAATGATCGATTTCCAAGACATTGATGAACTTATTATTAATTATTAATAGTTAAATATTAACACGCCCCTCGGAAATCGTTGATCGGGCTTGTATTATTATCTTATCGAAACCATTACTTGTGTATTAATGTCTTAAACACAAGGGAAAAAATAGAGAGCAGTATACGCCGAACGGCTGTATATTATATTATTATAGGAGGGTGGCCGACGACAGCGTGTTTATTGTTTCGATCAGGGTAGTTTTTCGCCATGTCAAAAGTTTGTGTGCCGGCTTTACGATGTAAAAGGGTAGCAGTGTCACTAAACATTTCAATCGTGAAATCATGTGAATCGTACGGACGGTAAACAGATGGAACAAAAGTTCTGGCGGAAGAATATAATGTTATCTACATGTCAAACGTTGTTAATTTCATGAACTCGCAAAATAATATCGAAAATACGAATAAAAAAAAAAAAAAAATGTTTATCGGGTACGCAACAGTTCACAAAAAAGCAAAATATGCTATCCGTTCCGAGTTTCATCCTCCGTCCATCCTTTCGGACATCGAGACGGAATATTATTATATAATGAATGACACATAAATGAACGATACGACGTGATGGTTATTCGTTTCCTATTGTTTAAAATTTCAAATATTTCTTATTACGGATCCCGGGTGAAAAGAGGCCGACAACTTTACTCAAATATGTCTTACGAGCAAATAAAAGGCCGTTGCGTCGGATGCATTTGCGAATATTACGTTATAAACAGAGAAATGTATATCTCTCCCTGTATCTAAATACTTCCCTGTGCAGTCCATAAACCCATTGTATATCCGAACCGTACGAGTGTCGTAAAATTGATTTGCATTTTATTTGTTTCTCTCCTCTCTAACGAAATATTTGTGCTTTAAAATAACACAATTTTTATTCATGATAGACAAAACGTTCTAATTTTTTTTTTACAAACGATCAAGTTTGACCTCAAGAAATTCTGAAATGGTAAAAACTTTTGTACACTATTCCAATAGTATTGACATAAAATATAACAATTTATAAATCACTAAAACGATTTCGAGAAATTTAATTATGAATGTATAGTTGATAAATACAGGAGTTTTAAAAATTCTAGATAAAATAACTGACTTGAGGATGATTTGAATTACATTAAAACTACAAATTCGATATAAAACTATATTTCAACCTTATAACTGTATAGGCCTGAAGTTTTGAGGAGTTTATTACGTGCCTTTATAAAATTAATTTAATATAAACGGGAAATTCGCTATTGTTTATTTCAAAACGATATTTAGTATTTCTATTAAAGTTCATTTATGGTGATCTCCGGCCTTTAATATCTGTTTCGTCTGATTTCTATATATTCCAAGCACGAGGTGTTTCGATATCGAATTAAAGAAACTATACATTTTACATTCAGTGGTGTATTTGTAAATTTCAAGGTAGAAGCACACATATTTTGCCACTTAGACATATTTAAATCATTGATCCATATTTTGAAATTAAACGAAGTGGTTATTTCAACTGCAATTGAAAATACCACTAAGATTTAATAGCGTTCTTATGCCATTGTAGACTGTTAATATTTCGTTATTATTTTTAGTACTCAAAAAGAACGTTATTCAAAAATGTGCACAAAAAATGCATTTTTGAAGTTATATTTTACAGATATCATAGATCATTCGGGTTTAGTGCGTCCTCAATATGATTGTCGCTCTGAGTAATAGGACTCATAGCCCCTATTTAAATACGTCCCTATATACTTGTCGATTTTTCTGACTTGTCGGTCACGATGTCGTTCAAGATTTTGCCGCAAACACTACGCACATTATAATTGCGACCAAATGTACATATGGTATTTTGTGTAGATATTATTGTAAGTATATGCTGCCACTTAATACGACCTACCTACTTTCCCGGCTGTTTGAAATAGACTGTATTTGAATTTGACATGTTTATGTTTACAAACACATTTGAGGTTTCCCCTTTTATTATTATTCATCGTGACTAATCGCTCTCTGCTAATTAACCCCTGGGATTCTGGCGCGAATTTTTGTTTTTCCATCCTCACGCACCGTTGTTCGACTTCAATCGTTGACTAATATAACGAATTGATCTACCTCTTTGGCGCAGTGGTGGCGGTGGCAGCGACGATGGGAGCACCACAAACGTATGCATACAAGTACCCGTACACGCACACACGAAGGATCCCACCCTCGGGCGCGGCAGCAGTGTTTGCTCGAAACGACAAACCCAATTCATTAATTCAGTAACCGGATACCGGGTTATAAGCGATGGTCGGTGAAGGGTTATAGTAATATGATTGGATGATATTCGTTGCGGGAAGAAAAAAAAAACTCGTAATGTATACCGACCAGCAACGGGGTGTCCGGACTTACGGGTGACTCGGTGTTGGCAAATATATATATGTGTGTGTGTGTGTGTGTGTGTATGTGAGTGTGTATTATGTATAATACGTATGTGTGTGCAGCTGACTTATCCGAGGACTAGACGGACAGGGGGGGGGGGAGAGAGTCAGTGCTATTTGTGCGATGTCTATATACAACGCAAATTGGAATCCGATGACTTATGACGGACGATGTTTGTGGTAAGGGCGTTGGCCCTGTTTCGATGTGACAGCGATGTGGAACGGGGTGTATATTATATAGTGCTGATAACTGTCGCCCGGGACCACCAGATAAGGACATGGGGTGGGGTGGCGACGGGAGTACGTATAATATATACGTACAGAGCGAATGAGAAACAGAGAAACAGTGTACGAGTGAGAAACGAGTAGAAGGAACGGCCCTATCGAAAACACCTGTGTGTGTGTGTGTGTGTATTGGAAGTGGCAGTGGACGGCCAGGGTGGCGTCGGTTTCTAATCAACCGATGACGATGCGGCGAGGGTGGGCGTCGGCATGGCGCCGTACTCGTTGCCGTTGCGAATATTGTCACTATGAATTTATAGCAGCTCACCCCCGCCAACCTACTGTAGCCGTGTTAGTACGTAGACGTGACAATATCGATGTACACCCGTAGAAAGGGTTGTACACTGCTCGGTCCTTGCGTTTAGGTGGCGGGTGTACTGCGGTTATTCGGAGTCCTTAGACCATGGGCTCGTGATAACGTGTAAGTGTAATATTCATCGGTGGGCAATGACAAACCACGCAGAAGACGAGAGTTGATAATAAACCAAATTGGACTTGCCGTCGGAAACCTTCCCGTGTAAAGCGGTCGAAAACAGCGAGAAGAAACAAAAAAAAAAAAAAAAACCTACCGATAGCGATCTGTATCGTGTTGAGGATAGTTTGCTAATCCTTGGGTTTGGACATTGCGTACCATTATCAAACCGTCACGTGGCAAGTTGAACTCTGTACATATCGTCACCGCCATTCAGTGGCCATCTTATATTTCTACCCTATTTTTATGATGTTGATGTAACCAGGGCTTGATTAAGGCGTTTCGAGGCCCTAAGACAAAATAAAATATATGGCATTTAACGCTGATATGGCGTGTATAAATATGATACTACGCTTTTATTTATTTATATATTTTTAATATTATATTTTGCTTATATTTATTTTGCGTAATGATTTTAGTTGTTTCTAAAAAAAAAAAAAAGTTCATAAAAATCTGAGGCTCTCTAATAACGGAGCCCGTTGACAGTTGCCTTTCCTGTCTAATGGTAAATATGACCCTGGATGTAACTCGAAGTGAAAATAAAACTTTTTCACAACAAAAGTTCAATCGACAACACCTTTTAGGAAATTAATCAATTTGAAGAGTACCTATATCAAATCACATACTATGTATATTGTCCTCACGTTACGTTAACATATTAAATGAAAAAACGAAATGTTGGAGAATATTTTTCGTACGATTGTTGTCGTACCTATCGGCACTATAACAAAATCTGTAGCCCAGTAACAAGCGGAATTCCGGAGAATTTTTAAACGGGAAAAGTTCTTCCCATTTTCATATTAAAATAAGAATCGTCGGTCGCCTCCGTCAGATATGCGCACAATATAATTGTTATTACGTCGTAAAAACATATGTATATATGTATTTGTGAGCTGTGTGTGCAACAGCACGATGGGTTATGCAGTGATGCCTCTGCATTCTTACTTAAATTTGACTTTTTGACAGTTATGGGATATTGTATCAGGACTGTGTGGTGTAGGCACGGCGAAAGTCTTGACTCGTTAATTTCCAATTGATTGTCGTCGAGTGTTACCATTTGCATTTCCGGTGGTTTTCGCGTTTTCTGCCGAACACATTATGTTACAACATTACAGTTCCGCGGACGTGTTTTACATCAATACAGCTATAAGCCCAGTTAAGACTTCGGAAGTAATCGACAAGATGTTTTGACAACGTAATAAATTTATTTACGTTTCTTGCGCGTTCCTCCGGGGCTTATACGTGTTGCGCTCGGGAACGGGGAAATAATAGAATAAAAAGGTAATTTTAAATATTAAATAACTTTTATACCTAAAACCAAGAAGCGGCTGTTGGTTTATTTACTCGGTATATGATAATATATTTTTCTCGGGGAGATGGATATGTGTAGAAAAAGAGAGAGTGAGAAAGAGAACTCTTTACCGTTTTATGTTCTTGTTTGTAGAACAATAATCCTCGTTGACGTTTGTCTATTATAATATATCGTCAGTTCAATACCGGAAGAATTTTTACTGAAGCTTAAAGCATTGTATTTTTTTTTTTAGGGCACGTGTACCTTTTCACATGCATATGATATGTTTAACAGAGACTATCCTTTCTATTTAGCTATATTTCATCCAAATACATATAAATATAATTTAGCTGCCACATATATTTAAAAAATCAATTTGTAACTTCCAAAAAATTTTTTTCTTTTGGTAATTATGCGAAATTATCAATAAGAAATTACTTTCAGAATTATAAGAATTATAATATTCAAAAACATTTCAAGTCTAGGCTAGACTAAAATTATTATTTTAATTGGACAAGACTAACATGTTTACCGCAAGATCGAATATTATTTTGAGAGCAGTGGTGAATGTGAAAATATTAATGAAGAGAGAAAATATTTTATTGTTACAAGTCTCTTATTCCTCTTATTTTCACATTGTTAACTTGACATTCTCTTTTAGATAAGTTACCATATAACCTAGGTGCATTACTACTATATAGCATTTACTATAGCATTACTGTGAAATATGATTCGACTGATTTCAACTAATTAATTTACTTTATTGAGCTATATTTCTCTATTCCATACGATAACAATAACTCTTCAAGACTCAGCAAACATTGTAATAAATTCATAATTTTTTTTATTACATTTTAAGATTCACGAATTGTACGTATTTTACGCTCGTTTTTGTCTAAAAATAGTGTACTTAATTATATAGGTATATTGCTAATTAACCGTCGTCAAAACGGTGATACAATTCTTACGATTTCGTCGTTTTTAATCAAACAAAAAAATAATATTGTTTTTGTGTTGTCCATCACGAAGCACGCCTTCTAAACTAAAATGTAATACCTCTAAGTCTTGCCTACAGAACTAATGTTGGTCTCTCTTTCGTCTACAGAACAGTAAGATCAACTGAAGCTTATTTACGTCTAAGACGACGAAAGACTATATTCGTTCGCATAGGGACTTGGACCTTGTGGATTTCACACTGTGAATTGCAAGCCTTCAATCAATTTAATTTTATCAAAAGTCAACAACTGTATATCGGTATGAAATTGTCCAATCAACATTTCGAAAATAAAACTTAAATTTCTTACGATTTTAACCGTTTCAGTCAAATTTGTCTGTTATTTGTGTATACAAAAATATGACTGATCACGAAAACTGTTGTCACTAGGTGATTTATATGATATATTAATAATATATTGATCTACTCAAATAAATTTAATTGTTTTTTTCAACTTTTTATTTTTTTTGTTTATTATTAAAATAATTAATTTTCATAATCTCTAGAGATTTTTCAAATGAAACCCAACAACATATTTGCAACCTTCGCAATACATACCGTTTTAGCCTGAAATGTCATCTTTTTTTCCCTTCTTAGATATAAGAACGCTCCAAAACATATATATTTTTCGTTCGTCGTCAAATGTTATCTTCATTTCACCGGAATAATTATTTTATTGAGCTTACGTACTATATAAATGCAGATACGCACAATGAACGCTGAACGAAATGAAAAATATCATAACAACACTTATAAAATTTAACTTATATCTTTAGAAAACAAATTATTACGATTTTCAAAAGATCAAAAACTTTCTCCGTTTTTTTCTCACTTTCTCGTTTCTTTTGAGAAATTATTGACAGCTTGCAAAAGTTACCTCTCTCCACTACCACTCGTATTTATGGTCCATCCGATTGAAGTTGCGAGTTCTTTATGCTCAAAAGTAGCATTAAAATATATATATATATATATATACTCGTATATTAAAAAATAAACCGCCATTGAAACACCAATGGATTCTTCTCTCTGATATAAACCCTATTATACGTATGAAGTATAAACAAATTACGGAATTACATTTTGTATATCGTGCTATATTTATATTGAAACGGTCACGCCTTTTTTAACCTTTTTAATCAAAATCGAATAATTGCACCGTGTTCGCTTGATAAAATATTAAAAACGATGGTTACATTAAAACTCGAAATGTACTAGATATAAAAAAAAAAAATTATAAAGAACGAGTGTTTAAACGATAGCGAAAAAAATATACTGTCGTGATAATTTTTTCCGTATACATAACACTATACTATGATTGCATTTGTGGAAACGTAGGTTAAAAACTGTCATTTGTTTTTTCTTCTAACTCTTGTATTTGTTGAGCTAGATTTTTTCAACCCGTTAAATGCGTGCAATAATAATTCATTGGCATTTGATCACTAGCAACCGGCATGATTAAACAGCCAAAACTTACATGTACATATATTGCCATTCTTGTTCTTATTTTTTGTAAAAAATATTCTCTCTTGCATTTACTGATGTACTCACTAACTACACACGTAGGCATCCCATACAAAACACTTAATCGTAATTTCAATACGTCGACAGTTTCAGTTATAGGTTTGAAGTTGAATGAGCTAGATAGTAGTAGTATAACATGTAATTCACATCATGAAGTTCTCTGTCATTGTTCGTTTCCCTTTTACACTTTATACACATGCATAACTTTTTATGTCTGTGTGCTAAAACTAAATATTACCGAAATTTTAAACCTAAAACTTTTTTCTTCCTTTATATCGTTTGGCTTTCAAAAATACAAACATCGTCGACGACGTGAACGCTCCTGGATACGAATGCAGAACGCGTTAAAACGTCATGACGTGTCATTCGTTTGATAAATTTTCGTTTATCGACGCGCGTTGTGAACCGCGGGTATATTAACGCATAGGTATTTCGGGTGGTCGTGAAAAAAATTAAGAGGAAAAACGAAATTTGTTTTTGTTCTTGTTTTTTTTTTTTTTTTTTTTGCGTAAATTAAACATTTGGGAAAAAACAGCGATTCGCGCGGTCGTGAAACGCTTGGGATATTAAGTTCTACTACCCGATCCGTGTGGTTCTGGAAGAAATTATGTAACTGGTCACCTACAGAACGAGTAATTTCGTAACGAATACGGAAAACATGAAAATGATTTGCTTGTTTCGACTGTATTCATGATATCGCATTACATTTACATAGCTGGTGTGTGTACTCGTGCACAGCGCACCATTCGAACGCGAATTACGGATTAGCGAGAATGTTTGAGCTCGATTAAAACAATAAATTTCAATGGTGCGACCCATCCCGGTGGTCGAGTAAAATAAACTAGTGTAACGAAATCAATTTCAATCCGTTTCGCTCGCAACGGCTTATTATTCGGACGTTAAATAATCGAGCGCTCGAGACAGTTACCATAATAACTTAACTATGGTTTATCGGTATTATTTTTCTTTCGTTTAAGTACCGATAACGTTCGGCGTAATGTTCGCGAATTTTATGACATGGGCTTGTATAAAACGTATTTGAGTACTACTACGTTTACAACTACTTTTCAGAAAGGTTTAATTTTAATATCGCGTACAAGTGATTTGTTAATGGGATTTTGCAAAATCTCAATTTAATTATTAACGTTCAAAAATAAGATAAAATATCACGTTTTCGATTAGGAACTAAAATAATAGTTTTAGAATGTTAAATATTATATATTTAAAAAAATTAATTTACATTGGAAAGTTTATGATTTTCTTGCTGTTGTTGTCATCCAGGGTCATCCAATTCACTATTTTCTGTGCAGTATGTAAACGTAAATGTACAGTTGCAACGATGAGCAATGATCTATGTGTAAAATGTAAATTTTCATATTTTTACGTTTTTTGAACTAAAAAGTTGAAGGTATAATCTAGAGTAATGTAATTAATTAAAAATGAATACACACCATACACAATATTGTATTATTATTATAAATTAATAAAAAATATATTTTAATTGTATATAGAATAAATTGGATTGGTTAAATATAGGTTAGGATAGGTACCCAATAAATATTTTTATATCTATACCAAAAGGTAAAACAAATTGTTGATCAATAATTTGAATTAATTTAAATTGCGTTGTTGCGTTTCATCCGCATTATTATATCTACTTTTGCTAAAATCGACAATATTTTCAATCTTCATAAATACTAGTACACTGCAATGTAGTGTGGTTAACTATAATATATGAATAGATATTCTCAGTCGATCGCTGCAAGATAGTTAAAACGATTTTGTCAAAGTCAGATCTAAAAATCGGGAAAACGGCTACAGGTCATAGTACGATTTCAAATAAAACAAGTAAGTACGAACGAGTATACTACCCAATAAAGTCAAAATATATTTAAATTTACTATATTACTTTCAAAATAATTCAAAAACGGATCGAGAATTTATTTTAAATTTAAATATGGTTCTTTGGAATTTCGAATTGTAATCGGTCGTGACATGCATTTCTTTTATTTTTTTAGAAAAAAAAAATCTCTTTCCTTTTCGTTTCACCGCCTTCGAAATTTCTATTTGATATTATTTGCTTCTTAAATGTGGACTGCGGCAAAAAATGGTCTATCAAATATTTAAAATATAATGCTGGAGCGAATCAATAAAAAAAATAAAAATGATAAATTTTTGGTCAATTTTCGCAGCGACAACTTATTCATACTTAGCTTGTATTGCCAATATTTAGGACAATTCATCGTACACGATATATTGTCTTAGTAGTGTTTTTTTGTATCGAATTAAGTTAGTGAAACATTAGAAAAATGTTACAAAGTCATATATTATTTAAACGCAAATACTGTTGTTAACAATTTTAAATTTTAACAATGCCTGTTCGATGGAACACAATAATAGATTAACTGCGTTTTGGTAGGTACATATATGTATATCTACTACATATATAGTCACGCACAGAATAATTGTGGTAGCTGCCGCGCGTGTCCAAGACAAGCGCTGCAATTATTTATAGAAAAAAATAAAAATAAAAACATTGTTATGTCACTTAATACTTAAAATAAACAACAGGCACAGAGACAGAGAGAAGGCAGATATAGCCGGGCACTCTTCAAACATCCTTGACACACCGACCATTGCCTATTATAATCAGGACAGGCTGTGTACATATTTATTATTATAGTGCACCATTTACTTGTGTGATATAGGACACAACGATTATTAGTACGCGACGACTTGATGGTTTTTCGTTTATTTTTCTGCCGAATAAACGGCGTTGGTATATACCTAAACGTATTAAGGTAAACGCGTCTCAGCAACGATATAAAAGTAAAAAATTAATTGCGGAAAGAAGAGCATGATTTATTAATTACATCGTCATCTCCTCGCCGGCCCCCAAAAACTTTGACCTAAATCCGAACAAATATCGCGACGTTAGTCTAAATCAGTTTTAAAAGTATCACTTGCTGTAATCTACAATATCTTTATAAATTAAAAAAATACGACGAGCCTGCAGGGTTCTAAAAACAATTATGTAAGACAACCGGATTATAAAGTCGACAAATTAAACCAGAGTTAAATTACATTAAGTCCTCTTTAGTAAATAATTTGCACAATCCGAGAAGCGTTGTTTCGCACTTTTGATAACTTTTTTCCATCTCGTTTGCACTCAATTTCTCCCTCCTTTCGCCTTCTTTCACTCTCTCGCCCTCTGCGTTGTAATTGAAGCTTTTTACTTTTTTCTCTCCCAAATTTCGCTATACACAGTTTCAAATAACTTTTCATCTTTGTGTATTTTGTTTTTTATTTTTTTGTTATTATTTTATTCCTAAAGGGGTTTTAAATATAAAATATTATATTTTTTTGTATCTTTGTTGAAAACTGACACTGCGCAGACAAAACGTCAAAACGACATCGTTCAATAACACAAAATCAAGTACTACGGTTTGGGCTGTATGTCATCCTTATATTTGTATAAATATGGGAGCATAAAATTTGGATGGAAAATGTCAATATTTAATAATTAACAATATACAGTATTCCCAATACCATTATGATATAAGTAGTAAAAAGTTTTCAAGTTGCGGAACACAGAATTGTGTTTTTTTTCTTTAGACTTTTAGTCCACGTGTCTCGCCACCCGAAATGATTTGTCGAACCCTGAAAAACCATTCCCAGAACGGTAGGTCAATAGACTATCAAAGGTGGCAATAAAACATTTATGAATTGATTTGTTTTTTTTTTTAATAATATTTCTATGTAACAGTGTTCTTAGAAATAAATAACATTAAATTATGTTTTTGTAATAATAATGTTTCACATACGTATAAGGCTATAAGAAAAAAATAAAATAAAATAAATTGATACTACCATCGGACGACCACGATCATTATTTTCCAAGTATGCGAATTCCGTAACGAATCACCGCGTTAAACCAATTTTTATTCACTTGGATCAATCCCTCTTCGATCTTTCAACGTACCTACCTCATTCCAGCGAGATTTTCGATTAATTATCGTTTCCTTTACCAGTTCAGTAGAAATCCGTTCGCAAACTCTGTTCCGACAAGTAAAAACTGGCCGTCAACAAGTCGGAACCCTCGTTGAACAGTTCTTGACGGGAAACGTTTACTGTGCTCGGACACCGTTGGTATCCGTATTGAAAACGGACGCATTCCGTGCGTCCGTACAGTTCTACACGAATAAAAACAATGGTAACGGTCGCCGAAAAACACCGTCCGCCCGCCACGCCGGACACGGGACCGACACCGGGCCGGATGTTGTCGGCGCGGTTCGCACACGGCGTACACGCGCGGCAACTAATTATCATTGGCGCGGCGGATGCACGTACACACACGGTACACATACGAAGCGAACGCGCGGACCGCACAAAGGCGCTTGAAGTCGTCCTCGTGCGCGCACCCTTGTCGAAATCGCTTTGAACCCGACGGCGCACGCGGGGAGGACAAAGGCACACACGTACGCGAAAACGCCCACACTCGCTCGCACCACACGTCCTATCCCATCCGTCCGCGTTACCGCCGCGGGTTAATTAAGATTCTATTCACGGTTAATTGGAGAGCGGGGAGATTTCGGAAGACGATTTCAAGGCCATTGTTTTACCTTCCACTGCCCCGCCTCGTCAGCCGCACGTTCGACGCGTGTATATTATTATTATTATTATTATTATTATTAATATTATTATTACTATTATTATTACATGTTCAGCGTTCTACGTTCGCGGCCGCCACTCGAGAAATCCCTAAACGTTTTCGACATCGTTCTGCGGGCTGCACGCGTCCTCATCCTTACACACACATGTATATATATATAAATATGTACGTATCCACGAACGAGTACACGGCCGTCCCGTCGACCACTGCCGCGTACGCGTTACGCGGAATTCAATTTTTTTCGCCTCCGGAACCGTATTCGCCCACGCGCACTGCACGATTTCCGAACGCTAATAGGAGTGTTCGTCCCGACAAGTTATCTGCGCGGTATCCGGACATTCCGGGCCGCACGCTCGGGGTGTTTGGCGACGACACTCGCGCGTGTCGTGTTCTCAAACACTGATTCGTCGTCGTCGACGGTTATCGGCACAACGATTTTCGCCCCCGACCCGCCGAGCTGCGTAGTGCCTCGGGGGTAACAACAGTGCTCAAGTCACGTGCTGCGGACGGATGCAGTGCTACGGGTTTGGCTTAGAAGTCCACGGGTGCACGCGCCGTCGTAAATACTGCTGCCCGGGTACGCTTAAAACTCACCCCGCTGCACGACAGCTCGGAGTTGTTACGGCGACAAGCGGGTAAACACCCACTTCGGGTACCTGCGTTACGTGTACACCGAAGTGATTTAGGTTTATCGATCATAGTTTACGCACACATGCGTGTGTGTGCACACGTACACGGTCCCCCCTCTCCCCGTGAACTCGATAAGGAGTAATTCGGAAGCGAACGGATTCCGGCGGATGTGAGAACACTCGCGGTTTCACGATGATGTGTGCATGTTTCGACGTAGCGGGCGAAATTGGGGTTGTTCCGGTTTCGCCGGAATTAAGGGGGGAAAAAAATAGAAAAAAACCATAATATCGTGAGAGACAGACACCGAATGTTTACATGCGCACTGGATGGGCGCTTTGCCTGCAAACGTTTTGCGTTTTTCTCCATCCCGTCGTCCGTATGTCCATGCGGACGAAAAACATTTATGTTTTCGTTTCAAGTGCCGCGTCGATCGCGAACCTATTTCACATGGTACTACATATTGGCGTACACTTATTCACCAATATAATTATTATTTTTCAACGAGTTTTTTCCATCTAAGTTTTTTCTTTCTCTCTCGCCATTCGTGTATGGAAAATCCAACCGTTTACCATGCATTAGATCACAATGCTGATAAATCTGTCAACGACATTTCGATTGAATAATCCCGCGCGAATAAATCCCCGATAATTTGTGCGCAAAGTGCGTTAAGCTTTCGTAAAAAAAAAAAAAAAAATGTACTTTACGATTTCGTTTATGATTAAAGAACCATTTATTGGTACCTTTATGTGTACGTTTTCTAAGCTGCGTAGTTCTTATATGTACATACTATGGCTGATGATGTGAATTAGTTTTTGGAGAATGTCCGGAAAAGTATAAAAGTAAAGTTTAAATTGAGTTCCGTCTTAATGGGTCGTCAACTCAATCAACAAAGTACGGCTTGGGTTTATATACTGTACGCGAGCAAAAATGAGAGTTACAGTGTATAATAAATTATATAATACACCTTTGATCAAAGTTTTATCTGAATGAATTAACTAAACATTTTCCGTAGCGAAAGTAAAAATTAAGTTTTCTCGCATTACCAAGACTGCTGTGCGGTACATTTCGACTACCAATGATTAGGATTAAACGAATATATCTCGTCGCGTTGGTGCGAGTACAGAACAATCCACGTGGCACGATGGCGTCTATTGTGCGCATCGTTTTAATCATTTTATTACAACAATACGCATATTAAATTAAATGTTACGCATACATGTCATTGATTTCGCAGAACACAGTGTAAATAATATTAACAGAAAAAATAAAAACGTGTTTTACACAATGCAGTACGTTCCAACGACCGGCGGCACGTTGGACTTCAGAACCGTATGCAGTGGCGCCCCGCGATTCGTTTATTATGTTATATGTACGATATCAACTCGTGCAGTGTTCATAGTTGTTTATGTATGTTGGAAATATGTATTTGATATTTGTGTAACGATGTTTAATAATACGGATTTTTATGGTTTTAAGATGACAAGAAACGTTTTCACGTACACGCAACACGACCACACACGTTGTCATTCGATGGCGAACGATGATCCGCGAAAACATCGTCGTGGACTAACTTGGTTGGCCCCGCGTATTCTTGGGACATAACACATATTTAAGACTGTTATTGCTTGAGAATACACGTAGTTGACAAGTTTGAACTTACAGTGCTGCACCTCATCGCCATCGCTCGAACGCAACGTCACGATGTACTGCGCCAGCGGTTTCCGATTAATGGTCCGTGGAACCCCATGTATAGGTTAAAATAAATATAAATATCAAACACGAAGCCAACGTCGTAGACTAGAAACAATAATAAAAAAAAAGAGGTTACAGTATTGTTAAAACAAATATTACGCAATAACGAATTCATTATAATTCATTATTGTTATTAAATTTAAACGTGTAATTGTAGCAATTGTACGCGCACATATATTGTCAAAATAATTTGTATAAAATGTAATCTTTATTTTTTTATTTTTATTGCAAGCATATTGTTAAAAAAAAAAAAAAAAAAAACGTGGGAGATCATCGATCTGATTTCTGTTTAAATATAGGCACGTGGCTTAATACTAATAGGATACTACTACACTGTTGTGTAGGTAAACGATACATAAATGATAAAATCGTGTAACTATACGCGCGTAGGTTTGCGCACTAGAGACGGGAGTAACGTAGTCAGATGGATGATCTGCCGCGGCGATGGAAAGGAAACTATTTGTTCCTTTGAAAATGCACATTTACATACCGCTCGTATCATTTACCGTAAATGTTTCACAGCGGTTTCTAATAACGTTTCATTTTAATTTGACGAACGATTTTATCCTCTATATTTGTTTTCATAATAGTAAATCACACGCCACTTTTTCCCATTCGTTTCAACTCTTATCGAAAAAATTTCAAACATTTTCATCGTTCCTCAGAGACGAATGTTCGAACGAAACGTTTTCTTTCGGTCTCGAGTTCGATAGATATGTATACATAAATTACAATCACATTACGTCCAATCCAATCGTACGGTTATTATTTAACAGTCTCCGATATCATTTTTTTTTGGACAAATTAAATCATTGTAGATCCAAGTATACCGTTCTTAAGTAGACTTAATTGCCGATATTGATTCCGTTTTCAGAACCATTATCGCTCCAACACGTTCGATCGGAACGACCGACAGAAAATTTGTAATTATTAACGCGTGAAAGACGTAGACAGCATACTGTCTATCGGAGTCCTCCCTCCCCCTTGACGGTCACGGGCTTGTTTCCAAGATCATTCGTCCTCATGATGGTATTCAAATGGTTTTCTCAGTATTTTCAATGTATAAATATGATTTAATGGAAATGAATAAATTGTCTGTATCACAATATTATTATAGTTCAATGTTATTATAGTTTATTTACTATCAATAAATGTATACTGTTAAACAACCCGGGTTTTGATTTTGTTATTATTTTACTGGCGCATGCGTGCACAAATATACAGCACAATATAATATGATTATGTTGTATTTTGACTTTTTTGTTTGCTTTTTATACTCGTAGATTCGTGTTTTTGTAAAATATCTCTGGTATTGTATAAATATTATGACAAAATACTCTTGCAGATTGCAGTTTGTGAATCATCTTGTGTTTAGATGGGTTAACTGCGATAAAAAAAAAAAAAAATTAGTGTACATCATGAATGAATACAATTAATTGCGTACATAATATTGTGATACAGTGTTATTATATATAATAATATTATGATATAGCGTTTACTTTTCTTGTTCAAGTTTATACTAATAATAAATGTAGAGCATCGAATGTACTTATACGGTACGTACTCTGCGTCACATTCGAGGTACCAACATTTTTTTATACGAGTATATATATATATATGTGTGTGTGTGTGCTATTTGATATGCATACTGTTATATTACATTATTCAAACATGATTCGACGGCGTATAATTTATTTGTTTGATTATTTAACCATAATTTAATCATTTTATTTGATTTTCAAGAGAAAACATAGTATTATCCATCGTCGAATGATAATAACTTAGCTCCGTGTTTTGAATATAATCAACTCCCGGTGTAAACACGTCACAATCGATCTAATTGGAACTCGATATTAGTGAATTATAGCAATAATCAAATATGTCATTATTATTTATTTTTACTTAGTTTCAGTCGACATTAAACCATCTATATTAAAAACTCTGCGCTATGTATTTACTATATGTTTTTATGTTGTTAATATATATCCACTGTGAAATAAATCAATCTTATGCTTCTCGTAAAATATTGTTATCATTATTATTATTTTTATATCAGTTTTTGTTCCCGTCCTCGTTGCTAAGAAAATTTTTGTGGTTACACATGGTATGCACATAATTGTTACCGTTTTGGTTTTTTTAATAAAGAACTTTGGAGTATTAAACTATTTGCATAATAAAACGAAAATACAATAATACTTGAACGATTAATGAATAACAATAAACGATCAATATATAAATAAATAAACAAATTCATTACTATGGAAATAAGTAAATATATAAAAAATAAATAAATAAATTATGCATGGAAACAATTAAATACATAAATAAATAAATAACCACTTAGTCTGGAGTATTATTATACTTGTAAAGTACGATCGGTTTCGAATTAAAAGTTCGTTGTCAGGTATATACAAAGTCAATAAAATAACGCTTGAATACAAAAAATTTAAGGTAAAATGTATTTATTTCTATGAATACATTTTTTGATTATTTATTTATATATTAATTTATGAGTATTAACTTATTATTATTATTACTATACATATATAATATGTAATATTTTAATATATATAACACAATAATTATAATTTCTGTTACGAATTATTCTTAAAGCGTAGCCATCGGTGGAAACTTATGCTCAAGTAGATATGTGCCCTTTTAATATATCTGTTTGTTTTATATACACTATCGAGTTTTCAGCTCATAAATGGATCCGAGATTCTTTATTTTTACTCAAAGCTTCAAAGCTGCAAGATCCCTAGTGACCTATTTCGCATATACATTTTATTATTATTACTCTATATACGCACCAAGTACGGTGGTGTAATTCAGTTAGTAGAGAAACATAAAAATATGCGTACTGGAGAAATATTTATCAAAAAGCACCCCAAGAAAATTGATCTGTTGAATCTCTCTCTCTCTCTCTCTCTCTCTCTCTCTCTATTTCCTCTCAGCATTTTTTGAGAAAAATCAGAAACTAACAAGAGTCAACGATAAGTTATAAGAAATACCTCCTTTTTTCATCTCACCACACCCCCAAACTCCTCGTCTACACTCATCTGTGATGAGCTCGATTTCCCTTTGACGGCTTACGGAATGTAGCAATTTCCGTAATAAAGTTCACTGAATTAGCTATATATATATAACTAAACATATAAATAAATGCATATGTATTATAACACAACTAATAATTTGTATTGATAAATTCAGAGTTAAGGGACAGGGCAATTATAAATTATAATTGAAATAAAGAATATAAGAGATAAAAAGCGAGTATATGACAATAGGGGAATCGATAGTTGAGGAGAAGACTACTGGTATCAGCTGTGTAGTAACTGCAAATAATAGGGTAACCGTTTATAGCTCCAAGCTTATACATGCTATATAAGTGCCACATATATCAAGAAATTTGGGGTGAAGGTCTCGTTTGCACTACCCTAGAAACGGCCCTGACATTAATATACATAATTGCATACAGATATTTAAGCATGTACATTATATATTAGTAATAGTAATATGTAATACTCTCAGTCATTTAATGGATACAAGGGAAACTCAATTTCAATATTTTTATCGGCAAATCGAATAAAACCATTTCAATTAAGAAGGTTGGAGCGAAGCACTTTTTAATGAGTAATATTTAGGCATTTCATGATACACGTTCATTTTAACTGTAGCATTGTGTGAGTAATAAATGAACATTAGTGTGTGTAATCTATTGTTGCGTACCACCGCCTACCAGTCGACAGGACTATGAACTCCCGGGACTACGATGATAATTAAAATGTAATAGAAATGTCATTATACGTACGTTACACCACAGAGTACTGGTTAGTAACAAGTGGTTACATTTGGTATAACACCTGATAAAGCAATATAATTAGTTCTATAAGATCGTTTACTCCAAGTATTGTCAGCTGCAACAGTAGTTTTAGGACGTCCATGTTGGTTTACATCTTTATCATCTTTATTTACATCTCCTTTTGACTATTTTCAAACTATTTCAATAAGCAATATTGTGTTCACAGGGGTAGAAGCAAAAAATGATTTGGTTCAAAAAAAAAAAAACAAAAATCATCACAATACGAATATTCGGCGTTTGTAAAGCTTAAATCAATGGTATTAGTAAATAAGTAAATAAGTAATCGCAAAAAATTAAATCCATACCAATTTCGTAACGTTTGATATTTTTTTCTATAAAAATATATTTTTTTTTAATTGGTACACTAATATGTATCTTTTACAATCATTGTTACAAGTCAAAATTCGAATATCTTCATATTGATATTCTGTATCTTTATTCCTATATTGCAGTCCTTTTTTTATATAATATATGATTAATAGCTTTCCTTTTACTGCTGAATAAAAAACACGTCATTTTTAATAGAACATTTCGATGAATGTTATACAGAAAAAACAACACAAGGCACTGAAAACTTACTGACAACTTTACCAATCGGAGCGTAAAATGCGTTGAATTTAAACGATTCCTAATATATAATATATGCCAAAGAATTCATATACGAATTAAGCGTTAAAATCGGACGATCGATGTTATGTGTAATTTACCACCGCTTATTAGCGTAGAAAATACGTGTGTTGCAATACCATTAACACTCGTATAATACGTAAGTGCCATCGGTGTTCTCCGATGTAAAAAGTTACTGTACGAGACGACTTTCGATGAAAACTTACTGGGCAAAAATCATAAATGGAGGGAGGGAGGAGGCCTAAATAACTTGTTTTTTGCTACTGCGACAAAGACCAATACAACAACCCAAGCTTAGTTTGGAATCTAAAACGCAATTGTCAATATGAAGTATAGAACAATCGACAAATTAGTTGAAACCTCTCAAATATAAATTGGTTTTTATTGTACAAACGACGCGGCAATTAGTGTAAAACAATATATATAAATGTGTGTGTGTGTGTGTGTGTAGAGAGAACACAGTGACTATTCATAACAGCGATTTCATTAAATTCAATTATCGTTGCCAACGCCGACAAACCTTTTACGTTTAATTGTGATTCAAAACGGGGTACGTACGACATCGGGTTGCGTAACTTTGTCCGAAATCAACAACGCTGCCGCCGAACGTCGAACGAAACGACGTCAACATCAGAACTCGAGTATGGGGTAGGACTCGCGACCGAAGTGCACCGCATTGCAGTTGGTCGTGCGATTCTCCGACGTTTTCCGATTCCGCGTCGGCCGTTCGGTTTCTTTTCCCCCGATTTTCCGATCCGTCGACTCCGCGCATTCGCTGCGAACTATTCGTTGGTCGCGGCTACGAACAGTCCGCGGCCAATGGAGCCGAGCGTGTTCCGGTCCGCTCGCTAGGAACGCACGGTTACGCTGGTCACGTGACCCACTCGCAACTAAAAATCGTACAGAATCGTACCCGTGTGACGTCGACGCTCGCGCCGCTGGCCGCTACTGGCTACCTCTACTGTTGTTCGTTAACATTAATTTCGTTATCAATCTTATTGCTGTGATTATATCGATATTATTTCATTTCCCGCCGAACAATGCTAACTTCATGAGTAAACTTTTATACGTTTGTCGATTTTTCGTCGACCTATTTTTCTGTTTATCGTGAATAAACAAGCAAGAACCGGCCTTAAAACGGTCATCTGACGATAATTATAAGATGAACTATGTAAAAACGTCTGTTCGGAACTTGACAATGGAGAATCGGTAGAGAGAGAATCGGAGAATGGGAATGTAAAATATAAAAGACGTTTATCGAAAAAATTTAACTAAAACTGAAAAAAGTAAAAAAAAAAATTCTTGTCGCAACTATTCGTGAGAGCACATGTGAGCATTGCGGCGAGCAAGCTCTACTACATTAAACATTATTAAACAAATTTAGTAGCAGCGAGTAAATTCGCCTGCAATTATCGAGTAAATTCGCACAATGTAATCGAGGCTTGATCGTGGTGTAACCAACTTCAGATCCAATGTTCATAGTTGTGTACATATTGCACACAAACTTTAAAACACAAAAATATTAAATCTACTCAATTTCTTGTATCTCCAAGTGTTCCCCGAAGGGACCATTTTTCGACTCCTTTTTAATATATTTTTTAATGATCTACCCAATGTTATAATTTAATCTCATATTCTTATCTTTGCTGATGACGCTAAACAAACAAAGATAATAAAAACTAAACAAGATGCAAATAATCTACAATCCGATATTAATAACCGATTATCGTGGTTTAATATAAATCACCTGAATTTAAATATTAACAAATGTAAATTTGCGCGTTTGAATCAAATAAAAAATCCAATTAGTTTTAATTATTCTATTTTTAAAACTAAAATCGAACTCTTTCCTCGTTTTAAAGATTTGGGTATAGTTTTTCAATCCAAATGAAATCTTACTTTACACACAGCAATTATTAACAATAAAGAAATGTGTAGCAATACCTAGTATTTATTAAACGAACTTTTTGCTCTTAACTGACCCTAATTTTTTAAAAAAATTGTATTGCTCCCTTGTCTGCTCTAATTTAGAATATTGCCATCGCATCTGGACCAATAATATAACAAAACAAACTTCTATGTTAAAGTCGGTTCAAAATAATTTTCTCCGCTTCATTTCGTTTGAACTTAACATCTATAGACTTCCACATAGTTCTTATAGCAATGTTATAAATTTCCTCACTAATAAAAGACTGTCGTACATTTCCACTCTCTAATCTTCTTATTAAATGAATATTAGGTGATACTGATTGCCCAGAAATCGTATCCTTAATGGGCTTTAGAATTAATTGCCTCAATACTAGAAACTTTAAACCATTTTATCTTATATCTTCTAATATTTTGAATCCCCAGATAATCTCTATTAAGGATGCTAGCAACACCTTTGTTTATGATTATTTATAATGCTTTATTTTTCTTTGATTTGTGCACTGTACTAACTTTATTTTATTTTTCTCGATATATATACATTTTTCACTTATATTTTTTCATAGTGTTTTCATAATTTATCACCAATTTATAATTTTGTAAAAAGTTTATTGACTGTATATTTTATTATATGAACAAATAAAAAATAAATTTTAATGTAAATAACTAAACGATATCGATATACATTTATTTGTACTGTTAATAATCCAAAAACAAAGGCGCTTCCCGGTTAAATATATTAAATAGGACCAGAAAAATTACCCTGAGTATCATATATCGAACTGGTCACACCCGACCGTGTTATATATATATACTTTTGGAAGCTAACGGCGAGCCGACAGTTTTATTATTTTCCGAGGTACACTGTCGCGTACACGGTGGCCTCAGCTATCGCATGGAAAAGTGGGGCAGTGCCTTGAGGCCTCAAAGCCTTGGACGTTTTCGAGACATCCTTGAAATAATTGACAAATTCGACGTAGTAAATTCCCAAATCATACGCGGTGATTTAATTTACAATCAGTATCAAAGCAGAACGCAAAGATACTTCACGCAATGTGCAATATGTTTTTTATAGCAATAAAGCGAATTTGTGTATTACTCGGTTTATATATTAATTATCAGTTAATTATTTTCGTTCGTCTTTTTATAATAAGTATTTACAAAAACAATGTGATGTGTACCTACACTTTGAGTTATTTTGTATAGATAATATTAGATATGATTATTTAGAGCACCGGGGCCCTTTAATACGTAATTACGCCACTGGTTGTACACCACAATTTCGATATCGGCTCGACCTACTATGGGCCGACACTGGATTACCGTACCGGATTGCCTATTGCAAATACCCACTCAGTATCGGGATTTTGTACGCATATAAAAAACCTGGTGCACCTCTTAAGCCATTTATCTGATTGTCTATATCCGTGCACATGCAAAATCGTAATAACCAACGCGTGCGTAAAAATATCTGTGCCGAACCGAATACTTGACTGAAATCGAACATCACATCGTCGAGTAAATATTGTGTTGTTTAACAATTTATATATTAGTTACTATTCTTCGTCAAAAAAAAAAAAAACAACAACAACCACCACTTCCTTTGCAATTACAATGTATACCTGTAAACAATTTTTAATCAGTATTAAAACTTTAATATTGCCTTTCGATCGGTAAAAACCGATTGCACCCTTTAATAACACTATATTGAATTATTGAAATCGTTCTGTTTCAATTATTTTTTATAAATGTTAACTCGTCAATGATTTTGAATATATACGTTTAATATACAAACCGTCGGAATTTTGTTTTTTTGTTTTCATTTATACGTTTTCATAATATAAATACGTGTTTTATTGTTTCAATGTATACGTCCTAAATTCCAATAACATTCTGGATACATATTTCGATATGACGAAATAACACGACAAAACAATATTAACTTAATAAAATTTAGTTATTTTATTATTTATAGTATTATATGTATTTTTGCAGCTGTATATGGTTGGACGTCAAACAGAATTTGGTAAAACCATTTTTCGCTCAGTTTTAAGCACACTCTTTACCCCCTCTATCTCTCTCTATTACAATATTACATTAGGCAATATGCGTTAGGTCGAGTATCATAAGCACATATAGGTACCTACTATTTAAATACGTGAGTACCGTGATCATAGACAAGTGGATTTCATGGATTAGTAGTTCATTACATTTTCAGAAAAAAACATATTTATGAATTAGTGATGGGTCGAACTGTTCGAATCTCGAACCGATCCGAGCCGAACTCTTGATGTTCGGTTCAGTTCGAAATTCGAACTCCGCATGAAAAAAATCGAACCGAACTATCAAGCATCTTTCACTGTTCAAAAATCGAACTTAAAAATATTTGTCGAACCAGACTTACAGGCCACGATATTTCGAAAACCAAATATTTGTACAATTCTTCAGTTGTTATTTTTGAAAAATAAGTAATTAAAGTAATGAGTTTGACTTAAAATCATAATAGGTTCGGTTCAGTTCAGTTCGAGTTCGAAAAAATAATTTTAAGTTCGCTTTAAGTTCAGTTGGATTTAAAAAATCAGGGTTCGACCCATTACTACTATGAATCTATAATCTATGAATCTATTATATATATATTTATATAATATAAAAATGAATCGCAAAATGTGTTGGTAAGAGCATAACTCAACAACGCCTGGACCAATTTGGCAAATTTTTTTTTTAATGTTCGTTGAAGTCCAAGGATGGTTTTTACAGCGAGAAAAATTCGAATAATTTCTGGGAAGACCCTAAAAACAGCCCTTTTCTTTTTAAAATAGCCCTTACTATAATATGGAAAATATAATATTGATTTTTGATTTCATTAATATTAGCAAAAATTCGCTCACAATATAAAATTGCACTTGCACTCGCTTCGTCGGGAATTGCAGCAACTTTGCTTGAAGGTGGTCAAACAGCACTAAAATTGCCATTAAATATGCTAAGCAATGAAACTCCAACCTACAACATTTCGAAGAACTTTGCAATGGCAAAGGTTTTGCAGCAATTTCAATTGATTGTTTGGGATGAATGCACGATGGCACATAAAAAATCGTTGGAGGCTTTAGACAAAACCTTAAAAAATCTACGAAGCAGCAATCATAACCGATTTGGTGGTGCAATGATTTTATTAGCAGGAGATTTTCGTCAAACATTGCCAGTGATTCCACGATCAACGCCAGCTGATGAACTCAATGCATGCCTAAAGTCCTCCAATTTGTGGAAACATGCCAAAGTACTTCATTTAAGCAAGAATATGCGTGTCGAGTTGCAAAATAACCAATCTGGAAACATATTCTCTAAAGAACTCATTGACATTGGTAATGGCAAATTTCCTATAGACATGTTGACTGGCTGCATTAACTTTCCTCGAAGTTTTTGTCAGTTAACTCGATCAAAAGATGAACTTATTCAGAAAGTGTTTCGAGATGTTGCTCGAAATTACAGATACCATGATTGTTTGAGCGAATGAGCTATATTGGCTGCAAAAAACATAGATGTAAATGAATGAAACTTCAAAATTCAAGAACAAATTACAGGTGAATCGAAGATATATAAATCAGTTGATTTGAGTACGGTGATGGGGAGGTGATACACAAATATGTTTGACTCGGGCGAAGCCGGGTAATTCAGTTAGTTAATAATATTATTTGGTATTTTACTCGGTTAGCATAACACCCGATTTAAATATCTTATGTCTATGCTAGTTAAACAAGTCAAATAAAATAATGTAAGTTATTATAATATTTACAACTTTGAATAACAGATTTGATAGGTAGTGAAAAGAAAAAAACAGAAAGAGAAAAATTTAACGTTGTTATTAGCCTTTTTTTTCGCGTCTATATGTATTTGTTAAAGGAAAAGATGAATTTTTTTACATCAGTGCTGTAATAATCGAATAAAAATGTACAGTTAAATTTAAATCGTCATGACAATTTACATATATATGTATGTATCAGAAATGAATTAAAGTACTCTTTTCTCAAAAGATTCTGATCACTAAATAACCTCCCTGCTCCTCTATTATTTATTGTGTTATTTGTAATTGTTTAATTATATTTTCTTATTAAACACTACAGAGGGCGTCAAATTAAACTCCTACGTTTCAGAGGCGAAATAAAAATTAATGGTACATGATACGAAAAAAATAATTTTATTAACAGAAATAATATACTATAAAGCTTTTTATTTTTTTGTTATTTTTTAAAAATGATATAGTCCATATTGTAGTCTTGACGAACGATGCACATTTGAAGCCGTTTTCCATTACTACCGAGCAAGGGCGTATTTAAGATGAGGCTTCAGTCCTCCCACCAAATTTCAGAAAAAAATTTAGTCTGCTTTTATCCTATAAAATGTAAATTTTAAAAGCTCATATTATCATTGTTTTATTAATTATTAGTTTTAAGTAGTTCATGTCATGTAGTATACCTATTAATTTTCTATTATTATGTAGGCATTTTATTTCATTGATTTTGTAAATGATAATTGTAATTATATAGTCATTTCATTTAATTTATTTATTTTATAAAAATATGTTATGGTTATACAACAAAAATTGTTCACTAAAATTCTAATTTTTGTTTTATATTGGTTGAATTATGAAATCTTTTTTTAGTTAGTACTGTAAAACATGACCTAAAACTTTTTTCGCAAAGCTCTGTTTAAAAAATTAACACCAGATTTACGAAGAACCGATAACTATCAGTTATCATAATGATTATATAATAAAACACGGACGATTTCACGCGATAAAACGCACACGGTTCGCACGCGCCAAGTATCAAATATAAATACATTTGACACGCTCTGACACAGCGATGCGTTGGTTTGGACAAAAATGCATCGATTTATTATTATTATTATTATTATAGGCACTTCTTCAGCTCGCGTGTTGCAATGTTATATGATATTTAAGCTCGCAAACATTATCGTTAAATTTAATTTGACAGATGAATGGATGAATGAGAAAAAAAAAGTCGTATGCTTTAATTGCTTTTCCTGCGGGGATCGTCTTTTGTAGTGCGTATCTTCGCTCGAACGCAACGCGTGAAACTCTCATATAAAAATTCAAACAATTTTTCACATTTTCATGTACTGCGTAAAAAAATATAGCAACTCTTAGCGCGGTTATTTTTTGCGAAAATTGGACATACTCGAAGATGAAAAATAAATGCGCAGGATGATAATTTTTCCCGATTTTACGCGCGTGCAATGCACAGGATACGGCGGTCACAAAGTCAACATAGCTACAACAAAGAGGGTAGTGCAAGGTCGTTGACCATATTTATTTTTTTTGTGGTTATAGATACGTAATGCACTCCGTTTACAAGATGTTCATCCATTACTACAAATAAATTTGATTAACACGCAAAGTTCTATTTATTTTCCAATGCCGTCTCAAAAATGTTTCAATCAATATAATTAATTCGTTTGAAAATTCTATTGTCAGGTGTTAATTTTGTTACTATCGAATGCTACGGATGTGTCGTTGAGAAAAAACCTTTATACCGTTGCAAGAAGATAATGTTTCATTTTTTTACTTATAATGAGCGTTGATTTTAATGTAATTTTTCGTTCCATTCCATCTTATTAATTTGGTTTTAGGCAGTCAGAATCCATTATTCGAGTTAAGGGCAATCTAAACAAATTTGCATATTAATAACATAATATATACATGAAGGTATTATGTTTTTATTTCCTCTTATGTTCGAAACAAAAAATGGACTCGGTATAAGATGTCTAAGAACAATACCCTCACCCCCAATGAACGTATTTTATACTTGAATATATTTATTCCATAAATTGTATACTATCTATTTTAATTTGTATTATGTTTTATTTTAAATTTTTTAAACACAAAAATATATTCCATACTCATACTAGTACTTAATTTTTATTTTGAATGTCTTGCCTCGCTCGTTCTTTAGGCTATTCTTGTATTATTGATTTTTATTGATTTTTTACGTTTTTCAATATTCATCATTGACGTATAGTATAATATTGATGTATACATTATTACTTGAATTTCGATAAGATCTTACCATCGCTCGAAATTGTTTTATTTTTCGACTATAATAATCTTGCGGGTCAGTTACATTATCGATATTCGCTAATTCTATAAATATAAATACGAGTACATAAATGCAATATTTAATAATAAATAATAATAATAATAATAATAATAATAATAAAAATAAAAATACTCGAATTTCTTGCATACATTAATAATGTATGCTTTTATATAATTACTTATAAATAATATTATCTCATACATACACACTAAAAACCTGTAAGGGCCGGGCCGGCCCAACCCGGTCCTCAAAAAACCTGGCCCGTACTGAGATTGGACCGGGTCTTAAAAATAATAATGAGGGCTAGGTTGGACTTCTTTTTCGTAAAACTTTTCAGGCCGGGACGGGCTGAGCTTTTTTTTGGTAGAGCTATTCGGGCCGAACCGAGACGGACTCTAATAATAATAAAATCAAGAATGAAGCTAGTTTACTATTATTGTATTATATATTATACGTATTTCGTATATTTCGAATTCATAATTCGTTGAATATCGCTGCTGGATAATGGGTATAATAAAGTTATTTATACATAATTTATAAGTATGTTATTAATAAGTAACAACACTACCAAAATATATGACATACTACTAACAGGGTAGGAGTACTTGTCTATTAGCGAGATTATTATTTCTAAAGTATTATAAGTATAAACTTACTTACGGTTTATAAGAAATATAAAATAGGCTTTAAAAGGTTTTAAAAATTGTAATTCATCCCTTCAGGACAAAATTCGACATAGTTTTTCCAATTTAAATGTGTTTCCTACTACTTATTTTAATTTTTCAAAAATGTTGATCATCTTTAGATAAACTTTGTGTGGTTACTGATTATTTTTCAAGTGTTAGGTTTTCAATAAGAAATGTTAAGTACACTCTGTTTGATCGAGTTTGTTTTTATCAAACTCCTGTAGTATAATTTAATAATGTTTATGGAGGGTGTGGATCACATTTTTGTATACATGAACAATTATTACTCGCAAACATTTTTATTATATAGTTAATCGTTAAATATGATGTTCTAGAGCTAAAACTAAACCTCAAACAGAACCACATTTTTTTAATAGCTTGGAAGTAACTTTGGGCAGGGTCTGGACTTTTTTTACAAAATATTTTGGACTGGACCGAACCGGATTTATAAAAGATATCTTTGGACCGGAATGGGCTTTTCAAGAGCTTATGATAATTTTCGGGCTTAGTTGGGCTTTTTTTCATTAACAATTTTTTGGACCGAGATGAACGGGCTTAAGAAAAAAAAATTTTGGAACGGGCTGGGCCAGAAGCTTACGGCCCTTGCAGGTCTTTAATCCACACGTATGGATTCGGACAATTGCATCGATGCAACGTACGAAGATATATTATCTGACAACGATTTCAAACCTTTATTTAAAATTAAATAGTTGCGTTAAATATAAATGCAAGGTCGCGTTAAGATGTATATTAGAAAATGTTCATGTCTGCGGGCGTACATTGTGTTATACGCATGTGTAGAATGCTTTTAAAACTTTTAAGTATAGCGAACTAAACTAAACGCTTTACGAGTTTTGACGAAAAAGCTCTACAGATTATTTTTGGAGTACGTTTTTAACAAAACGCTTTGATGTCGACTGCGGTTTACACTTTAGATTACGGTACCTAGAAACGTTCGACAGTATCCGTGTTGAAACGAATACGGCATACGGAAATCTCCGTCCGACTGGTCGGTTCTTCACGCGGCAACGTTAACCGGCCGGATGAACAAAAACGAAACCCGAAAACCGAATAAAAAGTTTTATAACCGAATGAATCTTATTGGTGAAATGGAAAAAAAACTAATACAAATTTGAATTAATTATTAACTTCATTTTGCTTTTTTTCTTTTACTACACATATTGTATTTGATATTATATAGGTAATACTATTTATTATAAATAATCAATGATAATATGTTCTCTAAAATAAATATATTGTTATTAATTAAATAAATATATGTATGTGTATATAATTATTATTTATGAATGTATACATAAATATATTTACTTTACGATATGTAATATATATACATTTATCTGCAGTTCTGTAGAAGCAAGTGATAAAAGTAAGTTTGTTAGTTAGATCGAGAGAATAATAGAATAATTCAAAAACACCATTTTTTATCTGAAAATTTGAGATATTTATTATTCATTATACGAAGAACAAATTCACAACTAATAATAATTATTTAATACTTAATATTTATTATAAAATTAAGTAGATATATTAAATACTAAGATTTTTTCGGCGGAAGACATAAGTGCCAAAATAAGATAAGAAAAAAAAAGTCGTATCGTACATCGTACAAAAGTGTTAAAATCGTATCGTTCATAAGCGCCAAAATGGGATAAGAAAAACAAGTCGTATCGTACAAAAGCGCCAAAATCCCAGGTACCTGTGAGCCACGGTTAATAGAAATTAAATAACAGATATTTAATTATTAAATTTAACTATATTGCTCAAAAACTCCAAACGCTTAATCTTAATCGACAAATGTATTATCTGATTACGATAGATTGTCAAACAGGCAGTGTGTGAGCAGTTTGTGTTATAACATGTTAGTATCTATTTCGTAAGCGTCATTCGTTAAAATGGATTTTATAGAAACTGTTACGAACAAAGGTGTTGAGTGTATTTTATTTAAAGACCAAAAATATAGATGTTTAAGAGAAATGGCCAATATTAATGTGTCATTGAGGTGTACCTATCAACATAATAATATTAGTATAATATAATTTTTATAAGATATAGAAATTTTTAAATAACTACCTACTTAATACTTATATAAGATATTAATTTCGGCGCATATGATATGTAATTTTTGTACCTTTAGCGCTTATGCCATATGTCGAGTATAGCAGGTATACAATATTAGATTGGCGCTAATATCCTACAGATTTTGGCGCAAATGATAGGTAATTTTTGTACCTTTGGCGCTTATGTCATACAGCCTATTTTTCAGAACATAATTGAGTAGTTATTAACTACTAGTTAATATATAACAATAATAATAATTAATTATTATATATAATATTAATATATCATACTATAGTACGATGTGATAGTTTACTGTAGATGTTAAAAATAACTTAAGGCACAACCATACAAAGCGAAATAATAAGTAACACAATATGTTTTAAGTTTAAACGTTTCTCAAAATCTATAATATAGAACTACAAGTTCTTGATCAATACGCTAACCGTTCATAATTTCAAGTGTTCAAAGTCTATTGCAATGATTCATAGACACTCTTATGCATATACTCGTAACAATAGTAAACGTTGCATAAAGCTTGTATCTAATGACACAGTCATCATCATTTACATACATATTTAGTTATTTAATAATATCTGCACTCAGATCCACATGAAATTCATTGCAAATCAATGATATGCGATCTCCGAATTCAAATATACCGCAACAAAACGATTGTTGTGATAGGTACGTTTAGTTATCTGTACTTATTGCCTACTTAAGTCGTCAAATCCAAAAATAAGATTATGGGATTTCACATGGTTTCAATGTATAACTCAGATTTACATAATCTTTCTATCTTTCTTTATTGGTTTTTACAGGTGATTTAGGTCCATTAACTTTACATGAAATCAAATATTATATACTTTTGTCGTAAGCCAATTATGTCTGTAGTATTAAAATTAATGCTTCGCTAATTACATCGTTACACTTTTAAATCAATCATCACCGTCAATTATCGATCAGTAATGTGCTATTCTTATTTGTACGTCTTTTACGTAACATATAAGTTATACGTACATATTATGCTTTTTGACCGTATTACGATCCTGGAACAGCTTGGAAAACAATATTTTGATACGTATCAACACAGAACTATAGGAGCTAAGATTCAATTACATTTTTTTTAACCTATTTTTGTATTTTTTCAGCTCTTAAGCTCTGGGACTATTTTGAAAACCTATTTTACGTACATTGCTAAAATACAGTCACCGGTAATTATGTACAGAAACACACAATTACACATACTCGTATGTACCTATATACAAACAAAACAACAAACAGAATCTTTGTTTTTCGATATTTGCCGAAAATTCGTATACAAGTTTGTCGAGATCAGTATTCGTCATAGTGTATGTTATGTACAAGAGCAATCAAAAGTTTAACCCCAGAGAGTAAAAAATAATAATAATAATAATAATAAGATTTTTCCATCAAATTTAATAAACACGTGACTTGACACAAAGGAAAACTCTCTAGCTATATCTCTCGCAGTTTCCTTTTGAAATTAAATCTGTGAAATTAAATTAACAGACTTTAAAAAATATATATAATTCGTTGCTTTTTGTTTTTATTTCATTTTTTTTTTTTTTTGTGATTATTTTATTATGCGTCCGCGTTTAAAATGCAGTAGGTATACAATATTATTATAATAATACACACATTTCTGTATAAATCCTTTGAAATCTTACACACAAAGGAATTAATTCATTCCTGCAACGTTGTCGTAGTGCGTTACTATCTTACTAATTTTTGTATTCGTTTCAACTCTATTATACCGCGGGGTACGCGATAACGTTAACGAGAAAATATGACGCGCTGTACCCGAGAAACGTAGCTGGTTCGATGATCAAATGTTCGACCGGCACGACGACGAGATGATGAAAATATGATCGCTTACTATAACAACATTATGTAGCCTTATGTAGCCCGTAATACCGTGCCTTATTACGTATACCTCTCTCACGTCATCGAATATCGAGCAGAAGTCTGGACAATATTTAAATTGTACGTTTTTCGTCGCTCGTCAATATCATCGTAGTACCACGTAACGTTGCTCGTACTCGGTGTTAAAATGTTGTATGTACGAGAAAAACGAATGTAGTAGTTCTTGAAACCACGATTGCTTGTCACGTGCTCGTTGGAACAATACTATGTTACGGCACTGCAGCTGCGTATTTCGCAACGCGACGTACCACCGTGAAATAAGTTCGTTTGTCGCCGGAAAAATAAAACGATCGTCGAGAAATCTGTTGAAAAAATTATTTGTACATACGTTTGTCGTTCAACGTAATCACCATGTGAGGGTCACGACGTTCGTTCGTAACATACGATTTATCTATTTATAAATATTTGTATAAAGTTTACGTTGCCCGGTCGCACAAGAGAACTGCACGCTCGTACGTCGCTCGTCCCCGGGAATTCACTTCGAACTTCACCGTATCCCTTCGGGATCTCTCGGATCGTGGTTCAAGGACCGTTCCGTGCCGCATTGAATTTTTCGCAAAAATCGTGTCCGTCGTGGAAGGGTAGCAGTGGTATCTGTCACGTCGGAGAGGATCAGAACGCACCAGTTTTCTTCTCGGCGGACGTTTTCGCGTATCCGGAGTGCAAACGTATCGTATACGTCCACGCGTAATACGTAATCATTATGCAAACGATGCAGGTCGTCCGTTTCTCGACGATAAACGAAACGCGTGTCGAATACTGCACCGTCGCAATATATTATTCATACGGTTGCCGTGGATCGTGTTCGGTACGTCCAGCGAATTGAAGTTAGTTTACGGACCTGCTGCAGAAGACCACGCGTTCGTGTGTGCGAACAGTATTTACACGCGTGGACATTGTGTATATATATACATGGTCACGTTTCGAGGGGCTGATAATTTGAAAAAGTTCATTTTTTTTTTTTTTATACTACGTTATTATTGACTCGTGGATGTTTATGATGCATAAAAATACGTCTATTCCTTATCGGGGTATCGATTTTTAATTTTTAAGTACGAAGCCAATTATAAGAACAAAAAAATGGTTATGGATGTTCGTCGGCCGGTGGTTCTGGGAATCGTTTATTTTTGTTGACGGTCGTTACACAGACCCTAGTCCAGAGAGTGGCGGCGCCGAGCTGTACCGCAATAATATCGTCGAAAACCGATGACGATTGTTCACTTAACGATGTAATTACGTGCGAACGGTAGTCGTGCGCAACGCTTTTTGTTTTTCGTCCAGTTGCAAACTGCATCAAGAGAACTTCTCTTACGGTATTTTTTTAATTTAAACGTATTATTTTTTATATTTTTCACATTTTTCTCGTTTTTCGTTGTATTTAAATCCCGCAGTCTAGTCATAACTCGCATTCCCGTGATGCACATGTCTATATATATATAAACATATGTAGTTCATCACTTGCTCGAATTGAATATATTGTTCTCGTCAAACAATATATTGCATTATTATACGTTTCGAACCACGTTCAACCGCTACGATTTATTTACAACCGAACGGCCCCGACTGCAATCTCCTACCCGCTTCTATGCGTATACGTTTCGCATGTTGCTGTTGTTGCCGTCCGTATATTAGTTGATTAACATTGTTCGAGAAGTTCGGCAAGGACATAAAAACGACGCGGTTCGCACGTGTATGGTAATATATGCGGTACCTATTCGTCGTCACCCTGTACACTCCCCTCCCCTTGCACTTTCGCGTTTATGAAATTATATCGAATGTATCCATATAATATTGTATCACGTTGCACATACAAGCGCGTGTTGGGCACCCACAAGTTTAATTATTAATTCCGTGAAGTGTTATCGATCCTGTTGTTCGCAGTTTCCGATATCGACGAGATGCCTGGTGTACTATAACCGTAATGGATAATCATAAAAACAATATGTATATTGCACTTGATTGTTTAGAATAATTAGTATGTTTTAATGATTTTCTACACCAATGGCATAAAATAATGAATTTATGACACGAGAAATACAACAAAAAAGAAAACCCTAGAAAATGATACGACCTGAATGTTTGTTGAAAAACGCTCATCAAATAGTTAGAGTTAATGAAATAATTCTTAATTTTTATATTTACTACTAAACATAACGAATTTTGATTCAAACTCGAATTCGCTTTGGTTTTAATCTATGGAAAAAGTTTGTAAAAAATAATACACTCGTGATTTTTTATACAACTGGGGAAAAATAGTAAAAAATGCCCTAAAAACGAAAATATGCATTTCAAATTAGAGGTATACGTTATTAAAACGCATTTTAAACTATTACAGAATGTATAGCATATTTAATCATATTCCAAAAAAGAACACCAACCGTGTTCTATGTATCATATAACTTAAGCGTCCCGCATAGTATTACATTTGGTCAACATCTCTTTAATTTTATTACATAACGATGCATCGCTACGATAATATAATACGAGTGTTGCGTGCCGTCAGTTCAACAATGAGAGTTGAATAAAGAAAAGAGGGTGTTAAAAAATAAACTCCATGTTTGATAAATAATTTCCTTTACTATGCAATGACGAGAATCTATTATTTTACGGCTTGTTTTGAACTCTGAGTAATCAAAAAATATGCCTATAGCGATCACCGGTAGCTATAAAACCAGAATTCAGCGTGTTATTCAAATATTTATTTTGTACAAAAATGGACCGATAAAAAGAAAGCCTTACAATCGGGAAACTGTCTTTGAACCCTTGAGAGCATCGGACGATAGGAAAGTATATTATAATAAATATCTATGCACATAAATAATAATTATATATTATGATAATATTTCAATATTCTATAACCCTTATCCGCGGACATAGAAAACGATAGTATTATGGCTTATAAACTTTTTTAAGTTAAACATGTCTAAAAGTAATCCACGATATAATACATTATACGGTTTGATGGAAATTTCCGTAACAAATAAAATTACGGTCCTTTTTTCCTTTCTTTATTTATTTTATTTTTTATTTTTTATTTTTTTTATTTTTTTTTTGTGTGTTTCAAAGAACGCATTGCTAACCGATAGAGCGGTAAATAAGACGAGTTCATTTGGTTAGGGCATTGAGGCAAATTTGATTAGGTTTGCCTTTTGTGCAAATTGAATTGACATCGAAACAGTTTTAAAGGGATTGGTTAAATGGTGCCCTCCCTTAAACGTACTTAAAATAAAATACTATATAAGGGTGTTAGTAGTATTTTTTTCTCTTGTTAAAATGGCCTTAATACATTGGGTCACCCTCCCCCTCCCTATCAGTCTCTTCACTAACACATTTCACGTTCACACAGACACATGCGACTTTCAGGGACTGACTACCTATTGGACGCTATGAACCCTTTTATAATACATATCGTATATTTCAATAACTCTGAGTGACCAATAAATAGTACCTTTAGTATATGTATGTATATATATACACAAGCACTTGAAACATTTTAGGTCACTTAGTCAATTACAAAAAATATGTGTGTACATTTATGGCATTTCACCATCGTTTAATATCATTCTTTTCCATAGTTTAATTTCAATTATCATAAGACATTTCTTACTCGGTATTTGTACAAATTCTACACGGGAAGAAATAATAATAATAGCTATAATAATAATAGTAGAAATAACAATAATAATAATGATCACTTCGAACATTGGAATTAAAAAATAAATTCTTTATGAGATGAAAAAAAAAGATCTTCAATGTTAATAAACTAAAAGGTTAGTATTACAGTACGGACGTCGTATTAAGTAAGTTCACATCATACGTTTTAATCAAGTTGATTATCGATAATAATTCCAGGTCGAACCATTTAAAATGTAGACTTTATATGAAATTACGAAAGATTAGGTCTTAATCAAATAGTTTTCTTTTTCATCCCGTTAATGTGCCCTAAATTATTATTATTTATATTTTTCTTTAATAAAATGCTCTGTTAACATAGCGCATACACGCAAAACACAGTAGCTGGATTACTGACCGTTATAACTTAATACTTCGCTATAATTAATAATTAGCATGTATTACACGTGTTGGAAACAGATTGAGGCATACAGTATGGCCTTTGCACGTTCGCGCAAATGAGACAGCGCGCCGCCCCGACGGTTTTTCTCGTTGGAGAATGATCGACGATTTTACTCTCGTCATCGGGTTTTTCTGGCTGTTGTCTTCTGGTGGCTGTCAAGTGTGTTTTACAGGCGTCCGTTGTGACATGCAAACAGCCCGAACGTCTCCAGCCGACATCACGTGTCGCCAACAGCCTCCGTTGCAACTTTACGTGTGACTTTTATACTTCGTTTCGCGTGATCGTGACTATCTGTGCCTCCGTCACGCGCCAACCTTCTTGTTAGGGTTTTCATCACGTTGGGCCCGTTTTCACACGCTCGAGGTCTGTAACCACGTGTCCGCGTGAGTCGTTCGAGTATCATCTGGTGAGTACCATTAATTTGTTTGCATTCGGCCGTTGATTTGTCACCGCTGCCATACCGTAATTCTGCCGTCCGCAAATTCAAATCTTTCATCATTCACCATCAAAGCCTTCCCGCTTCGTTCGGTTCCAGTGGTTGCCATTCATTCCAGAAGGGAATATAAATTTTGTATTATTATTATTTTTACTTACATTTGTTCATTTTTATTATTTAAGCATCCTCACTACTAACTTCACTTTTAAGCTACTTTATTTTTTATTACCTTTTTTGTTGCAACGTTTTTTTTTTAATATATCTTCTTAATATTGATTTCATTCCTAATGTTATTAATAACACCAGGTTATTTATATGTATATGTATGAACATCATCTTTATTCCTTCTCGTTTTATTTCCTTATACAGTCCACTTTTTTTTAATCTTTCCTATCTTATTTCCTAGCCAAAATTAACAGTGATACGACCGGCGAAATACGCCGAATAAATAGATAAATTTATTCGTTTCTATGGTCCTTAGTTGACAACACGCGTTATCGTGTGAAACCTTGACGACAACGACGACACTGCTAGAATATTTGGTAACCTAGAGCAATGGAACGCAACCTGAGGGTCACAACCCTTTAGAGGTTGCTAATAACTTAACACATAAATATATATATATATTTTCTTTTATGTTTTGGATTAGTTTAATTAATGAAATATTAAAATTGCCAAAAATTAACGGTTTAATTTATATGAATAAAATGTTTGTCTACATTAAGTCAGTATATGTTTTACTTACATAATATTGGTAGGAAGGGGGTCATTTTAAATAAATTGATTCAAGGATCAAGGATTCAAGGTTACTGATCTAGAGTAG
Organism: Sipha maydis; assembly: GCA_034509805.1. NCBI lineage: Eukaryota > Metazoa > Arthropoda > Insecta > Hemiptera > Aphididae > Sipha > Sipha maydis. Next base: position 140,894 of record JASXSY010000483.1, read on the forward strand.
TGACTGTCATACAAAATAATGTTGTATCAAGTATCATTGTTCAATATTGTCAACGAAAAGACACACCCACCCACACAAATTTTAAATAATCAGTCTCAATTTTCATGTTATCCACCTATAGATACAAATAATATTATAAACAAATAAAATAGCGAAGGTAATATTTTAAAACCTCATAACAGAGTGACCTTAAGTACTCACTATACACCATGAACACCAATATCATTTAAAAGGGATTAAGACGTATTAAGTACGGAAAAGCAGAAATCACCTTAATTACCTAGAGTACCAACTACCGGTTACATGTATGTAACTCCTGGCACGAATAAAAATATACCGGTACGTAAGTTCTGGCACAAAAATTGTACACTGATTTACGTAATTTTCACCGCGAACATGAATATAAGTATGATTTTTCCTATAAAATCAAATGCTTCACAAATAGATAAAAAATTATTTCAATTGAACTTGCGTTTACCAAAGATATGAGATATGACGATATTGTTATTATAATTGTTAAACAAATTAGAGTGAGAAGGGAATTCGAGCAGGAATTCACTTAGCTACGAGTAGTACCATTCGAGTATACGCCTCGCATAAAATTTCATACGAATGAATATCCATGGGTGATTTTTACCTGCAGCATATCGTAGCGGGAACTTACCTTTCAACACACCCTTTCCGAATAATTAAAAAACGATTTTAGACTACCCGTTCATATACACATACACATTGGCACGTACACGCATACACGCAACACGCGCTCACACATATTTATATACTGGATAGCAGAGAAGATCGATTTTTGTGAATAACTGCGCGCAATATCATGTTTTTATGTATATTGTAAATATTGGATCTAATGAATAAACGGTCTCACGTTTCTGAAAAACTTATTGGAAGTATACAACAGTCAATAGGATATTACACAAACATATGTCTATATACATATGCTATACGTACGTCCCGTGGCTATTCCCTAATGGATTCTGAAATTTGAAACTTGGTACACACCTAGTAGATTTCGTCCCTATTGTAAGCTTTTCAAACTAAACCATATCACTGATCCCGTTACATGCCATCGCCGTAGCGTATAATACGCGCGCATGGTCTGAGGATATTGTTTTATTATTATCATATTTTCGACAAAGAATACTCCGAATCATCCAATGACCTGAAATGGATACAGCAATATCGTAGAAAATCGTACACACCTGAATATACATATAACATGTCTGATTATTACTATACCTACTATACCAACTATATGTCGAAGGGATGAGGGGGTGAAAAAACAGTGCGTTTAATTTTTGATTTCGAACGAAGAGTACCTATAATACATTAAATTTACAATGGCTAAGGAAAGGTTTCGATCTTGAAAGATTTTGAAAGTGGAAAGAAAGCTCCAAAAGTTTTTTCGTTGTTCATTCATCTGTATGGAATAGAAATAAGATACACTATATCCACGAAAGAAAAATTTCTAATAATCATGAGTGTTGTGTAATTTTCGTGAAATGTATTGTTTTCTCCGGTAGACTCACGAATTAATTTTATTGTTTCTTACTTTTCGGAAGTTATCTAATATACAAAATGTTTCTGAAATGGAATTTAGTATACACGTACTCTCTGGAGTGGTTAATTGAAGAATTTTTTGAAATTTATTTTCTATCTTTAAAACCTGAGTTTTATCTAACTATGTTTAGAACATTATTTCGAATCTAAAAATAAATACTTGTAAAATATTTCTTGCAAATTTCTCACATAAATCGATATGTGACATTGATTTTAGGCTTGTCGTCCGATTTCCACGCCAGAGTCGCTAGGATCAGAAAATGTGATATAACACATGGATTTGTCTGAGAACTCTGCAAAATAAAACATGTTGAAATCTGTTTTTTCTTTTTTCACATATCTGATTAATTAACACTATTTTTATTGAATTTCAAATAAATTTTGTTTAATTATGATTATTTTAAAATAAAAACCGTGTTGACAAACCAAATATGCGAAATAAGAACAAATAAATTACACCTACTTTTATCTTGCTGAGTTCTCGTAGAAATCGATATAACACACTACATCATTTGATTTTAGCTACTCGAACGTGATAAACGCACGACAAGCCCAAAATCGATGTCACATATCGATTCACGTAAGAAATTCGCAAGAAATACATTACAAGTATTTGTGTTTAGATTTGTAAGAATATTCTAAAGATAATTAGATAAAACCCGGGAATTAAAGATAAAAAAAAAAAATTTGAAAAGATTCTTTATTTGATTACTCCAGTAAGTACGCGTATACTAGTTTCCTCGACCATTTCAGGAACACTCTTTGTACAAAACTGATCATTGTATATTATAAGTAAATTGCAACATAAAGTGAAGTAATACGTTACAGTGAAAAATTATTTGTATTGTATGTAAAAATTATATATATATATATATATATATATATAGATTAAGTTAGGTTAGCGTCTGAATTTTGAATTTTTATATACCTATTACTTTTATCAAGTTTCCACAATTGAGAAAACACTGAACGATCTGAGATGTATTGTATTACATTATTGAGTTCCACTACTGCGGCAGGTATCGCATTTCGATTGCTGTGATTTATCATTGATTTTATACAACACCTTCACTCCTATTTCAGAGACTTACACAGTTGTATCGTTACTTCATTCCTTTGTATATCAATAGTTGTCATGGTTTGTACTTTCTTTAAGTAATAAAAACGATTTGAGATGTTTCTTCAAAAGATTTTAATCCCTAGATTCCCTATTGCAATTTCTTAGTTTTAAAATAATAAAAACATGTTCCAACTACATTAGACATTTTACATACTAATTAACTTCACATAGTTACGAAATATTAAATTATGCGATTATAAACGTAATATATGTCTAAGGCTAGAAATCGATTTATAAAACCTTGGAAAATTCTTAAAAAAAAAAATGAATGTCCATATCATAATCATAACAAAATGTGGATTTAATACGTTAATTGACAACATTCAAATATTTGATACATTTCTCTATTAATTTATTTAAGCCAAAATAAATATTTCTGTTTATTTAAATAATTCAAAACGCCTGAGTAAACGCACAGAGTATACTAAATAGAGTATAATATGTAAGAACACGCGTTTACATTTATAGCTTAAATATTTAGGATAGAGACAAACATGTCCCTGTAAATTATTTTATTTTTTATTTTTTGTAATGCGACAAAGAATTTGTGTGTATAACATTGTTTTCTAACAAGCTTGAATGAAATTCCCGATTGGGGAAATATTGAATCGTTTTGTAATTGCTCTCTTTCTCTCTCTTTTTTTCCTTCTCTCTATCCATAACCCTTTAATTTTCCATATACGCGTTGTTGTACAGTACTTCTTTATACTACTCTAATAATACAATTCTTCTTTACTTTCAAGTAAAGAGTCTAGTATTAGGCAATTCAAATTCATAATTCAGTTCAAAGGAAACATTGAATAAACTAAAATAAACGTATAATCATGTCATAATAGAAAATAAGTTATCGTAACATTTTAGTGTATAAAAAGATAATTGTAAAACAACATTTTTGTTATACTATGTTCAAATTACCATGTAAGCAATAATATATATAATTAGGTTAAGATAAATGTATATAAGAAGACTAACAAATAAAGGAGGTTTCTGTGGTGGTCTTGTAATTTGACTACTACAGGAAACATAAGTGATTATTAAGTGTTACCTAAATTCGAATTATGTGTTGTGTCTGTACGTACGATTCAATCGGCGTATACGATAACAAATAACAGCAAGGTAGACCTCCTATAGTATTTATCGATAAAAAAAATCAAGACTTGTATCATCAAAATAATATTTATTTCTAAAACGGTAAAATTTGTGCTCACATTTAAAAGTATTTATATAGCATTTAGCATTGCTGAGCCGATGACTACTTTTAAATTACTCGAATTTAATAATTCTTACAATATAAGTTAACATAAAGATACAGAAATTGACTAAATTATAAGAGTTTTTCGAGAGTATACATTTAATCATCTAGATATTATCGAGGGTGTATCGTGGGAAGAGGAAGAGGAGAACCAATTATCAAAATATTTTAAGTGTTATTTATTAAATTTATTTTTAAATGTTTACACTTGCCAAATTGTTTATCTTATTTTACGATCTTTAATTATAACATACGAGGTAAATACAAACAAAAATAAAATTAATAATACTAATCATGATACATTAAAAATATTTATGTAAAATCGTATTTATAAAAAAAAGTTATATCATTTGGTGGGTGATGATCATTTGAACACTTAGAATATAATAAAAAAAAAAATAAAATGGACAGAAGAGAATCGATCACCTTGGCTACACCCTTAGTTAATTGTATAATTATTATTATTATTTTTATTTTTTTTATTGCAAGTAGTAAATTTATTTATTTCGATATGCTTATCGAAATACGCATCACATTCGAGTAGGCTTCAAAGAAAAGAAATACTCATAATACGTAGCAACGGTATACAAAATAACGTAATTTGTATTCGTATTTTCTGTACCCCGAAACGTGCTGCAACGCTTTGCTATTATATCCAGTGCACGGCACTAACCTAACCTATACAAGTCTCGAGTACTAACCGTAGATATCACGGCCGCAATATCGCGGTACTCCTCGTCGAACGTTTTCGTCTTTTCTCCTCTCGACCGCGATACCCACAGCCCTAACAACGCTACTGGTGCGTACGCGCTCCGTTCGTCGTTTTTCTTCTCATACGCGCCGCATCGATCTTATTTTTCCGAAACTTTTTCTAAACCTTCATTCGCACCTGAAATTGCACAACGTGCGTACGTGTGCCGCATGACGCACGTCTCCGATCGCTGTCCAATCAACCCTTAACGCTCACTCGTTTTCGAGCGCGAGAAACGGACGGAAACAATACCTGGTAATAGTTAACGATAATATAGTAGCGATAAGGCAATAATGATTGTATGGTAACGGTGATGTAGCTAGTACCCTGTTTCGGGTAATTATTATTTTTATTCGTAATAATATGAATCGTAACTATTCATTCCGTTCACCCTTGGCGCGGCCCGTATTTGCGCGTTTCATCCCCCCCCCCCGGCGTGACGACCCGCGTCTTCCCGCGCGCGACCAATCCGTTCCAAATACCCAAACAACTCCGCCTCGCACACGGACCGCGCATTGTGCACGGACAGAACGTGACTTGTGTCTGCACTCGGAGATTGCGGGCCCCGGTGTCCGGCTACGTGATTTAGCGTCATGAACGCTGCTGCCGTAGAGTTCATCAATACGCGACCACTTCTGACCATTAATAATGCGCGCGCGCACACACAAACACAGACACACACACATACACACACACGCACACACACACACGCACACGCACGCACACACACGCGCACGCACGCACGCACACACATACATATGCTTACGCTTACGTTCACGTTTGCGCTTGCGCTACTGCTCAAACACCACTCTTTTGTGATCAGTCCTTCAGGAGGTCGAGAGTTTTTTCAAAAGTATATTAGAACAATAAACCCTTTTAAAGCCTTCATTATAACGATTCTATCATATTATCTGGATTACTGTGTATTTGTCTGATCGACGCACTCACTAATGACGGGTCGCGTATTGTACAGTGTGTTTTAACGTCGAACGTTAGTTTTCACGACCATCGGTTAGCGAGTATACGAAAACGATTTAATAAATTCGAGTATTATTTAAAGTTAACTGAGATTAATGTTTAAAAAAAAACATTCCTATCAACAGACATACATACAAATGTGTGTGTTTCTTAACGAGTTTCAAACTATCATACTGTTGTAAAACGACAATCAATGTACATGTAATACAATACAATGAAATCAATTAATTCATATTACACTGAAAAAAAAAAAAAATTAATAATAATAATAATAATAATTTTCCGAGAAAACGAGAGTTCGCGATCGCAGAATTCTATGAAATGAAAATCCCCTATAGTACGTCGCACTTGTATTGCGTACAGCTTCTATCGGTAGTCGTACTATATCAATACGACAACATTTACTGTACAAAAATATCAACAATATTAAAAAAAATACATTAACATCTCGATAAGTCAAGTACTACTTACTGACGTTTCTCATAAGAGCACGATAGAAAAATATGTTTCTCGTGTGCACTACACAATCACAAGTGTCGGTAAAATCAGGGCTGACCCAACGCCGTTAGCAATACAGGCAGCCGCCTAGGGCGGCACTAGTTTAGGGGCGCAGCGAATTTCGAATGAACAAAAATTAGTACAGATATCGTACTGGATATCGGTGAAAAAAATATCAAAAAATGTCAATAAGGTTTGGCCGGGGTGTGCGTGCATGCGCATTCTACGCGCCATATTGTTGGAAGTTCGAAAACAAGTTTTACGGAGGAGCACGTTTTTAATTAATCCGTCATGTGCCGCTGTCCGTTGTTCAGCGGTGGCTCTTGATTTCAATAACGTCTGTCAACACCGCAACACAGTAGGTCCGATCGCGCGGGCAACGTACGACTGCCAACGGACCTTTTCCCGTAACGCGATTGCGAACGTTTTTACCTGTATTTTTTTCGTGCCGCGTTGTCAGATTTGTCGTTAAGCCCGGCCAAAGCAGTTCAGTGGCGATGCATATGATACTCCTCAACAAAATTATTACATGATAGACCGTGCACGCCACTGCATGGTTTCGGACTGCTCTGGTACGCTCGATTTTGGTTATCGCACATTAATCGTTCGTTTCCGTTTGACAACAATGGTTTCCTTGCTATATTGCGCCGGGCTACGGAATAGAAATAATGTAGAATAACATGTTTAACTAAGATATTTTTCCTAAACTTACATTGATTTAACGGAAAACCAACTCGATTCGTATGGCAGTGCAATGTCATTCGTGATCGACGTTCGTGTCGCGTTCGATAGAAACGATCATGTCCTAAAGAGGGCCTATGAATTAAATATCTAGGTAATTTTAAACACTGTTTTATTAGAAAACGTACAGATTGGTAAATGAAATGGGTCTGAACGGACAAAAGTTGTTCTGCAAGTATTGTAACAACTGTAGATAAGACCTCTCTACATCGGTCTACTGGTTAGCATAACCGTTTAGTTAGCAGTCAACAGAAAATTGACCGATACATCTTGAAAGAGAATTGTAAATGAAAAGCTGAAGATAACATTTCCACTAGGCCATTGAAAACTATACGAACCGAATAAATTTAAGATAATCCAACAGAAATAAGATACGGCGATTTATAATCTGTGCATAAAGCGATGTACGATAAGCGACGTAAAATGTACCCTGATTTCCCCACATAATTTAACGAAGCAATGTCTCAACTGAAACTGGTGGAAAATGATTTTTTTTTTTTTTTAACGGAATTCGGTTTTTTTTCGTTTCGGAAGATGACGAATTTGTTTATATAACTGCAAAAGAAAATTTAAAATTTATGACAACACAAAATGAGTTTTTTTGTGATGGCACTTTTGAATACGCGCCAAAAAATTTTTTATTACTTTATACCATACATTCTTTCATGCATGGTGTTTATGTTTATGTTTATTTTCTATTGAATATATTTTTTGCAAATAAAACAAAAGAAACTTATTTGAATATGTGGAAATATCTTCTGAAACTATGTCAACAATATTTTACGTCGACTTTTGATGTTCAAAAACTTCATTTAGATTCTGAATCTGAAGTTCATGAAGCTGCTTAAGAAATATTTCCAAACGTGATGATCGTACCGTGCCATTTTCATTTAGACCTAACTTGGCGGAGAAAGGTAATGTTTAAAATCTAACCTTATCTATAAACTAATTTATAAAATATACTGGGCTTAAATAAAACATATACAGATTAATGGAGATACGAGTTTGCGAAATACATACTAGAATAAATTAGAAAAATTAGAAAAATTATTTTTTGGATTACCGTTTTTACCCGGTGACGAAATTTAAGGTGCGTTTTTAATATTAATAACTGAATGTCTCCCAGCCTTGAAGAAGGTCATATACTTACAGATTATTTACTATCGATATATATTGTTCCCGATGCGTTATTCCACTATATCTTTAGGCACAAGAGCCCCCTGTAAGTCCGAGATATCCAGCATCCAGAATCCAGAACTTGAAAGGACCGCGTTAAAAGCAACTTGTTATATTGATTACGTTCCATTTTTAAGAACTTGTTGAGAACGTCGTTCATTTTTCATGACTAAAAACATATTCTAATTTCGTTCACTTTTTAGGGGAACATAATCAGTTTTTTTCGTTAATTTATTTTTGTAAGAGTAATTTTTTTAATTATTTTTAGAATAAGAGTAAAACATTTTAAAAATAAAGTGGAATGGAATAAAGTACTATAAAAATAAAACGATATTTTTGATATTATTTACAAAATGTTAATTCAGTCACGGTAGCTCACCGATGAGATATCGTTAGTGAATAGGTAATCATGTAAATTATGTATAATCATTAATTATATATTACTAAAAGTACTATAAAATTATATAATATATTAAACTATATATATATATATATATATATATATATATATATATATATGTATATCACTTATTAATTACCAATAAGTTTTTTGAATGTACACTTCTTTTTTATGTAAAAAACCAGTACTATGAATAGATTTTTGTAAATTGTTATCTGTTTTTCTCCTTTTTTTGGAAAATATTGAAAAATTCAAAAAATGATCTCCCTAAAGAATCGATTAAACAAATTTTCTATCAGAAAAGTTATATATATTCTGATTATGAAAGTTCTGATAAATCTTTCAATTCGACTAGTGAAGATAATATTTAAAATTCGTATTTTTTTCAGTTATTGGCCAAGTCAAGAACTGACTTCTTCTTAAAGTAAACGATTTAAACAATTGAAACACTTTGATGATTACTATAGTTTTTTATTTGATATTAAAAGTATTTGTGTAATGAACAAAGAAAATTTTACGAAGCGTTCATTGCGTGAATATTATTACAAGTGGTTGAGTGAGATTGTTTTTTTTTTTTTTTTTTAAAAAAAAAAAACTCCGAAAACTATATTTACCCAAGGCTCCGAAAAGTGTAGGGATGGCCCTATTTATAACAGCAATATCCATGTGTCGCGCAATGTGTTTACCCGGCCAGTGAGTAATCTATAGTAATATATAATCCAATTGTTATATATATTTCGCGTGGCTTAGTAGATTTGACGATACTTTGATAGTAATAAATTATATTATTTATATTTATGGTGTATCGACAAAATTGTCCGTGCCTTGCTATCCGATGAGACATAATATTACCGCGTATCGAAATCGGGCACGTTTGGAACATTAACTCGATCACCGTCTACCTGTTTTTCACCTACGCTACTACAATGAATTTTGTGTTATTCATTACGTCATTTATCGTACAATTTTCATTATGCACTAAACGGTCAAATGATCCATTCGTGTACACAAAGAACCGTTCGAGTTACGTTCTTTTTAAGTGCATCTGTTATCGTTCAGCCGTCGTGCGTTACTGGGATTAAAATTACAGTTTTCACGATTAACTTCGTATCGGATCATGTGTACTAGTGCTCGAAATTCATTGTACCAAAAAGTCGAACAAAGTCCTATGTTGGAGCATAGCGAGGCCTTAAAAATCATCTTGAATTAGATTAGAAATTAAAAATGTTTTCACATTTAATATTTGTCATGACAATTTCAACGTCAAGACAATACCCCTTTTACAGGAAATTGTTCTTTTGTTCAATTTCGACTTTTTTAGATATTTTTATGGATATTAAACAAAAGTTACGGATTATAACCCATATCCAATCATACTAAGCACATAATTATTATTCGAGAATTGGTACACGTAATCTAACCAAAGAAGTATTAAGAACATTTTCATATTAATGCAAGCCCGACGACGAGTCTTGGCTCGTTCAGAATTTTGAAACATTAAAATCAATATAATAAAATTGAACTGAAATACGAAATAATTCTTATTTCAGACACTCTATTTCGACGGGTTATCGTAAACTTCTATTAGGGTACACCATAGGATAAAAGGATTCTGAAAAAGTTTTAACAATTATATATTAAAGTAAACGAAATCGGCACAATTTTCAATGTGCATACAAATAAGTTACATCATTCACAGGATCATCTCCATTCAATTTTGGAAGTCCTACTGCACTGATTTTCATGTTTTCATGCAAAACTTCAATGTTTTTTTTATCCATTTTGTTTTTTTTTCGTTTTGATTATTGAAGTTATGGTACAGAAAATAACCGTTAATAACCACAATAAGCTTTCAACCAGTTTTTTTAAATCTTTTATATCACATTTTGTGTACATTTAAAGAGAAATGATTTGTCTGTAATCATAGGGAGTAGTATTACCTCTCACCCAGGTTACACAGTAAAACAGTCACTAGTACTAAATATGTTAATATACTTTATTATGACTCTAACACGGTGATTATATGTTATTGATTTGTTACTTCAAAGGTTTTAAAATGTAATTATTTATTCTACAACCCTTTTGCACTATTTTTAATCCTAAAGCAACGTTGAAACAATGAGATATTTTTATCGTCTCAGTTACGCCAGTTATGACTGGAAGTTACGAGTCGGAATATCTCACGAATTTTATTCCTCCTCGCATACCGACGGTGCAGTGGTACGATGAAATACCAAGTTCAATGTAAATACTCGTATTACATAATAATTCTCAACTTGAAGTTTTATACTATAATAAACAGTTATGTTTGAGATAAAATATTTATAAACTACACCTGAATTCGCGAGATGTCAGTTCTTATTTAAATACTTGATTTTAAGATTAAACGCTTTTTATTCGTAATACTGTTGTCATTTTTTCTAATTACGACTGTCATGAATACAACGTTACAACTTTTATTGCGTAATATATATCTTATACATAACTATCAGATCGTATCTTAAATCTTCGTCTGTTTTATATTGCAATCAACGATTGTTCGGTCAATCCTTGACTACCGAAAACTTAATATCATAAATGAAAATTTCCTATTCAAATACAACGTTACTTTATTAGACCGTGAATTGTTATACTTTCAATCGAACGGTCCAATAAGTACCGTTTGTCTTATATAAAAACTACCAAATAAAAATAATATCGTTCACTATGTACAGCTCGCATCGTTCAACGTTTCTAGAAAAATCGGCTTAAAATTATATAAAAAAGATACTTTACTCTATGGACTGTCTAAAAATCGCAGAAGACCGCAACAGGTTAACGTTTAGTGTATTTCTAAAGGCCTTCGGTCAATTTGTTTTATGGTTTTGCCATGTTATAAACTGCGGTGAATTTCATAAGTGGCTCCAATTGTGTAGGTACAATACCGTTGCTCAAAAATATTGAATTTCAAGCTATGGTGGTTAGCTGCTACTGCAGGTGCGGTCGAAATGTGTTCGAGTTTAAATACTCGTCATTATCCCATGCATAATTAGTTTTATCCCTTTATAATGTTCAATACTTTTGGAATTTATAAAATCTAACATTTTTTAATTTTGCATTAAATTGCTTTAGCTCTACAGATCTTCACATTTTTGAAAAATGTATACATTCTTTGTAGGTTATTATTATTTTAATTGATTCAGTTGATCCACGCCTTGGGTTTCAAGTCGAATTATAGATGTAGAAATAAATCTATAATTTGGTAGAATGAAAAACTCAATTTTCCAACAAATTATTTGATTTTAAAATTTCTTTTAATCTTTTGATACGATTCTGTATCGTTCTCATCGACCATATCAATTACTTGTTTTTTAATTGTTTCCAAATGTTTGCAATACTATAAGGCCGCTATCAGTATACTATACTTGGATAAATAGTCTACGGATGTAATGGCTATCGAACGATTGAAAATTACAATTTTAACATTAATATGAGAACGTTCAAAGGATTGCATTTTTTTCCAACTTCGCCATATAAATAATTTTTATCGGACAATTCCTGTACGTTTATTACGACATGGTGCGAAATTAAAAATTTGAAAAAGTTCTAGGTAACTTTTTTAATTTATTAATATTTAATATAAGCTGGTAATTACAATTCAAAACATTCTAGGACTACAAACACCGCTGAAAGCTTTCACAGAAAATTTAATAGCTAATCTTATAGCTCTTTTTATCTTCTAATATCTGTTATTATTAAAGTACTGATTGAAATTCAATCGGGTAAAAATATAAATTGCATAAATTATAAAAAAATAAATAATGAATAATTAAAAAATTAAAAAAATGATAAAATTCCAGACATTAATAATAAATATGTGGTATGTGAAAAATCAAAATTCGAGCGATTTATTAAAATATTTAGAATATGTTAGCCTACACTATCCGAGAATCGATATAATACAGCCTATAGCCTATAAGTACCTATAAAATTCTATATATATTATCATAATTATTATAACTAAAATTATGACTGTAATAAAAATATTTTGACTACTCATTTTATTTATGTACATTAATTTTTATTGACTAAAAAATGAACACAAATTATATTATAGCAATGTTCTCGTAAATTCGTATTGTATATTCATATTATTAATCGTATTAGTCTTGTGGGTCATCAATAAGTTCTTTGTAAATTTTAAATATTCTCACTCGTTCGATTAAAAAGGTAAAACGTTCACAATTTTATTTACCGGATATAATGGAATATCAAATATGACAAATTTTAATGTTTAAACACGTAACGGTGTTTCAAGAAAATATTTTTTCACATTAGAAACAAGTTAATCGACGTTTTTACACCAGTTTCTTATTTCTTCGAGAACACGAAAAAGCTCATGTGCTAAGCAAGTTACAGTTACATGTATCGTTGTATGATACAAATTTCGAATCGCTTACTGGCCCTAAACATTTAAGTTGCGGTATCAGTTATAAATAAAAACACTTCATCGTATTTTACACCTTACGACCAGAGCAAGTTCATTTGGTAGAAAAGCTTAAAAATGATCTGTTTGTTTTCTTTTGAATTAATAAATAATTAAACACTTCTCGGATCATCATTCAATAGTTCCAATTATGACTTTGACAATAAACCGTCAATCTGCGTCAGTGGTTTCGTCAATTGAGACCCAATTTTTACAAAGCGGAATTAATTTCTAAAAATATTATTTTTCCTAATTCTTTTCCAAAATCGTTAATTTGATCTGAAGCTTTTGGTTTCGATTTAAGTATTTAAATTATTTTATAATGAATTCTCTCGATACAATTCGAAAAGAAAATAAAAACACAGTTCGAAAACACTATACGAAGAACGGAAGAATGCACAATACCAAATGTCAACTTATTGAAAATAAAAATATTCGCGGGAATAATCCGTAGAATTTTATTTTGATATCATTATCGGGAATGAATTACGATGGGGTGTGACAATGCAAGTGATCGGTGAGGAAAACAAACACTAATTTTACATATTTATTTCATAAGAATAAACTCATCAAACCAAAATCCCAGATCCAGGAAATCTATTAAAAATATTTAAATTTTTTTAAGTATTTATAAGATATGTATTCATATCAAAAATGATCAAATATGAAAAATACTACTAATTTCATATATAAGCTCATATGTCTATGGAAGGAGCAGTGTGGTGCTGTTATCACGCAGTTGACAACGATGCGTGCAGTTCGAACCTGGTTTAGTCCAAAAAACATTCTGTAGAATTAATTCCGTAGTACCTCTCCCCCACCATGGTTCTGGCTACTCTACACTGCTCGTAACCGAACCAACTCTCTTAGGAGCTCATATACGTGACAATTATCTTTACTTAGAGAAAGGATAATAAATAATACTCCACTTTACCCTGTTAAGTGAAATATATGTTGACAAAATATTTGACGGTCGTTTCGGTAGGAAAATTTGATTTGATAATATGGCTATGAAACTAATTTTATGATTTATAAGCCTTAGCTACATGAAAAATATGTAAGCTCCTAGAATCCCTTCATATAAATATGGACTTACACTCATGCACGCGTTTACATCGTATATATATATATATGTATTTACCTTTAGGTACACGCGTATAATACGTTATTCATAGATTCACTATATCATGTAGACCGCGGAAAGCATATAATTGTTATTTACTTAAGCGAAAAGATATAAATTGACTTATCAAAGGTTTGGATTATTCGCATTGGTCAACACTGAAATATTCTCCGAAAAATATAATGTGTTTGTTCTTGGTAAGACATCGATAACCTAACCGACTACGAGTTTATATGCATATACTCGCATACGTGTATGTATCGTAGCTATTAGGTGAAATTGACCATTTCATAAAACGGTAAACTTTTTATGAAATGTTCGTACCAATTTAACATCTTGTTTTCACAATGTGGTCATTCAGACAGACTGTGTACTATTCAAAGAGTGTTATACTTAATACAATAATAGTTAATTCCTTTGATAACTTTAATCAGGAACTATTGATTAATACAATTACTTTTTTAATGATATTTACAATACGTCATATAACGTCTTATAAAAATAATTAACAATAATATTAAAATGTCACTTTAATATTAGTTTTATTATTATAGTAGAATCTAATAAATATCATTACAAAAACAACAGCATAATTAAATACTCGTACTATTTACTAATTATTAATAATGTTGTATATATATATATATATATATATATATATATAGATAAGCTGATCCCTTGCACTTCGTTGCTCATTAAATATACCAACTCTATATGACTCAAATTTTGTTCAATTCGTTATTTAATATTCGATGGATGATGTTCTAGATTCATTTTATGTTTTCTGTTGCCCGTAATAAAAATTCTGATTTGCAGCAGTATATTATCAGGTAGGCAATCTACTTGCGGTAGATCGCGGATCTAGTGCTGTTTGTACATAAGTGTATGATTTAACTCTAATAAAGTATCAAAGTTATACCAAGTTTGACATAATACGGTGGATTAATATAATCAAGTAATACATAATCCTAACCTAACCTTAACGTATCTACTAAAATCCGATGACTAAAAAAAACCAAATTTAACATTTTTTAAATTAGCCCATCTTCTTCTCACAGATCTGCACACAAACATTCATTTATATATAATATAGCTGATCCTGTGCATTTCGTGGCCAGAAAAATGTTGATTGTTCAACTCCTTTTTGGTGTAACTCACTGCAGTAAGTGCAACTCAGCCATGGGAGCCAAGTAATCATGAGAGCCAATTAACAAATAACAAAACACCAAATATTAATTTTATATATTACCAATGGCAACCACTAATAAATAAATATTATTTTCAAATTTTATAACCCCCATAGCAACCATTTATAAACGAAAATGTCTATCGTAAATCTCAAAATTCCTGTTTGAGCACCTCCCTGGGGTGGTTAATCCCCTTTTTAAATTAGCCTTAAACATATTCTCAGACCTACCAAATATACACAGAAAATTTCATGAAAATATATATAATAAATGTTCTATAAAATCCATTCATACGTTTTTGATTATGCACGGAGGTGTAGGTGGGGGAGTAGGCTATCAATTACTTTGATAAAAAATATGCCTATTACCTTCGGAGGCACGTGAGCAAGCACTGTGCAAAATTTCAGGACGATCGGTGCAGTAGTTCTGGAGTTATTAACGCACAACTTACAGACGTTGACTTTTATATATATAGATGTATTTATATAACTCCATGCGTCATATAATGTATAATAATAACATATTTTTCTGTACCCATGTACCCATATATATTTGTGTTTATATATACCCATATTTAAAATAAATAACAACAAATTTAAATTAATTAATAATTAATAAATATATAATAATTAACTTAATTTTATTTTATATAATAATAAATAACAAAAAATTTTAATTAAAAACAATAAATTCAATAATACAATGATATAAGTAGCATCCAATTTTGATACCTCGATCAATTACCCAGTTAACGAGTTTATCAGTTCATTTTGAACAGCCAGTCTTTAAAATCCCATTTTTTTTGACTAGTTAAAATAACTAAGTCTTAATTCATTTTTATTTTTTTATTTCTACTTTTTGCAAGATTCTTATTGTTATTATTATTGCTCATATTGAAAGTTTTTAAAATTATTAATCACCTTAAAAATAATTTCTTGTCTTGAATCCACTTGATCTATGGAATCTCGTCTCCTGGATTTATTACAAAAGAAGTCAAACATTCTCATCAGCTGTACACGGGTAAGAAGTTATAGTTATGTTTATCCTAAATAAATAATTTAAGTACTGTGAAAATATAAATAAATAATAAACAATCGTACACAAAAAATACATAACTTAGATAAAATTGGTAAGAGGGGCAGCCAGGCACCACTGTTGCTCGGTGTAATAAACTACTATTGTAATATAATATTAAATATAGAATCAGAAATCACAAAAGAATTAGACTATAAAGATATTATTCAAGATTTTGACAAAAAGCAATCTAAAAAAAAAATTATAATCATTGTATTAGAAGTAAGGGGACGACTACGAGTTAATTCCCAACTGTCGAATTAGTTCCCGGTTTATATATAATATATATATATATGAAATATTTCATAATTCAGTTTAATAGTTCAAACATTATTTAGAATACTTAAATAAAGTTAAAAATGTTGCTCAGTATTATATAAACGTGGTTAGGTTAATAATATTAATATTTTTGTTTGTAATAAATAAAATAAAATAAATTAAAACTAGATTATAGGTACACAGTATTATTTCCTTAAATCAATAATATATTATCATAATAAGGTGTGAATTTACAATATACATTTTTAACGAATTGTAGGTGCGAAATTTGCCGTCTTTCGATTTTTTAATATTCAGTAATTGTATTCGAGAACCTATTTGAACAGTTGTACACTGGAAAGCAATTTGTTTGGGAACCGACTCGTAAATTTTATTTGAACGGAGTACCGATTCCGAAGTAAGGTTAAGACAGATGCTACTCTTTACCCTATCATCTTCTATTATTTAAATGCACTCGACCACAACATTTTGGTTACTACATTATTATTAATGTAATGTTCCATTCATAACTACTGATCACATTATTTTATTGATTCATTACACTTTGCTACATATACATATTTTTATCGATTTTTTTATAATATCATGTCAACATTTTGATAAAATTAGTATTGATATTTAATACTCAATGTTGTACTTATTTGCTGTATGGATCACATTGTATTGTACATCCAAACAGTTTAATTCGCTTTAAACGAAACCGTCCAACACTGTTTAATTAAATATGGAGGATTTTTAAGCTAAAAGTGAATTTCATACTATCAACATGGACAAATCAGTGTACGACTGATAACATTGAGTCAGTTATAACTGATGTCAAACGAGTAAGTTCTTGCAAAATTAATCAATTTGGCCATAACTGATAAAAATTGTAAAAAATTATTTTATCTAACAAATCGCTACTACAACAAATGTTCGATAATATTTTCGTATTTCATGAAGTGTGAAAAATCTGTTTCTATTTCATGAAATGGTCAGTTTCACTAAGTGGCTGCAACATACATACCGGCTTAATCCGACTCCAGGTTATTTTATCAACGACCTTTGGGACACTGAATATTTCTAGGAATAACAAACGTGTCGCGACGGATGGTTTTGAATAACTTAGGTGTGTACGGCGAGGATCGGATGACGCGAAGCTGATTTGTATGCTGTCGAATGAACATGGTGTTCAGACGTGCGTGTGCTTGTATTGAACGAGAATGTCGCAAACACACGACGATACGCATTTGTCAGATCATAGGTCAAGTGTCAGGTGTCCACGTAAAATTGCGAAGCAAAGCTTTTGATTCGACCGCAAACAAGTTCCTTCTTGTCGTCCTTTAATCTTAACCCACCCGACCCGATGTATTATAATAATATACCACAGTTACCCGGTGCCCGACGTGATACCACTCGCCCGCTAACACGAACCCTAATTTTATAATAAGCACGCGCGCACAATAACGCATAATATGCGTTTATGCGGCACGGTCAACGGTCGTCGGCTGAAATAACAGTATTAAAAATTGGCTGGACGCAGGTCTTTCGAATCCTTTTTAGTGCAATAATAACAGTAATTGCTGATCAAAAACATGGAAGTGTGCGCGTAAGCTGCAGGGACCGGAACATGGATTGCTGAAAGGATGACTTTATTCAACAACATTGTAACTGCGGTAGGTAGCTCGATTCCATTAACATGGATAATAGTGGTAATAATTAATTCGTAAAACTCGATTTAAAAGTAATGCAAGAATAATAATAATAATATAAAAAACGGTGAACGATAATGGAATAAATACAGTCAAGAATAAAAAATATTATTAATTTAATAATTATTTAATTTACAAATCGTTGAATCGCCGTTACAGGTGGAAACTAATGCGTGAACCATCACCAAAAGTCTCGATAATTATTTAAAATTTCCATTTAATTTAATGAATAATATAAAAGTTTACACGTTCGTTCTTGATAAGGTTAAAAAATATTATTTTGTTTTTTATTTTTATACACTACATTTTACCGGTTAAGAAAAAAAAGAGTGAGCAATATCTGTGTAAAATATATATATTAAATTAAGAACAAACTCAGCGCGAAAAAAAAACTTGACGTCTGAATATCTACATCCTGTTTGTAATATACCAATAAAGGTGTACTCAATATACTTAAAATGTATAAATATAATATAACATGCACGCTATATTTACGCTGCTATGGAATACATTTTTTTTCCTTATAAAAATATGTGTGTATAATAAAGTTTAGGTAGATCGTTTTACACTAACGTACTCGTAAGTAATTTTACTGTTTTTACTGAAGTAATAAATGATTTCGACAAAACAATTTCGAAATCATAATAATGTTATGATAATACTTAATAGTATTTTTTTACAATCCTCGAACGAAAATAACAACACACAATTATAGTAGTATGATTTGAAGAGTTCTGTAACCTCACACTCACACTCACATACAGCCGCCGCCGCCCGATCGTTCACGTGACCTATCTGACCCCTCGACTATTCTTTTAATTTTTTCAATTTTTTCTTTTTAGATCGTTCACGTAATCTATCTAACCCCCTCCATTTTATTTTTCTTCATGCTACCATTCGAAATATACACATGAATAAAATAACTCTACTATTTTTATTGTTTTTTTTTTTTCATTTTATCCAATAAACACGAGATCCGGGTTTGTTGCCGAAGCTTTATCATCCGCGCACCTTCTATTAACGTGTGGCGTTACTCAAGAGGCGCGGTCGAATGCGAGCCCTCGGTAAGCCAAAGGCCCGGGTCGTGGTAGGGACCACTAGCACCGGGCCTACCTCCGTACCCTTCCATTCCGCGGACATGAGAATCGTGTTGGGATCCGCAGTCTCCACTGGGTATTGTATATATGTATAATATGAATGAATAATGTTGTTTTCCACTAATCTAGTATTAACATACGTACATATCATATATAGTATACATATCGTTAGATAATGGAACTAATGACATTTAAATATAATGGGTCGACGGTAGAAACCGTATTTTATAAAATATATTATATTCATTATTTTCTATCATACTATATTTTATTTAGATAACTCGATCGTCGTCATAAATCAAAAATTAGTTATATAGTATCTTGTTCTCCATAGAAATCTATAATATATGGATTCGTTAAGTATATAGGATTTGATCAATAATTTCTAATGGGTTAGAGTAGAAGTGGGTAACGATATAGACTTATCACATCCAGTCCCATTCTAACGCAGAATATTATATATCTTTTTTTTTTTTGTACAAAACTATTTTAATCATCTATACAAATATAATTGTATATATCGTGAGGACAGTGTGAAGCAAAATGAAAAAGACAATAAAAATAGTAGAGTTATTTTATGCATGTATATATTTCGTATGGTAGCTCGAAGAAAAATAAAATGGAGGAAATTGAGGGGGTTAGATAAATTACGTGAACGATCGGAAAAGAAAAAATTGAAAAAATTAAAAAAAAATAGTGAAAGGGTCAGTTAGGTCGCGAGAACGATCGGGTTGTGGCAGCTGTATGTGAGTGTGAGTGTGAGTGTGAGGTTACAGAACTCCCTAAATCGTACTAATAATATGTTTTCGATACATTTTATTATGTATGTAAAACAGTTATGAGTTCAGGCTATTGTTGAGTTGTTGGATTTTTAGTTTTTTTTTTTTTTTTATATAAACATATTTGTTTTAACGGTCATTTCTTCGCTAAAAAAAAAAAACATGCTAAAAATCACGTCAAAAATCGAATTTGATGTTCGTAGATGAATTTCGAAAACCAAAAAAATACGCATCGTCATAATTTTTGTTTATTATACGGTATATATTTAACGATTATTTGGAATTCAGGTGCCATGTATATTATAGCGTTGAAGTTGAAACGAAAAAATTGATGCTGTTAAACTTTTGACTACTATCGGAGTGTTTTAACTTCTCATCAAATGTGTAGATGATTTTTCGAGCTGGTAAATCAAAAAACGATTTTTCTTTAATTGACTGTACGATCCAATCGTTTCGGCAATCCGTACACGTGCACGTGTGTCTACGTCGCGCGTGTAGACAATTAGTTTTGTTTTTTTCTTTACATGTCGCGTGGCGAAAAATGAAACGCATCCGGAGTAACCACGGGGAAACAGTCGAAACGTTCGGAACGTCCAGGGGCGCGAAGAAAAGTTGCTGGGCAACATCTTTTAACGTTTAACGGCCCATTTTCCGGTTCAATAGGCCGCAGCTTTGTGCTCGGTGTAGATAAGTGCGTTAAACCAACACGCGTACGCAGCTCGATAATATTGTCGGCGATGAACAATACGGATCCCCGTCCCGAAACAGCCCGAATCTCACGATGTTATTGGTGATTTATTACCGACGATTTTTACGGTGCTCGTCACCACCGCTGGCCGTCGGGATACGCTTCCAGGATTACGTACCTACACTTCCGACGCTCGGTGGCGGCACGGAATTACCTACACACCTCATAAACGCGTTGTAAATTGTTCGAACGGTAATATATTAATCGTCCTCGTCCAGTGACCTATCCAGAGGGTATTTGGGCTGAGGCTTGGGAACACGTCATTATGTTCACATTAAAACCTGAAAAACCGAAAAAAAATTTAAAACTAAAACGCACATGACTTCGCTGAACCACGGATTACTTGGAATTTTTTTCAAACGGTTCGTTTTCGTCGAATTATTTTTGAATTGAACGCGTGACCATCAACGTACGGTTAACACTTACCGGGTATAGCAACAAACGTCTGATAATCTGAAATCGTATCTCATTATTTATACTCTTGTTGTCTTCACAGATATTGATCGAACGTTGAGCTAATAAATGTGCTCCGAAGACAGTCAACACCATATCAAACTATAAATTAATTTCGTGTCTATTATTCAATTACACATATTTCAAATGCACCGTTTTTATTTTTAATTAGTAAGGGAGCGCCATAGTCATCTATAAATCAATTTTAGACGGACAAATGTGTTGGTTTTTAATGCAATAAGGTTACACGTCTAGTTTGATTATATATCATCACATGGTTAACATCTTAACACGTCCTACAACCACTTTTTATAATTACTATATTAAGTCTGATCATGATTTTTTTTTTTTTTCTTATATATTTATTTAATGTAGGTCGACACAAAAGATCAGTTAAATCCTTAAAAATTATATGTTAAATAGATTATTTTTTCTATAAATAATGTAAGCTAAGTTATAATGATAAAGTTGATTTTTTTCTTTTACGAACAGCCTTCTAAAAGTAACAAATAGTAACTATTCCCAAGTTATTCCCTACTATAATATAACATCATATCTCTTTAACAATAAAATTTTTGTGAATTACCCGTTTCTGCCAAAGTTTGAAATGATCGATTCCGCCATCGCCCGTTTCCGCCAATTTAAAAAAAGGTTCGATTTCCGTTTCCACCAATTTACCTGCTATGGTAAAATTATTGTAATATAATCCATATTTTTGGTAAAAATATGTTTTAATTAATTTGAGTTGACTGAAACTACGTTCATATGATGCAGTACAAGGCAATGTTAGATACAAACGAACGATCCCAGATAAAATTAAGTACATGGTACATGGTTTATAATATGATAATTGACAACATTAAATATTGAAAAATATATAAATAACTAATAAATTTTTAGTTTTGACTATTTGCTTATAAAAATGTTCAAATTGAAAATTTTAAATACTACTTATATTTACTAAATAAATACATGATTTATTTGATAAATATTAATTTTGTTCGCCAGATTGCATTGTTGACCATTGTGAGGAATTGAAAAATATTTTACTTGAAAAAGGTTAGAACCACTGGCCTAAATTCTCAGGTTAAGTTATGTAAAAAAACTAGACTATTTTTAGTTGTAACTTACAATATATGAACAACTTCAGACCAAAGTCCTAAAGGAAAATATTCGAATCTTGTTCGAGGAGGAATGTTCGGCCAGAAAAATATCTGGACAATTTCTGTGATGAACTCTACGAGAAACCCGTTTTAAAGCTACAAGTGCGAACTGAAATCGAAATATTGTGTTCTATCCCGAACCTAATCGTCAACCAATAAATTTGCTATGCATTTCTAACAGGATTTTTTTTTTAACTAAATGTTGAATTTGTTTTCTGATTTTATCTTGCGTTTGTATGCACCATTGTTTTATTTTATGTTTATATTTTTTCGTTCTGTTAATATATTCAAAATATTAATGAATGTATTTCAATACTAATAATTTAGTGAAATTGTACTATTTTTCGTTTTTTTAATATATAACCCATTTGTTAGTAAATAACATACGAAGATGTTTTCTTTTATTCGATACATTTGAAAACTTAAAAGATTTTTTTTTTCTTATATTCAATGGTATTTTAATATTTGTTTTATAATAATAATACGTTTGGAATTCAGACGTAATCGTATTCATTGCATATGTGTTGTAGTAAAAAATAAATAATCTAAAAATAGTATAATATTAATATTATTTTAATAAAGTGATGTTCTAGAAAAAATTTGCCAAACAATATTTACCCTTAGTCTTGAAAAATTTAAAAATTTGATTAGGAAAGATTATACTTATAACTAATTAATAGTGAAATGAAGGCGAGTTTATCAAAAATCGTTCTGAAAAATGTTTATTTATTTTTCAAATCAACACATATGCAGATATACCGCATATGTACGTTGTACGTAAGTATAATAGTAATAATTTGAAAATGAAAAGAACACAATATCACCGAATCTGTTTCTGCGGACCCGTTTCCACGTATTTTTCCAATTCCATATCCTAATACTGATTTTTGGAAATATCAATAGATGTATAAAATAAATATCAATATCAACAATATCAATATCAACAGTTGAAATCGTATTTTTGTTGCCGAGAATCATGATTGACAAAAGTAATGCAAAAATCTATTATTTCGATTACGGTTTATAAAATAGTCCCATGCAACGTCCATGAGCTGTTGTGATCGACCATCGTCTGCAAATGTATTAAAACGTCCGTATAAGCGCTTGAAAAACTATAGAGATTATGTTTGTAATTTCAAGGTTCACCTTGCCATTTTAACCCACAAATGTAAATCCTTATTGAATAGAAAGTTACTGAGTGATAAAATTCTCAACACATTTTGCTAATGGAAATATCCGTCGTAGCGAGTATAAAATCGAATGCAATGAACATTATATGCTAGAGTATTCGTATATAGTTGTGCTGTAATTTTAAATTTAAAAGCTGTGCGTAAAAACGTATTCGAACAATATTAAATTATTTATGAATAAATAATATATTCTTTTAATACTCTGAAAGCAATTTTATTTTAATTTAAACTCTTTTCGAGGAAACATTATTATTATTATTATTATTATTATTATTATTATTATTATTATTATTATTATTATTATTACTATAACTATTATTATAATTACTATTATTGGGTTTCTCCTATTTAAATTTCGACAGGATTAATCCAAAAGTACATAATAATACTACAAAATTATATAGAATTATTAAAAATCGAAATATGAGCGCGTGATGATGACAATAACATTTTAAATCCTTTGTTAACATTCGTAAACGGGTTCGTATAATCCTCATACGTCACCATTCGGTATATGTAAGTGTGTATGCGCAAATTTTAATCCAACTCGAACCCGCGATTGTACGTACGTTAATCGATTGGTTATTATGTATAATGAATAATCGAATAATCGAATAATAATATTATGTATTAATGTCGTTTTCGAAATATTGAGTTTCTCCGTCAATGAAACTGTTCCGAGATAACAGTAAGCTCTGTAAGCAATGTATACTTGTTCGAATCGAGCCTCTACAATGTAGAGTCTACATGTCTATAGTGTTGTTAACATAGGATAAACGATTAACCTGTGCGAGAAACGCCACCGCAGAACAAATATGGCGAATAACATGGTACGTTCTCTGTCCACACCAGAGTAAGAAATTAAAATCCAAAAACCAAATCGATACTGTTACACTGTTGAGTTACACTATATGACACTGTATGCTCTTCGAATTTTTCGATCGTTACCCGAGTTCAGAGTCCGACCTAACGGCCCAACGTCTGTCCAATTATTCTATAACGTTCAAATAAATTATTTACGATTAATTTATTTTTAATTTTTTTAATTTAAGTTATAAAAAATAAAATAAAATGTAAAAACGTTTGTTGTGAAAAAAACATCTTAAAAAGTATATTGTACAATAGGGCATAATATTTATTGCACGGAAAAAAGGTATTATGTTCGAGTCGCAGGACGTGAAAGTACTTATGTACTTTATAGCCTGTTAGCCGGTGAGATGAACGCCTATATTAACGGTTAATATCAAAAATACAACTTTTGTTCTATTATTTCCGACCCCATGCTTGTGCTTGTAATGTGTGCGCTCTCGGATATTGTTTACAACGCAGTAAACATAATAACAATAGTGTGTACGACGTACGCACTGTACACTTAACGTAACGGTTTATCCGCAGCCCTAACGTTATCGTGGTTACTGCGTAGACGTGGTCAAATAAAAATTAACGCCGATCCGAGTCGGTATTACGACTTCGTCACGTCAGAGGTACATAAAAGTTGAATTCAGCTCTTCGACGT
The DNA here is from genome assembly GCA_034509805.1 of Sipha maydis. Taxonomy (NCBI): domain Eukaryota; kingdom Metazoa; phylum Arthropoda; class Insecta; order Hemiptera; family Aphididae; genus Sipha; species Sipha maydis. Next base: position 166,147 of record JASXSY010000483.1, read on the forward strand.
CGTAGTTGAAGAAATAATATTATTAACCGGCCTGGCTCTGGACACACAGCGGTAGCTGTTTTTACATGTGACCAATTATGTATTTCCATGTGCTAAACGAACGCAAAAGCGAAAGCATGGTTTTGCATCCCGCGAATAGTGTATAACACTAGGATAAATCGAATTCTAATCATTTTTTTTCGCAATGTGAATTAAAATGTTATATCGCACCGTAGTGGTGCCGTATGAGTTATTGCGACTCGGTAAAAACGAGAAAGTTGTAAACCGCCGAATGCTGTATCAATTTATCGCCAGTAATATTGTGACGTTTCGACGGGTTCGTCATCGTCGTCGTCGTTGTCGCCGGTCCTGTGCACACACGAGTACGACGCAGTTTGTCGAGTGAAGTTTTTTCACCCCTCGCCAGGGTCGGTACTATAGAATAAAAAAAGAAAAAAAACCACGTACTTTACTGCGAATAGGGTACCAAGGAGGATTTTATGTGCGCGAAACGAGCAACGACAGACGATTGAAATGTGCTGAAAAGTGCGCAGGTGAATGAAACCTGCATGTACGTGTGTACGCGTGTGTGAGCACGGAGCGAAAAAAAGAACACGCGTAAAATTGGTTACGTTTTTCCCACCTCTTCATCCACGTCACTTCTTTCTCGCGAAGTTTCTCTCTCTATCTCTATCTCATCCGTCGAATCGTATCGTTTCCGCCGTACGGAGTTCACACCGAACCCGCGAGCATGTGACTCCACGCCAAAGCGACACATAAGACGTGTACTCGATATACGCGGAAAGCAACAATGGCACACCTTCACCGACGACGTATCGAAACAGCACCGCGACCCGTAGTGCACGGCTGTGTTGTATAATAACTTTAAATATCACTGCGTCAGGAGCGATGGAAGGGGGAGGTGGCGGCGATGGCAAAGTAACAGCTAGGGTTGGTGGACCGGGAAAAGAGGGTGGAAAAAAAAAGAAGATACGCGTGTGCAGCAGCCCTATTAAGCTGCGGAGGGTTTGTATTGTATATACCTTGTTACGATATCGCGTTTCTCGGTATTTTGCGGAAAGCTGCCTCCGGCGGTAATGCGTCACGTTCCGGTATTAATTGAAAAACCTAGTAGCGTAGAGCAAAAAAATAATCTCCCGACCATTGCGGGGCAGCAACTACGGTTCGTCGTCGACTACGACGACGACGACGACGACGACGACGATGATGACGGTGACAAGACATCTATATAGTATTATTATTATTGTTATTACTCGCGCATCCGCCAAAGTCGTATTATATAAATATATATATATATATATATATATATATATAAACGCTGAGCCGTGGTAGTGGAAGCAGGCGATAAAAGAGGTCGGGGTCAGCTCATGGAAAAGCTTTCCCTCTTTGCTCGCGACGGGGATATTATTATTATTATTATTATTATTATTATTATAATTATTATATTTTTTTTTTTACAATCTTGATTTCTAGAACGTCTGAAATTATAATATTGTAATGTACGAGTATGATTCGTCGCACTTTACACGGATACACAATCTATCTGCTTCTACGTTTGCGTATTGTCAGCTTTTCACTTTCACGTTAAATGCAGTCCAAGTCCAGGATGATAGGTTCATTTCTCCAGCACCCCCAATTTCAAATTTTGGGTCCAATCCAGTCCCAATCGTTTGTACCTCGTTTGTACCTGATTGTACCTCTAGTCCCTTCGTTTGTACCTCAACAGTTTTTAAGTTATCACAGTTTTGATAGTGGGGGTGCTGGGGAAATGCCTGCACCCTCACTTTCAAATTTCTGGTCCAATTATTTTATTTTAAGTTATTTTACACTTAAAATTTAATAAGAACATCCAAAGAAAATTTTTGTATGAAATCAACTGGTTAATATTATCCAAAAGTTTCTTTAATATTTTTAAATTATATAAGAGGCCTAAATAAACAAATAAGTCTGGTAAATCATTACTGGTTGTGATTGAACATAAAATAATTAAATATTAAAAAGCTAGAAATATAGAATATACTAGAATACTAGAATATATTTTCATATTCATCGAACTATGTGATATTTGTTATGTGGTGGATAATTAAAAATAATCATCTAGTACAGAAGGCGACAAACAACTCCGGCGCGGTGGTGGCGTGGTGAAACACTGGTGTATTGGTCGTAGGTGAGTTCATTGTTATAATAAGAAAAATCTGTACGTGTCTATTTCTACGAATTGTCAACGGTTTCGACAAAAGGACCGACGGCATGATTTTATTATAACCCGACACCATCCGCTCGGCGATAATATTATTTTATTTCTGAAAAGATTATTCCATCAAATACTGAACAAAGCCTCTACAATTGTTGGCTTTTAATCTGGTTATTATGGATTTTATCAAAATTCAATAATTTCTTGTTAAGTATATGTGAGTAATTTTTGTATTAACGGGTGGTGGTTATAATTTAGTGTAGTATATTACTCACAAAAAATATTATAAAAATCTGAATCTTATTCATTTTCATTCGTGCGCTTCGTAAATTATACTGCGTTCGTCAGTATAATATAATAGTTTTTACCCAAAACTTTCTGGTTATCAACATATTTTTTTGGTACTTTGGTCTTCGTATTTTATGGTTCGTACTAATATTTTATTAATTTATATTGTGCATGACTATTTAATTGAATATTTTTTTTAAATATGAGAGTAATTGAGGTATAATTTTTCGGATTATACATTTTAAACATAAAATATAACATTTTAATTTTTGAATGGTTAAATTGTGTATTTAACGTAGTTAAACATTTTAAATATACAGTGGAACCTCGATAACTCGATTGGGGGCAAGAAAAAAATTATAGATATTGAAAATTCGACTAATAGATGTTCGAATTATCGAATTCATTTCACTGTATCAATTTTCAAGGCATTAAAATATTTTAATAATATAATATTTTATAATATTTATTCATAATATTTTAATTTTGATACAACATGCCCCAAGTGTAGTTTAACAGATAATTATTTGTATTTTTATTTATACATTTTCTTTATACATAAAAAATAATATTATTCATATATACTATTATATCATTTCTACGGCCATAGTCATTGTTCTCACAAAAAAAAAAGGTTGATTTTCATTTTTCTCCATATTATTTTTGACTAAAATTATGTCTATTATCCTTCAATATTTTGTCATATTTATTTTCTTTAAACAGGTATTCATTTTTTGCTGATATGTCCTATAATTATAAAAAAAATATAATATTATAAACTGTTGTGATTTTACTATATTTTATATTTTAAATATTACATACTCGAATTGTCTTGTTGCATTAATACCAAAAACTTATTATAATCTAAATTTTTGTTATTATTTTATTTGTTGATTGATGCATCTTTATCGACGTGAGTACTTGTTTATTATATTAATTCTCTTTTTAGCCTCCCGCCAAGTTAGGCGCTTACGGTGCATTATTATATAATAATTATATTTAAATGATTAATTTGTTAATTTATTTCTAATTTATCATTCGACAACAAATAACGATTTTATTACTTTATTTTTTAGAGGAAAATGGTCAAGAATAATTTTTTTTTTTTTTTGGAGAGAAATGAACCCGCCCATATTTACTGGGATTTACCTTGATAACATAGTATTACAACACTTAAAAATTAAAATTATAATTAAAATTTAAAATTAAAATTAAATACCACCATTTTATTTTTATTTTTTATAAAGACAAAATATATCTTTAAATAGTGAATAAAAAATAATTGTGTATATAGTTTATTAAAACAGAATTAAATTACTTTTGATTAATACGTATATAACTATTACACATAGAAATTGTTATATTCAACCGTTTGTTTTATCAATTTTTATTAAAAATACATGTAAATTTGAATATGATATACGCCTATACTTACACAAGTCATGGAAATACATCTCATGCGGAAAATATAAAATTCTGCAAAATTTTAAAAATTTTAACCAAACTAAAGAAATGTTGAAAATTTAATTGATAGTAAGACAGGTATAATTTGATATCCGTTAACATATGTATCATAGAAAAAATTTAACTATTAATACACTGTTTTTCATGTCCCAGGGTATAAGGGTGATTTCCCCGTCACCCCTGTAAATAAAACTGGGATTAATTAAGCCCGTTTAGGTACAAACGAAAGGGCTAGATGTACAATCAGGTACAAGCGAGGTACAAACGATTGGGATCGGATCCGAAATTTAAAGGTGAGGGTGCTGGGGAAATGGACCTCAGGATGATTATGTTTAAGACGTTATAGATTATAATATTTTTATATTTATGTAAACAACAACTACGTATTAACGTAGTTAATAACCATTAGGTTTTCTATTTTTGAAATACGATGTGAACGATTACAGCAACGTCTACAGTGAATGCTTACATGATGAGTCTTATCAGATTTGACGATAGGATGGCGTGTCTGCGTATTCTAAAACCATTGGCCATAGCAAAACAATTAATATTCATAACTCTTGAAGATTATGATTACCAGCCCAGGTGGTCCATAAACGATATCACGTTAGCACAAGTCACTACAATTAGATACGTGAACGATTAAAACTGACAACCTAACTCAGAAAATCGTTCGCAATCGCTTGCTAATTTCATACATAAAATAATACTACTTCTTTGATCGGTCGATAGCTTTTCGTTTACAATCGAGTAATCAGAAAGGGCGAAACGTTCGCAGTTATGAAGCGCTGGATAGAAGGTTATTATTTTATTATTCAAAAGGATAATAACTTTTAATTATATGTATAATAATTAAATTTGTTTGTGTAGGAGCCCATGATTTCACAATTTGCATAACATTTTACGTTGAGTTTGATGCTGAAAGCTATTTGATGTACATTATTGTTGTAGAGAAAAAGAGAAAATAATATAAGTTCTTGAATGAGTTGATAATACAAATTTGACCGCTATAGTACATTTACCTTACAATACTTATTAATCTATCAGTATAAATATATGTTTGCACTATCTTATTTTCTAGTGTTTATACACATAATGTAGTAATATATTATATACAATTATGTAGTTTACTAATAAATACAATAAAAGGTGATTTATTTAAATTTATCTATGTTAATTGATTCATCATTCAACTGTTTCAAGTAACGGAATATATTTGTTAATATGTTATTCATTTATTGAATGATCATGCAGTAACCAAATTCAATTTTTTTTCTTGAAAACTTTCCAAAAATTATTATATATCTTAACGTTTAACAGGAATATGTTTTATACTTTTAAATCAATGTATAAAAATGATGATTGAATTAGTTTCATAATCGTTGAAATTTTGATACAGGATATTTGTATACGTCTATATTTTATTGAAAAAGTATATTAATTTTTTTTTATTATTATTATAAAAATTACTAAGGCTTTGTAGAGTATTTTTTTTTTTTACTGGTAACACATTCATTTCGTTGTTCAGAATTTATATAATATATCCTGAGTATTTTCTATATATTTTTTGTCTAGGTTCTATTAACATTTAATGGACTACTCTGAGTGTTTCGAGTTCTAATACCTCCGTTAACCTTTTGAAAACAAACGTTCATATTTTTTTTAATTCGTTGAATAGTTATACACCGTTGGATACAAATGTATTTTGTACATTTATTTTTTATATAATACACGATATTTAAGATGATGAAACGTTCCTGTGCCGAGGTATTTACAGATATTTATAAAAGTTTGGCGTGTATCGATACACCTTGACTTAAACATGGCTTATTGTGCTTACACTGTATTTCGTACATAATGTTATAACATATGTGCATGAGACGAGTCCGTACGACATTATTGTTTTCGCGACCGAAAAAAACGGTAGACCGCAGACGGTTTCGTCATACGCCGCAACCGCATCCGATGTCTAACGACAAAGTGGTACCGGGTCGGCCAGGCAGTATCGCGCACAATCGATTTCGATAGCGATCGTGGATATAATTAATTTTTTTTTTTTAGCCCACGATGCACCTGTTGATGCTCGGGTACAATTCGTTTTGATTACGTGAACGAAACCATTGAGCGTGCATACGTGTAAATAAAAACGTGGACATGTAGCGGTGCGGGTGAAATCGTGTCGCATAACGCAAAACGCTCTGCTGGATTCCATTCGTGTTTAATTGAGTAACGAACTGTTCTTGTGGCACCACCTTGTCCGTACGGTGTTCGCCGAACTCGTATAAGCATTAATCCTTCGGCTACGACCGAAATTGAAAATCGTCTGCCGATGTGACGTGTTGCACGGTTGCTTTTTATCGTGCTGCATCGAACCGTGTTCACGAGAAAAATCGTAGTCGCGAAAATGAACACGTTATCGGAAAGTGACACTGGAAATAAACACGACGTGTCAATAAAATCAACTTGCACATTAATTAATAAAGTTTAAAAGTAATTACGAATACTTTACGTAATCCGTAAGCAATATGATCACGTGCATAATGAAAAGTCCCGGTCGAGACGATGGAGGAGTGTTTGACTGACACGTTGTCGTTAAACCGAAAATGAATAATCATACTGGCGTGTTCCATAACCGTACAGTTACATCAACTCCAACCGTGCGTACGTAATATTGTGATAGCGAACTTGACACGACCGAAGAGACGGCTTTTGCTGCAGGAATTTTACGGTTCAGGTTGACAGAAACGTCAAGGCAGTACGTATACGAATAATGAAATAAAAACTCATCCCTACGATTCGTAATGCATACACCGCTGAAGTCTAAGAAGCGCCGATGCGTCCGTATATCATCCTGTTTAGAATTTTTATGCTGAAAATCCAAACCGACGCATTTTGTGATGAGCTCATAAAATGTGAACCCGGTGAACCCGAGTTCGGTCACAACGAGACATTTTATCGTGTCAAACGATAACTCGGTGTACAGATACGATTATAGTGATGTGGCGAGCGAAGCTGTTTGCCGCCCGGCCGTGTTCATACTCCGCATCAAATTATAGTAGATTGTTATTATACTTACGTATTTTTCAAATCTACATGACCGATTACAGGTTTGATACAACCATCTCGGTGCTTATTTATGATTCATTTTCAATCTCCTCCTTTCCTTCATCTGGTAACAATTGTTGTGATTGTTGCGTCGATTAACAGTAGCACTACGTCTAAGAAGAAACACACTGTTGGTCTCTGGTGATTATTTTCAAAACGCTGACAATCATTGTTTGTTCAGTAAACAATAAAAAAGTGTTCAAACTGTTTCCAAAGACTGTACAGAATTTGTTCGAGTAATACAGTTTTTAATTATTGCCAGCATTGTAAAGCGTTGTATTCGAACACATCCTCACGTTATAGAACCGAAAGTTTCATGTTGTGAAGCTACATAGGTTTTTTTTTTTTTGAAAGTAAATGTTTAACACTCAATGTCAACAAGTTGTCGACGTTTTATTGGACGGTGCAAAAATAAAACCATGATAATTGAGATTTTTGTAATACTGTCTCTTTTGTCATTTGCATATAAAATACTGTATGTATAGGTCGATTTAGAATTTGCAGTTTGTAAAACGTTTTGAAAACAAAAATATCCATCTAACGTTTCGATAATAATAAATATTTTAACTGGAAATGACGTTTAATTTTCCGGTTCACTTAGCCTATGTCCTTTTCCACGTTTTTCCCGAGGTGACATCTATCCCCATGTACCACCTCAGCTGCCGCCACACTTGTGCGTCCTTGTCGATAAATTAACTCCTGTGTGTATCATCCAAAAATCCAGTGCGCGCCACACAATATTTGTAACCGAATAGATTGTTATCATATTATTATTGTCGAGAAATCGTTAAAAATGTCGTTATGCAAAACAGAATGAGCAGTTATTGTCGTATCGTAATGGTATTTTTTTTTTTTTCATTATTGCAACGATAAAAAATGAACACCACTAAAGGACGAATGGCGCGCCAAAAGAACTTTACACGGTTATCTTTTTATCACGTGCGGGAGGGCAATCGATAAACATTGAACAAACACGGTTTTGTTCTCCGTCGATATCCGCATAGGTTTGATTAGATATACGTGCGGGACGCAGCTGGATTAACTGGGAGCGCAAGGGTGGTGAGTTCGATGTGGATTTCGCAACCAACGTTCATAAACAAAATAAAATATATTGTTAAACGGATTAAAAAAATTTAATTTAACTAATAGTTTATGAATTTCGGCGGAAAACAAGTATTATCTTCAACTTATAATTTTATTAGATTTTGAAAAATAAACGTTATTGAAGTGCAAATGCAACGAACTATTTACCAAAAATTGGAAAGTTGACACTGTACTTCGGTCGGTTTTTGGAATTATTTATTTATACCTTCAAAAAATGTCATTTGCTTTTCCTGCTCATTCTGCAGTTTAACAATTTTCAGTAAATGTTTTGGTCCAAATCAAGATTTTTCAAAGAAAGATCTTGATGTTTTTCGAAATCGGATTATCGTCATTATCTATGATTTTCATTACATATGATTTTTTCATGATTTATGTGGGTCACAGCTATATACGTGCACGTGAAATCTTGTCGTCGGACCATACGTAATATTATTACTCTAAGCTCTATCCGTATAAGCACAGTTTTATATTACTGTAGTAATGGTTCTCAAACTCTGTTGTTCGCGGAACGTTTAAGGAGTTCGAAAAAAAAAAACATGGAGCCCTAAAAACCCAGAGAATGCCAATTTTAAACCACGAACTGTAAATAACAATGCATCGACGCTTCGCTGCTTAACTATTGTTTCTTTTTAACGCGAATGTATTTAGAATTAATAACAACACTCATCACTTCTTATTATGTTCATCCGCCTACATAACGTTACGGTCCAAATAATATCACGCTTTCTATAGAAATATAATTGCAACGGTTCAACCAATAATAATATCGGGATTTGATTCAATTTAGATGTGTCTGCAAAGCGCCTGGGGGGTGCTGCGGAGCAAGTTTTAAGAACCGTCGGGCTACGTCGTACAATCTTGTTATCCTCGACAATTCGTGTAATTTATCTTTATGTGCGGGAAACCCGTCGTCGAAGAGAACAACAATTCGTATAGATAATATGGTCTGAGATAACAGGCATTACGTGGTCGTTTCCGTCCCTTGACGCGTATCATTCAGCGGTCTTCGCGCGACGTACACTATAATATTTACGAGACGAAATGCGTCGTATTATTTTTATCGTTTACTCGAAAAATTTCATTTTTAATAAGGTCCATCGTTTGTCAAGTGCGCTGTCGCCGACAATCCGTTGTGGTACAACAATAACAGTAATACAATGCAATAACAACACGCCGACTGTTCGTGCGTAAAAGATTTTGCTGCAGTAGGAAAATGTCACATACTGTTCACTGGTAAATATCCGCAATAATTGATAGAATTGGGGGGGGAGAAAAACAAGCTTAGATTAAATATATCAGCATGTATGTCGTATAGTAGATTAAATCTATGGCACGTGACGTAAATCGAATGGTAAATGGTAAAAGGGGCTGATCGGCGGTTTCACTATAGTATAATGTATACATTTCAGAAGAGCAAAAACGAGATTTCGTACTGCTCTCGCATCAACCGGTAAAATGTGAAACGAGTAAAGCGACATTTTAGAGCTTAGCAATACACAATGCATACTGCGGAATAACCGAAACCCAATGCATTCGATCATACGAGTACAGATGTTCCTCTGACCGTTTAATGATGACTTATTTAATCCACAAACTTCGGTAAAGACGACGATTGCGAAAATTGTGTACGTCAAGCGACAAATTTAAGCGAAATTTACGACTACTATTATCGTTCATCACCTTTTGTAATGTTGATGAAGAGAATTTAATGCGATAATAATCATTAATTTTATTTTTTTTACATTTGTCATGTTAATATACTATTCTTATCGATAGTGAAATTTGGCCGACAAGATGTACTGCAATCATTAGAGCGCATTTTAAAATATTCCTAAATTGAGTTTTAGGATATAAGTAAAAATTTAAAAATTATTCATAAAATTTCATTAAAAATAGAATAATATTGCGATTAAAGTAAAATTATAATATAATTTTTAAATTATTTGTTTATGAAATGTATAAATAATTTCAATTTGAAAATAGCGAAAACAATACCAAGCAGAGATTATTGATGTTTAATTCTTTACTATACCTATTTCAAAATTAAATAAGAAGACAAAAAAATTTTTTGAATTTAACAATACAGTTAATATAGCATTTGGTTAACCTTTCGTAAAATGTTCAAGCTATAAAAATAAATCCGTTTATTTAAAAAAATAAATATAAGTATATTTATATAAACGGTTGTGTGAAGTAATTGAACGTATTTACTCAAGATTTTTTTTAAATTTTTGAGTTTTCTTTTACACTGAAAAAAACAACTTAGAAAATCGAAAAAAATACACTTGTTCAATTTGTCTTCGAAAAAATATTATGGTTCATAAAACTTTAAGTGTATATTCACCACATAAAAAAGTACAGAAAAACACAAAACAAACATCATTGCAAAACTTCTAAAAATCTAGATCTAAGATTATTATAAATGAATACTTACCGCGTTCAGTGTTTCTCCGACGGTCGTTTTGATCCAGGCCCAATACGAAAACTGAAAATCATTGCCAATAATCATTTTTGCGACGTTTTCCAAATATTCTTGAAGTGCTTTCAACAAGAAAAAAAAGTCTCTTTACGTTACAACAGTGACGAGATAAGAACTTACATTATTATAATTTAAGTATTATAAACGATTAGTTGGGTGGTTGAATGATTTTTTTCTTTTGATTTTGTATAACGTCGATTAGTAAAATCGCTCCCATCATACAACATAACTAACTGTCCCGCAGAGCTTTGCCTGTGTACTGTATTGAATAGAAATATTCAGAGTGAAATGTCGAATTTATCAATTGTATTAGGTTCTATACTTTTAAATGTTATTTGACTTTAACATACATTTTTAAATTTTAAATTTAATTTTACCTCAAGCATTTACTATTTTTGGATATTCAACGTTAATTATCTCACCATCTGGACAAGCATAAATAATTTTTTTTTACATGTGTTACACAACAGAACCAAACAATTGACAACCAGAAAAATATTGAGTGGTTTAGGTCTTTAAGCTTGTAACATTTAATGTTTGATCATATACATTTTTGATGGTCATATAGTTTGACGGAAAATTGGAATAGTTATATATTCAACACAGTTACAAAATATATCTAGTAGTTTATCATGTTAATTTAAAAAACAATTTGGAAATTTTTGTTAATTTTTTCCTATTTTAGGTCATTTTTTTTTTTTTTTATTAAATATTTTTGTTTAAATTTAAGTTTTTTGAATACTTATTTGAGATAGTATAATGATGTTTTTAATTGCATTTTTAAGCATTTATTTTAACGATTGTAAGTGCTATAAGTACCGAACCCTGATTATTAGGTAAATAGTATGGTATATCAGTTGGCAATTTTAACCAACAAGTCCGTGGCCCATGAGTGAACGCTTTTGTTTTGTGCTTATATTTTAGAATTGTATATTGTTTTTTGAATTTTATTTATAATTAATATTTTATTATAAAATTGTTAGCCAATTACTTTTTAAACCTATTCCTAAATTAAAAAAAAAAAAAAAAAAAACATTAAATCAAAAAGATAATATAGTAGATGATCCTCAAAATAAAATGTTTGAACTAAACGTTAATTTTATTTCTAATGAGCCTTTAAGATCAAAAGTGCTCGATATAAGTTTAAATTTTGATAAACAACCAATTCAAACAATTTACTAAATAAAGATTATGAATAGTTATCATTACTGTTATATTATATTATAATAAACTACAAAGTACATTTAAAAATATATACATATACAATTTCTTTAAAAGAAAAATTTGTCATTATACTAATTGATAATTATTCTTATAACTGGGCCTGTCCTAAATTATGATCCTGTACACTATTCTGTTAGTACCCCCAGTTTATTTTGTGGTAAAAATATAATTTTAATAGGATTATTTTGCGTTTATCAGAATAAGTTTATTCCAGTTTCCATTGTAAAATTAAAGTTATTATTATTACTTATTGATATTTCAAATGAAATAAATAAAGGAAGTGTAACATGTATATAAAATATATTTTTACTTAGTTACAAGTTTTTGGTCAATCGTGACAACCTAGAAAAACTCAGAAGTCGATCATAAGTCCTAAAATGATGGCCACCCCTAGACTTGAAGGCCCTGCTTTGCTGTAATATTACCTATTACACGTAGGTACATCGTCTACCACATTTCACATGTAATACGTAACAGTTGCGGTTCCCATACATACACACCGCGTCGTCGTTCTGACATATTTACCGTTTAGCAATGTCAATTCAGGCGTATTGCATTTTATTTGATTAGGCGCTATGCGACATAAGTTATCGGTTATATCGTTTCAGACAAGTAAATTATCAACTACCTAGTTTCATGAACGTCATGAAACTAAAGTGTTCATATGTAACGATTGAAATATACGTATTCCATCGTTCGTATTTTGTCGTTGAACAAACTCGCGTTGAACAATAACACACCGTTGTATTATCGCGCAGTCTTGTTCGACTACGACCTGTAACGAGAAAAAGAAGAAGAAAATAAATGCCTACGCAAGATGCCCCGTGTTTATTCGAATACGTCAAAAAACGGCACTGCGAAAACAAATTAACAACCGTCGATATTGAACACGTCATTAACCTTGCCACATTTTGAACCTATAAAACATAATGCTTTATCTTTCGATACGGACAGAATACAACGAAACGTTCGAATCTTCTAGTTCGAATAATATAAAAACGCTTCCCCGGACTTAATCCGTGGTTTTCTTTTTTTTTTTTTTTTGTGAGCGTTTCTCGGTAGTGATTCGCAGATCGCGTAGAAACGCTGAAAAGTTACACGGCACGTCCGATATATCGTTGTCGTAGAAAAACAAGAAACTCTATCGCGACCAAGAAGATTTACCGGGCGGAAAAATACGCCGCCGGGCGAAAACGAATATTTCATCATACACTATTGCGCACCGAATGTGTGGTCGCGTGCGTTTTGAGTTTTCGACCGCGATCATCGATGACTATTACTCTGGTTGTGTGCATCAGTACTGCGTGCTTTCGCTTCGATCTCCGTCCGGTTGCCCTTAATGAGCTTCGGCAAAACGTTCGGCACCGCCGTACAACACGTTATCCCGCGGACAATCACGGTTTGCGAAACGCACCGCGGCACCAATGCGACGGTAATATAATAATCGCGTCGCGACCCGAAATCGAATAGCAAACACCACGTGGATACGCCACCGGTAATCCGCGGTACCACACACGGTAACGCAGTGTTCATTCGGTTATTCGCGCATTGTTTCTCCGCGATATCGTAAGCCGGTCCCGCGTACAGCGTGTTATCGCGATGTTCGGCGACGGTGTACATCGCGCGCGCGCGTCAAATATTACAGACGTTATTGTTACGAGTGCCTCCTAGACGCGCGCGATACAGCTTCCTGCTCGCAACGGCCCGAGAGAAACCGATTGCGGTTTACACGCGCGCGTCCATCGTCAAATACCTCTTCGGAACGCGTTCAACCGCGCCTCGAATTACGCGCACGGACGCGCGTCGAACCGACGTGCTGTTTGACCGTTGCCGTTCTTCGCCCTTCGCGTTCCGCTGAAACGTGTGGCGGACACCCACTCCTCGGCAAGTGTTGCGCCGGAGAGATCGGCGGTCCGGCCAAGTGCGCGTCTCATCGTACTTCCGACTACAAAGGTGGTCCGAAATATAAATTGCATTGCTTGAACGTCGCAAAACAACCCGATCCGATCACCGAAACACACTGTGTCTCCTCTCGTCAAACATCCTTCTCACCTTCCCAAAGCTCCGTGCGCCCCCGCCGCTGGTTCTAATAATATCCTATTACCCGACAGCCCTACGGCGAACCGTTTTCCAAATGTATTCCAGATCCGCGCCGACGAATCCCCCACATTTCCCTTCGCACACCTGTTCCGCGCAAACGGCTCGTTCCGTAAAACAAATTATTCACTACCCTATCAAATTAAATCACCGCGTAGTTTATCACTGAATATGTTACCCGTTACTTGTAAACTTTAATAGTTCTTCGACCCATATTTAATTAACTCTGTTCTATAATTATCTTTATTATTAATAATGATGTTTTATGATAATGATCAATGTATATTTAGTTATCTTACGCGTATGGTTTAACTGTTGATCTGTAATAACTTTGTGTTGAAAGATAAAAAAAAAAAAAAACGCCGATGTTTTCGGATATTAAATCTGCACTTATTAAAAGTGTATTTATGTAAATTGATAGGCGGCATACAATAAAAAACAATATTTATAAATCGACGCACCGGATGCAGTGATGGAAAATTTTGATGATGTTTTACAGTAATGGCATAAAATATTCCACGGCGAAAACGGTTTAACTTTGTGTAGGTACAACCAAAACCGAAATCACGAAATTCGGATTATTATAGGATGAGCGATGCAACATAATTATGTACATTTATCGTCTGTTTTATTCGATTGGTAAAAATATATCTGTAAATTACTTCCGATATTATTATGCAAATTTTATGACGTGTTAAAACGTCCAACAATGTAATAACACTGTTATACGTGAAGGTATGAGTTGTACGTTACAACAGGGGATTGCGAAACGTGATTTTTTTTTAACTATCAACAGGGGACATGTTTTTATTAAGATAATTCTGAGATCTAGCAAATAAATTAGTCTGTCAAATTTGTGCAAATTACGTTCAAGGATTCGGTAAAACTGTGAATAAAAAAAATAAAATAATGGCCGAGGGCGATAAAAATCAATTTATCATCATTAACCGTATCATTTATAAGCAGGTGTATTTACATTTAACATAATTTAAATACTTTATCAACTAAATAATAGACTTTTTTACAATCCAATTGTAATAAATTCTAAACGACGCGAATGAATTTATTGATTTTTTTTTTTTTTTTTTTATCTGTCAACACTCGTTCTAGCAGTAGAATTGCACCAAAATTTCCATTGTGCAATCTTAAATCTCATTTTATTGTAAATAATTTGACTTAAAGAGTGCTTAATTTTATTTTTTAAAAATCCACAGTTTTGTGTTTTATGCCCTGGAAATGTAATGTAAAACTGATTTTAGTTGTAATATAAAAAATTTAATCTCTGGTGTTTTATTTTTTTTTCCACGAAAAATCATAAACAATTATAAACGCAGGATATAATATGATAATAGAAGATTTTACTTAAGTAATTCCGATGATAACACACGGATATCGTTTAGCCTTTATTACATAAAAAAAAAAAAAATGTATATAAATTGTACATTCTCAATAAATTAAAGAGAAAAAAACCTTTCCTTTTGGTCTTTTAAACGTGGCTATTATTCAAAATAATATTGATTCAAACAAATATCTTTTTAACTTTGTATTTCAAGCGAATCAATGAAAGAGAAACATTCGGTCTCTCAGTGTTTTATCCGCGTTATTGCGTTATTAAATGTTAAACTTCTTTAGAATTCTGACGATTATTCAAACAAATGTATACTTATAAGGTATAGGTAGAACATCATAAATTATCGATTACTACTATCAAGTAAATTTAATCTGGAAAATAGAATAGTTTAAAATCAACTTAGTCATAATTGCACGAATGTACAGCCGTTTTAGAGCCACTCAAATCAATCTAATTATATAAAGCTTTGTGATTTCTAAAGGGTAATTTTGTTCAATAAATAACATAAATACATCAAGCTTATTTTAATATAAAATGTCAAAAATATTTATAATGAATATTTTAATTTAGACCCGAGATTAATTAAGCATTAAGCAACAGAGAATAAAATAAAATCTTGTAGAAACAAACTTCTTTTTTTTTTCTTGAAATTAATACTACGTTTTCCCTGTATATAAATAATTAAAAAAAAAAAGCTTTTTAAAACAAAAAGTTTAAATAGCATCATTTATATTTTTAATTTAGTTATGTTATTTATACTGTGTTTTAACACCGAATTAATGTACGTAGAAATGTATATTCATATGAGTACTATCATCGTTAGTACATACATATTTCTTTGACTAAACGAAACTATAAACACCGTTTATTTTAAATTAATAAAATATATTATTTGACTATACTCGTCGTCCGTCCAACAGTTAAAAAAGCAAGTTCAGAATTAAAACACATTTACGAACGATTAATTTCGAACAACAGTTCGATAACAATATATTTGTTCATTGTTTTTTTAACAAATAATTTGTTTTCCATTGTAATGCATACTCCACTGACAATGAAATAAAGAAACGGACATGATGAAACAATGTTCGGCTTCAATATCCAGAGAAACGAATACAGAAAACGAGGTTTTGATAGAGCCAATAATACAATCGCCTACAGGCGATATTAAACAACAACACAGAGAAGCCAGAAATTAATATCGTAAAAACGAGCAAGAACACTGTTTTTTTTATTAGTAACTGTCCAATGATTATATATTATTAGTAGCAATTTCCTTGCTACTCAGTGATAACGAACAACATTTATATCAAATTGATTGTGCATAAGATGACTGATTAGAATAACAGACGTAATTGATTATAATTTCAAATGGAAATTTCCAACTCCTAATATTTTGAGTTTCGCGAAAGGTATACAGTAAACACACAACGTATCACATACACACACACACACACACACACACACACACACACACACACACACACACACACACACACACACACACACTAACATACACATAAATATATATATATATATATATATTTATGAAAATAATTATACCTTTGAGATGTTTGATTTACCGGGTATTGAACTGTTAAAACATCACAAATGTGAATTTAAACCTATTGGTTAAATAATATACCCCCGCAGCGATATGCCCGCCCATTCGACAAACAAACAACGATATAGTGTTTACTATACTTGCGTGTATTTCATCAAAAGCCGACAATTATTATACATGCTATTTTCAAACATGTAAATTAACCTTATAGCCATACAAACGTGATCAAACTTTGATCATCTTGTATATATATATATATATATATATATATATATATATGTAATTATATTTACATTAAATAATATCGTGGTCGATCTGTCAATAGCAGCTTGGATCCGTCTAAGTATAAACAACCGATTTTCACGGAAAAATCTTACCATTTAAAAGTTTGAGCAAAATATCGGCCGAGTTATTTAGTCGTCGAAAACTCCGAACGCGCGAAAAATAAATTCATAATTATACTGTTTCTTGCGACGGGTGCCGTGAAATCGAATTGTAAAATGTCGAATACGTGCCGGGGACGTACCTGTACAGGTTTGACGTGAACAAATATTGCAATTGACTGCGGATGTATATGTTATGACACGATGTCAACATAATATTATAAGCATGACGTATTGCATCATACGCGTATATATTATACACTACTCGTACACCGGTGGTTTTCAAACTTTTTTTGTTCAAACACGGCACGCTCAGCTCTTCAAAAGTTTCTAGTGACACACGTTTCAGCCACGAGAACACCAAATTTTTCTTTTTTTTTTTCGAAGAATATCGCGGCGCCTAGCTTGAAAACCACTGTACTGTATGATATGCAAACATTTTCGGGAATATTAAATGATGTAATGTAACGGTATGGTAGGCGTTACGTTTTCAGACGAATCTAATTTACCGACATTCCTTGTGTTATGCGTCACACGCGACAGACGTGGATTTTAACAATTCGATCATTTTTTAAGCTCGCTGCTAAGGCCTCGGTTTCCGCGTGAGTGTTGTTGTTGCGCAACATACACAGTATACTATATAGGTATCGTCGTTATCGATTTCGAGGTACTTGTCGGCGGAATCGCTCTACAAAAACAAAGAAAAGTCGTAAAGTAATAAAGAAACAAGTGATGCGATCAGTGGGGTGACTGATATAATAACACGCATATGTATTTTATATTAAATTACATTTGATGGAAATTGTTATTCGAAAACTCGCGCTTCTTTCTCGACTATTTGTTTTATATCGAATTTTTAGGATTTCATCAGAACGATACGGTTGTTATTTGCCATAATCTCAAAGGTTATGTACGGTAGGAACGCAATTCAATAATACGATCGACCCGCGTTGAGTAAAAAATAAATAAATAAACAATACCATTTCCGTGGTCCGAGGCAAGAAGATTTATGGCACCGCGAAAATTGTCCATTGCTCGTTTTAAAACCCACGAGTATAAAATGTTTTTGTTTAGTAGTTAAAACGCGCACACACATACACACACACACACACGCACGCACGCATGCACACGCACGCATATGCACACACACGTACACATGCACACTCCTAACCGAGATCGTGGCAGTGACTAATTTTCCACCCGCCGCGACAAGACTCTAAATACCTACAGCCTATAACCTAAAGTGTACCTACTCGCCCGCCGTTCATCAAATGTTCATTAATACTTAATGATTCGCGTTTAAAGCGCACTATATAAAACACAACGGGGCCACGGTGAACTTATACAGAATGGACGAGGATAGAAAACGAAAATAATATACAATGTGCGTGTATTTTGTACACAATTAATATTACAACTACTGCTTCGGGTATAGTTATAATGTTATGTTCAATGTACGGTTGGCGTGTGAAAATAAAATCATCGAAAAAACTATCGCCATAATTAATATGGTTTTTAAACATCTACGTTGTTATTGGCGAAGCATTTCAAATGTTCGAGTTACTCGAAGCATACATTTTAACATTTTCCGAATAGCGACTCGTTCGTTCGGAAAATTTTATTTAATCATGCAGTCCTAAAAGTGAAGAAAAAAACCTTTAATTATTGTTACTTATTATAAAATATTATGTACACAACATTTAAATATGTTTTGTTATATAAGGGCTTTGCTTTGCGAAAAATGTGCACAATACATGAATGTGTGTCAAATTATCAGGGACACAGAGAAAAAAAGATGAAACTCCTTGGTCAGGTGTACTACATAAATAAGCGAATGATATTGCTTGAAACAAATGTACCATTGCTTTCAAAAAAATGATTTTTATTAATAGAGGATGGAAAATATACTATACAACAATAAAATCAAATTTCTTAATAAGGTAGATTGAACTCTAATGTATTAACTTTTGCAAAAACAATGTATCTAAAATTTCAAGTGCCTATAAATAATATAATTTCATAAAAATACTTCGAAACAATGAAATGTCTTTACAATGCTAATATAAGTACTCTGTTAATATTTAAAATTGTTATGATTAATATTTTTAGGATAAAAACTATAAATAACTAATATTATTTAATGGAAATTCGTTGAAATATCCGATTTCGTCAACATTTAATATTCAAACGCTCATAATTTTTTTCTTTACATTTTTTTTTTTTTAATTGTTAGTAATAGATATATATAAAAAACTTTTAAGTCTCTTTGTCAAAAAAAATTATTATAAAATCATTTGTATAATATGGTAAAACCAATACATTCCTCGTTTCATTCAAAATTGAAAAGATACAGAGAAAAACAGAGAGTAGTATGTGTAACCTTACCTAAATTATTGATTACATGATACATTTTAGTAAAACGTTCATATATATATATATATTTCCATATGATATTCATATATCAATACATTGTAAGTACACAAACTTAAACTAAATTAAATTTTCACGATACATTAACGATACAGTGCTGTAGTTACATTTCGTTTCTATCTATCCCATTGCGTTATTTTCAGATAATGGATATTATTTTAAGTGGCCATAAGCTTATAAATTGGCCCCAAAGATGATGTTGTTTGGATAGGTCAAACGATTATGCACGTACCGCGAACGACGATGATAGACAGTTAACTTACTTTTTGGGCACTTTAACCGGAAAATTTCAACATGCACTCAAACCAATACGACCAACACGGGCTAAGGGAAAAAACATATCATAATCTTGGAAAATTATAGGGAAAGTTATAAAAAAAATTTAAAAAAATATGAAAATAAAAATGCATCCATAAATTATTCAACACTACATTTCGTTTGAATTAAAAAGCATATGACACCGACGTCGTGATTACAACGGGCAAAAGCAAACAGACGAGATTAATTAATACGGACACAACACGTAGTGGATTCCACTTTGGATACAAATCGATTTTCTGCGTATTATAATAACGTAAATAAAGAAAACTTGATAGTTTCTACCGTCGTTCCCAACGGAACACGTAACAATAATAATAATAATAATCAAATGATATGCTGATAACGGTTCTGATTATTACGTGGTTGGGATTGATGATACTCTGGAATCGCATGCAAAAACAGTACAACAAAATATAATGATTTAAATTCCACGAGAGAATACAAACATCAATGGCGTGGCGAAAACACATCGTGGCACCTTACACATTTCTGCTCCTTACTAAAAATTACTTGAACACAGCATCACGACATGATATAGTCCTTCCAACGACGTGGCAAAGGGATTTTTAATACGCCTAAACGTCATGATTAAAACTTGAAAAAATTTATTTTACAGGCACTAAAATGCAATATACAGTATATACTATTGTACTCATATATACGAGTAGAGTTTTCGTAGCAAATAAGATATATTCTAGAATCCGAATGTTAACATAACTTAACCGTATGCAGTGTTGGGAATAGATAACTAATAATTTATCTAGATAAAGATAAAGATGACTATACTGATTCTTATCTAGATACAGATAAAGATAGTTATACTAAATTTCATCTAGATAAAGATAAAAAATAGTACATTTTTATCTAGATAAAGATAAAAAATAGTACATTTTTATCTAGATAAATATGAGATAATTTCATGTTTGATTTTGAAAATATTCGGGATACTACAGCCCAGGCGTGGCTCCAAGGGGGTGGGGGGCACTGGGGCCATGCCCCCCCCAGCTTTTTTCAAAAATTTTAATTTTTCACATATTTGTCCTTGTGAACTGTTAAATCCTGATTTTAATTACCTACCTAGCTAACAATTTTATTTGGTGGTCTAAAAACACCATATGACATTAATATGAGGTGTGTATCATAATATAGGAACGTAGTCGGACTCTGTATTCATTTGGAGAAACAATTATTATCAGTAATCACTTACAGGTTCCAGGTTAGAATATTCTCTAACTCTAGTCCCCTCTAAGTCCCCTTTGAAATTAAGCGATGGCTGAAAAAAATGGCCCCCCCCCCTTTGTAAGTTTCTGAAGCCGCGCCTGCTACAGCTTACAGATATTAGGTAAAAAATTCATATTTAAAAACATTTTAAAATAAATATCATTTTTTAAACTCATTTCAAACATTAATAAACATAAAATATAAAATAATTTTTTTTTGAAATAAACTTCAAAAGAAGATTGTCATCTTGTCAGTTATTATCTGTGTCATAGGTATATGATGTACAGAAAAATGTAAAAATGAAAATTTAGAAACATTTTAAATTTTCAAATTTTATTTTTATTCTATTTAAATAAATCATCTAAATTGGTACTGATAGATAACAAGATTTTCATCTAGATGAAGATAAAGATAACTGAGTATAAATTTATCTAGATAAGATAAAATATAAATAATTTTTATCTAGATAACTTATCTAGATACATTTATCTAGATATTTCCCAACACTGACCGTATGTTTCTCATTGCCAATCAAAGTAACAATGGCAGGAACCTTTAAAATCATTACCCAAATAATGTGATCTTAATTACTTGTGTAAAATAAAAGTGGTTTTATTTATGTTAAATTTAAAAAGTATTTTTATTTATAAACATCTTGCATGCATAAATGAGCTAAATTATATGATTAAGCATATAGACGAATTTTGATATTCTCTTTTTGTATGTTTTTTAAAATCGTGTAAAATATTTGCACTTCTGATTAAAGGAATTTCCTTTTAAACTTCAAGCCTCTTGTCTTCCAAGACCATCCACCTTATGACTTAGATCTGAAGTTCAACAATTTTAAGTCGCAACTGAAAATGATTTTGTTTATAAACCTGACGATTGATGTCAGTGTTTCTAACCTTTTTAAAGCCAAATTTTTTTCAATGCCCCACAGTGGTCTACAAAGCAATATTAGGCGGAAAAAATTTATACTTCCCAAAAAAATCATATATTTTATAAAATTGGAATATTGTTAAATGAAAACAACCGCAAATGAAAATATAATTATTAAAAATATATGACGTACTATAGTAAGGAATAACTTGAGAATAGTTTTTTTCAGTTATTTTTAAAAGATCTTTCATAAAAGTTTGGTTATGAAGTAAAAATTCTAAACTATATCAATGTAATTCATCCTATATAGCAGGGGCGCATTTAAAAATATACGTCCCGGGGCAACATATTTTTGCCGCCCCTACCCCCTCCCTAAAAAAAAAATAAAATATGATAATATATGCAAATTTATTAAACACATTTCAAACATTTTTGGAGGTATAAATGTACCTTTCCCTCAAACAATCTTTTTTTAGTTTCTGAATTTTTTTTTTGAGCTTGTTTAGCAGCAAAAATATTAATAACATTATTATAATTAAGTTTTTTTGTAATGTAATTTTCAATATTTAGGATAGCCAATGCAATTAACCTTTCCTCTTTTATATTTGATCTTAGGTATGATTTAACTCTTTTTAAAGCTGAAAAAGACCGTTCAGTGGAACAGTTACTACATGGTGTACGTAATAACATTCTTAATGCAATAACAATGTAGGGATACATTTCAGAAAACTCATTATATTCAATAAATACAAACATTTAGTGAATATATTTTGGTTTTTCATCAACTTTGAGGTTCTTCATATGGGATTTTAAGTGAACACATTCATTGGGGAAAGAACTTCCTAAATCATCTACATATATATCTTGAAGTCATTTTGCTTGTTCTCGGATTTCTATGTTGTTCAATTTTTCCAATTGAAAGAAAAACGAGTACTTTTCAAATAACTGGTCATAAGCTATTTTTATTTTTTCTAGCTCATTTTTGAGTCAATCTAATATAACAAAATATGTAGTTATCTTGAAATTTATGTCATTGTTGCTGGCATCATAATCTACATTTTCGTCGCTAAAGTTTTATATAAATATGTAGGTATACAAACTGCCGCATTTATAAATTTGCCGCCGGGGGCAATCGCCCCTTTGCCCCCCCCCTAAATGTGCCCTGATATACAGTCTATCTATATAGATCTTTATAGATTAAATAATCTATAAAACATATAATTTTTAAGGATTTGACTGACCTTATGTGTCGACTTTTATTGTGATTAGATTTAATATAGTGATTACAAAAATTGTTTGAATTACATTTTGTGAGGTTTACCAAATTAATGATACATCCGTTCGACGAGAAACTTATTTTAATCTATTCGTTCGTCAATATAGCAACGTATTATTTTATCACAATGACGATAAATTATTTATTAAATCGATTATAAACGAAAGGCGAATGTCCACCGATTTCGAGGGATAAGAATCAGTTAATCACTTTACGTTCAAAAATCGGAAATCGAACTCCGAGATTGCAGTAAAAAAGTTGTTTTTCTATTATTGCGGTAGTTTTATCGATACGAACGAAAGTTGCGAAAATTCCTGTTTGGAAAAAGTCCGTAAGCGAATGATTATACCTAATGTCTTACGCGTATGTGTAATATTTATTATACACACGATATTTTTACCGTTGATTTTCGCACGCTTGTCCGTTACGACCGTTTCTCGTCTCTCGGGCTGTCTACGTCGTCCGTTAGATTATAATACGTTTATTTCGTTTTCCTCGGTCCTCCCTCCCGCGCACGTCTTCGTCCCTCTTTTCCCAACGGAACACGCGCATTATTGTTTTCCCGAATTTCATTTCACGCACGCACGGGGCACCGGCATCGCCCGCGTGTACGTACGGACACGGTATACATACACTCATGTATACATGTATATGTATATCAAGTACCTACCGCCAGGCCGACGACAAAGGCGACGCAACAGCAGCAGCAGCAGAAAATAGAGTCTTATGTGCGTCGGAGCTCAGGAAATTGTTTCGCTCCGACGCCGGAAGGGACGCGCCACGAGGTGCCGGTTAATGAAAACAAATGCTCGGCGGAGATGCGTGTGCCGTTCATGTGTACGTGCAGAGGTACACGTGCGTGCGTGCGCGTGCACCAGTTTCCTCGCGACATCGGCGGCCAATAATTGGTGTTACCGTCAATGTTTTCGCAACCCCTAGTGAAAAAAAAAAAAAAGGAAAAAGAAAGAACAACGCGAAAACACGGACGCGGGACGGAGATAAATAAAATAACAAAACGAAACATCTCGTGTCACGCGCACTCGTACGGCGTAAAAGGAAAAAAAAATAATGCCGACGGTGGCCAAACAGGCGGTAATAATTGCTTCGTAACAATCCAGGTGACCTTCCATCCTTTGTGTACAAGTCTTTATTAGTGCAGTCCATCGTGGATCCTGCGCCCGAGCCCGCAGGATATTTCGTCCTCGTCCGGACGGTAATGTATTGCAGGATATGACTTATTGTTATCGCCGTGTGCACGCGCGGCACTCCCCGCCGGGTCCAGGCGGCAATCGTTATTTCGTATTGAAACAATAATTAATGTTACACGGCGATATATATAGTTGACGCCATACCTTCCATCATAAACCTTCTCCACTCCCCCGATTCAGCTTCGTCGAGACGGGCGGCGCGGAAAAAGAAGTTACGTACGACGACGCAATTAAATTTTCCGACTATTCTATGGCACACCAGTTTATAATATCATATTCATATAATATCTTTTAGTCAGTCGGAGTAGTTTAATTTCTATATTATATAAGTTACGAGGTGGATTTGTTTTCCAGTTTTTAACATTATATATAAATATTTGCACTTTCTCGGTCGATACGTTGAAGGCTTAAGAAGGAGGAAAAAAGAAATTACAATTTATAATTCTTACAATTTCGGCAGAATACTGTTTTTTATAAAAAATAAAAAATAAATATACATTTTAATCGTAAAAACATAATTTATTAAAGTTTTTAAACTTTAAACTCAGCATTCCGAAAGGGAATGATTTTTTGAAAACTTCAACGTATAAAAATCGAACCCTACGGTAGTTATAATAATAATTATGAAGTATAAAAAGTTTATAAATGAGCGGAATGTGGTGAGTGGCGGCTGCTGTAGGACGGATACCCCGCAATGTTTCGGTGCACTACTCCGCTTTCCTATAGACCAAAATATTATACTGAGTACAACAAATTAATTATTTACCGTTTCGATGATCGATTTTTGTACATGTTCACAGCAAAATGTAAGAAAATAAAACAACGCGCGGTCGACTCGAAGAAAACTTTTTAAACAATTATTACGACACAAAGCATATAATAATCGATAATTAAAAATATATACATTTTTTTTGAATAAGACGTAGGAGGAACAATGATTAACACAATTTATATTTTGTACGACTAATCAACCCGGTAAAATGAGTTATTCGATATGCGACGAGAAAATAATATTGCATTATGTTGATTTGTGTAAAATTGTTAAGAATAAGTTAGTACAAAGCTTTATACATCTTATGTGATTATAATACTACACTTGCCATCTGAGTTTATCTATACGTATTTATTTTGTTTTCGATTTTTCCCAACTATAACTACTAAGAAAAAATTAAAAAAAAAATAAATAACAAAGAAGAATACGAAAATTATATGCCTGATTATAGAAAATATTAATGTATAACGGATCAAGACTAGAAATATAAATATAATTAATATTCCTGACATTATTGTTTCAAAACCTGCGAAATAAAAAACTTTTTTAACTTCATCTAATATATATAGATATATATATTTATGAACAGTGTTGAGATTTATCTAGATAAATCATCTAGATAAATATTTATTTATCTTTTATCATATCTAGATAAATAATGGTAAGTCATCTAAATAATTATCTTAGATGAATATTTAATTTATCTTAACATTTTTATCTAGATAAATGTATCTATAAAATTGCATATATTTCATTAGTTAAGTACCTACTCGAAATGTTTTTGTATAATTCAAACAAAAATTAATCTAATGGCAAAATGTTATCTGTAGAATTTAATTGTTTGATTTATTCGGCTTAAAGCTATTTTTAATTTTTTTTTTCTTGAAAATAGAAATTTGACTAGTGTAAATTTTGGTGCCATATATTATCGTCAACAATAATAATATTATATAATATGTCTGGATACTTTCTTATTAATAAATAAAACAACGGTGCACTATCGAATGTTTATCGTTATCGTATTTGAACACATGGGGAAATTTTATTGTTACGGGTAACAAAGTTGGACATATACTATATATATATATATATATATATATATATATATATATATATATATATTAAATAAAATATACACTACATGTATAAGTATGTAACTAAAAAAAATACTTAAATAGGTATATAAATAGTATTAATTTATGCATTTCCTCTTTTTTTTATAAATAACCATAATTTCTTTGATAATGTACAAATACCTATTATAACTGTATACGTACCAAGATGTAAAATAAATTACACAACCTATGCAGTTTTTTTATTATTTATAATTATAATATAATTATCATATTTATAATAGTTTATCATTTTGTTTAAATTTTTAGTATTATTTTATTTTATAGTTTTATCAATACAAATGTAATTTATGGCTGTTAGACTTAAAGAAAATCATTAACTTAGTTATTTTTATAAAATTAATGATGGGTTTAAATAATAAAATAAATTACCTTTTTTTTTATCTAAATAAAAATTAATTTATATTTTATCTTTATCTAGATAATTTTTTATTTATCTTTTCCCAACACTGTTTATAAATCCATGTATTTTTATTTATATTTTCCAACATAAATCGTTAACATTCTATTATTAAGTATATGATAAATTAATAGTAATGTGAATAAAATGTCGATTTATTCATGAATAAATTACACGTGAAACGAAAGTAAACGTTTAAAATAATGTATTCGATTAGTTTAAAAAACAAAAAAATTAAAAATAAAATAACGTATATTATTACTTCCGTGTACTGATTTTTTATTCGTTTCGCCCCTGCATACCATAATCTGAGGGTCGTCCAAGCAACGTTCAACGATCAACAATTAGTGATTTAGAATGACGTGGGATGTTTTGATTATTATAAATAACCGTTAACAAAAAAATAATAATAATAAATTATGGCGAAAACAAGGCAGTAAGATTTCGCTGTGTATGGAAAGTAAATAAAACATTCGTTGTCATCACTTGGTAACATATGCAGCAACAAATGTTATAATAATAATATATTATAAATTATAACAATGCGTTGACCGCCCGAAAAGCAGACTGCGTTACTATTAAAAAACAGTATCCAGAACACAACTGCGAACTTATTGTTTCCATCAAATCGATTTTCACCACCGATACAACGAATATACATTACCAGTGAGGTATATACCACGGTTACTGCATTACATAATAACCGCTGAAATGAAAATATATTTACAAATAAGAACGGCTTAAAGTATTTTGATTTTATAAATCGAACTTGTGCATTTTTTTTAAGTTTTTTTTTTTTAACATCGAAATCTTCAACAAACTTTTTGACTTAACAAACTTTTTTTCTTTTATTTTCCATATAATTGATATTAAACCTCGACTTTTGCGCAGGGAGTACGAGCTCAAAACTTTTGATTACTCGCTGTTGAATTCCACACGTTCAATGTTAAACATCGTATGATACATCTATCTTACTATATCGATCACTATACTGTAGCTGAGTGTATGTAATACTCGGTAATCGTTTTCAAATAAACTTGTAATAAATAAATGCGATGAAAAAATATTATGGTTCTGTTGTCTCTATTATTGCCTTTCGATATTTAAATTCTATCTTACTATATCGATCACTATACTGTAGCTGAGTGTATGTAATAGTCGGTAATCGTTTTCAAATAAACTTGTAATAAATAATTGCGATGAAAAAATATTATGGTTCTGTTGTCTCTATTATTGCCTTTCGATATTTAAATTACTACAGGTCAACAATGTTCGGAGGAAAAAATTAAATAATACTATAAACATTTTATAGAAATCATGTAGAATTTCTCTATAAAATTACATCGATTTAAAATTGCTTTATTTTATTTTATTTTATTTTATTCAGATAGTTTTAAAATATTTTTTGCTCTTTAAACTTAATATAACTATTGAAAAATGATGGTTTTTTTTTTTAAAATCATCTTGTCGTATAGTTTCTAAATATATAACCATAGGTTTGCGTAATATTTTTCAACGACTTATTTCATGTGGAAAAATATGTTTCTATACAGGATCAATATTTTGTACCATACTTGTTACTCTGGTTGGTATTAAATTATTGTGTTCTGCGAGGAATGATGAATTAAATCAGTTTCCGTGGTCCCTCGTATTTATTTAATAATTATGTAGTATATTATATTATTGTATTCAAAGCACCAAACTGTTACGACCATGATAAACTATCGGTAAATTAATTTTCCGTAAAAGTATATTAAAGATCTTGTGAGCTGTAACAATTGGACTTGTTATGATTTCCAATACCCGCGATTTTCCGTTGATTTTTCACAGAGCTATCATTGATTAAATATACATTAAGTATATTTAATCAACGGGGCTATAGAAATCGATAATTTTATATTCGTCACCGTGAAACGAATTATGAAACACCGACGACTTTATTTGATACAAAGCTCGCATTTCGTGTATGTCAACGGGTCCATCATCCCATCCAATCAAACGGAAGCGACAGATAATGTAATATGTTTATTTCCTCTATTATTATTCAACACATTGCGCTTCGATTACTCGGCCACTGCATTATTGCGTTTACCAAAATGATGTGTTTATTATTAATAATGTTGAACATCTAACATCAGACCGACGGTTTTATTAAAAATAGTTATTTGAAGTGAAGTATCAACTACTTTATCAGTTTATGCGTTTTATATAACAACTAACTGAATAACCCGGCTTCGCTCGTGTGTAGTTATTGCTTTCTCTAAATGAAATTCTTAAATCAGATAATTATTATTTACCTTCTCTCTTTTTTCCCTTCCCTAGCAATATTCCTTAAATAAATAACGTGAATTTTCAAACGAAAATAATAGCACGTAGGTTGCACAGTTAGAGTTAGGGTATTATAATAATTAATAGCCGACCTATGTGCGCTTCGCAGCACCAAAACAAAAATGCAATAAAAATCATATAATTTTTCCTAGAAAATCATTTATTTTTTTCCAAATTCTTTATTATCAATCCACCACATTTTGGTAAACAATATTCTTGGTTTGTCCATTTGGGGCTTACACAAATAAACAATTTGGAATGCCAACTCTTGAACATGCCACGTATAGTTGCCCGTGCGAAAAACACGGCTCCTCCAAACTCAAACCGCATACTTGGAGCGTTTGTCGATGTACCTTATTGATAGACATGGCGAATAATAAGCGCACGGGGATTTGCAATCGTTTGAATTCAAATAGCATGTCTGTTGGTATCAGAGGAATACGTGGGATGAGTACAACTTCCGCCTTCGTTTTGCCAGTCAATATTGCGGCTTCGATTAAATTCGGCATCAATATTTTCACAGCTAATCTTGTGCCGTTGCACAGTTTTGGTGCATTCAAATTCTGTAGAAAAATAATTGATGAGCCGATCTTCAAATTCAAGCAATGCGGTGGCATACCGGGCGGTTCCAACGAATTCAAAAATCCAACTGGATAGTTGACTGCATCATCTTCATTCAATGCGCTATCAACAGATTTGTATGATGCCGCTGCACCAGGCAATTTAATTTTTCTTAGATGAGATTATTGAAAGCATTGACATACACACTTTTTGGTGCCAGAATTGCGTGTTCACTCAACTAATTATGATTCCAGTGATTCTGGACAATATTCGGAAACACTCGTTCGATTAATTCTTCTTTTGATTGGAGAATTGAACAAAAATTGTTTGGCAAAGTAATTAAACCGTTTGTGTTATCGATTCGAACTTTGCCATTTCCGATTTCTAACAATTGCTTCGAAAACCGTTCTGCAGATTGATTATTGTGCAACTGAACACGCATGTTTATGTTTAGCTTCAATTTTCACACAAATCTCCAGAGGAAAGAAGACTTTCGGCATGCATTGATTTCATCTGCCGGTGTTGAGCGTAGAATTACGGGCAGTGTTTGCCTAAAATCACCTGATAATAATGTCAATGCACCATCAAAAATGTTTTGGTTGCCATGCAACTCTTGCATTGTGCGTTGCATTGCTTCAAGTGATTTTTTATGCGTACATTCATAATTTTACATTTTTCATCGTACATTCATCCAATAAAATAATTGCTGTTTGCTGTAAAATTTTCGCCATCGCAGAATGTTATTTAATATACATAATATTATGTCATACTCTTCTTGACAACTTCAAATAATTCTGGATCAGCAATTTCATTTGGAATCTCAGCTAATATAATGCTATCAATTTGATCCGGTGTTATTTTACGTACCAGCCATATCAATATGTGTGCATGCGGCAGCCCTCTCTTTTGCCATTCGATCGAGTACATCCAGCAACGCACCTCTCCAAATACTCGCAATTTGGATATCAAATCAATCAGCGCTTTCAATTTCTGTCGAAATACACGTGCCGTTATATCGTATGTTGGTGTCTGACCTTCAAACAATTTTTTTTTTATGTCATCCCACTGTGGATTACATGTGAATGTTATGAAGAGGTCAGGGTGACCGTATTTGCGAATGTACGGCAACGCATCTTGTGTACATTCATGCCAATATAAGTCGCTGGTAATATTCGATATCCAATATTATTGACATCGCCATCACATTTTACCTGAAAATTTGGCTGCAGCACAATGTAGACATCTTACCGTCATTCCACCAATTAGACCATGTTCACTGTGATCCACTTTACTGTCGTTATGAAATGCAGCAAATTCCATGGCTTGTGCACGACGCGAAATTCATGACGTTCGTCCTGATGCTGGATTTGTTGACGGACCTGCAGGTGTATTTCGACGTGCTTTTCGTACTTGTTGAACAACATTTCGTTGTAATTGCGTCTCTTCACTTTGAGATCTCCTATGAGACTATGGGGCGACATAATTACATAATCATGGGCGTATATTCTGTAGTCTTGGTCGTGGCATATTTTTAATAAAAATCAACCTCATTTAATCTCAAACCAATTAATATTTATCAATTAATATATTTAATATATTTATATATTATTGCTGTTGTTATAGGCATGTGCAGCTGTACGATATATTTAATCAAAATTCTTCACGCTCCTTCATTCGAAAAGTGTTATTATTTGAGAAATGAAAACGCAATCTTGAAATACTTATGATGTGCAACGAATTGTCTTAACAATAATCGATATTTGCGTATCAAACTGTTCGGATATTCATTCCGTTCCGGAAGACGAATTATAAAAACAAAAGATACCTATAGTTTTTTTAAGCCGCAAAACTCGCTATAAAGTTATCCTAGTTGTAATATTGTTACCTGCTAGGTATAAACTAGGTAAAACTATACAGGGTCACTATAATATACTAATCCAGTACAGTTATGATATATATATATATACCAACTACAAAACGTAACAGTGTGGTCGGAACAGTTTCAACGAAACTTTGTCAAAACGCGCATGGAAGGCTGCTAATATACGCACAATATATAATTATAATATTGTGTTCGGCCATCGTTTCACCTTTCGGCTACAATCAATGCGTAATAAACGTGGTGTATACCTGGTATGCTGCACTCTTCAAAATCTACGTACGTGGACAGTTGTTCGCATTTACGGATGATTTCAAAGTGGTTTATCCGGGAAATCGTGACGATGACATAATGCAACATATTCCGTATACAAATACAATACAGTAATAACAATCACAATAAGCGACAAATCCAACGGAATAACACTAAAAGGAAGACCTCGCCAACGTTGGTTTGATAGAGTAAACAAAGATTTGGAAAATCTAGGGACGATAAGAATTGAAGATGCCGATGATCGGGAAGTTTGAAAATAACTTGTGGAAGCAACAAAAAACCTTAATGGCTTGTGATCGCCAAAAAAAAAAAAAAATAATAATAATAATATTAATATGTACAATACGGACATAATGATAATAATAATATACCGCGTGGTGTATTCGCATAATAAGATATGGTATGTAATATTTATATGTAATATTTATATGTAATATTTCAAATGTATACGCACGCATACGTCATCGCTGCGCGCCCAGTAAAAAATATTCCATGCGAATATCGCGTAGCATATCTATTATATATACTTACACATAATATATACTTATGACATATAAAATTGTAATATATTTTTTTTGGAATATTAAAATACCACGTTATGTATGTATAATATGAAATAATGGATTAAATAAAATTTGTATAATAACATTTTTTTGTCGACAGTGTGTTTCTATTTTACTTATAATTTTAAAATATTTATATAAATGTTAAAAAAAAAACTAGAAAAACAATCACTTTGGGCCATAATTCAACCGTATTTCGGCACGAAAGGTAGTTGAATAATCGAATCCAAATTTTGGCAAAATAATTTTTTGTTATAACTTAAAAAAAAAATGGGAAAGGGGGGTACTTATTTTGAATTTCACAATAAAATCGTTAATCTATATAAATGTGAACCACCCTAGTATAGAGGTATATCGTCACCCGGGTTTCGCGAGAATACACCCAAGTATAATATATGTATTAATATAATAATATATGTTACAAACGCGTAATATCATATCGTATATGCACAAATTCCGCCGGTGACTGCAGTCTACACTAAAATGCACATAACTATACACATGGTCGCTGCCTATGCACACACGTAATATTATGCATATATTATATGCACACAGACAACACGTTATATATATATATATATATATATATATATATATATATATATATATATATATATATATATATTTTAATATGGTCGATGTGCATATATTCCAACCCTTGCACGATATACCTAATTGGAATATTATTTCATCAGCCGCACCGTAATACGTAGATATATACGGTTATGAAATATATATCCTAGTGTAATGATGTGCTTCATTCGAACGTTCAAAATTGTATGAACCAATTGTAATAATGCACAACATTAGATTTTACGATTTTAAAAACTAATAAATAACGATTCTTTCGATACCCGCACAGACAACACAAATAATAAAAACATAAACTAACAATACACTATTGTCACCATAAGTAGGTCAAATCTTCAAAAGGACCGGTCCAAGGTCCATCCCGCCATACGTCCCTATATAGTAGGGACACAAAACCCTTCCCAGGGTTCTTGATCTTAGGTCGTCGGCGTGTGAGAACGGACCGTTAGATTAATCAAGGGCTCTTGATCTGAGGTCAGCAATGTGTGCGCACGGATCGTTTGATTAATCAAAGAGCTTCTTGATCTTGGTCATCAGTGCAGGCGTACGGACCCTAAGATTGACCAAAAAGTCTTTTAAGCCGTGTGGCTATTAGGTGCGATTGTTATACTTTTAAACTTATTTTCTTGATTTGCGTTATCTGTGCGAGTGTTAAAAAGTGTCCAGCTTCAGTAAATCAATCATCTGTGTCTATCTCACTTCATTTCGACCTCACTATACTCCTATGGTAACTATAAGTGTCCAGATCGTCGACACCCGAGTATCTATTACAAACAAATAAGTACTATTTTATTTAGCTTGCCAGACTGTCCAGTTGTACTGATCGGCTCTCGAACCTTTGAAATACCGAGAACCCTCCCTTAAATAAGGAGGAACATAATCAACTCATATATAATACCCTACTTCTCAACTATTCACCCCCAATTTACTTATTTTTACGTTTTACATTTATATTTTGGTCAATCACATATTTCTAAACACTTTTTTAAGTTATTACTGGGACTCGGATTAATATGTAAATACATATTTTTACTGTGACTTGATAAATTAATTTAGGCAAGTGATAAATTCGTTTCAAGGGATTTCCAATGAAACGAACTATATTTTATTTTACATATTTTTACATATTTTGCCATAAGTACATGTTTTTACATATTTCTCAATAATTCCATTTTTCTTACATATTTCGACAATTTGTTCATTTACGATTTATTATTTATTAATACAGACTTGCCCATGTTTCCAAAAGTACAAAATAGTAACAAAATAATACCAATTTTTAAACTAAATCTAATCTACTGTCGATGTATGTTTGATATTTATGACCTCATAAAGATAACGATTTTTTTTATTAATACATATTATACATTTTTGGCACATATTTATGTTCATATTTTTGTTGTATAAATACATACTTTGGTTAAATAAATACATATAAATCCGAGCCCTAGTTATTACACTAGCTTGGGGCAGGGATGGGAGAGGAAGAGTGGCAGAATACATCGATATGTATCGTTTCGAATCCCATAATCATAGGGCTGTACGGTAATAATATTCGTCTGTGTGTGTGTGTGTGTGAAATTCTACTTAAGTGTAGGAGAATTTTAACAATTATTTTTTTTTACCTATACATAACATACCAAACTGAAGATAAATATTTTATAGTTTATGATGGTCAATTAAACTTGAATAGGAATTCTAGTTGACTGTATGTGTTTTAATAAGAAATACCTACGTCCGGATAAACAGCGAATTATCTTTCGATATAAGAAAACCTATAGTATAGTAAAGAGCCTGGATTCAATTATTATAGCCCATGAGACTGTGTTAGATCCGAATATTTTTGAAACAATGTAATGTACTATTAATCCTATTTCAGGTGAATACTGAATTTAATTATGTACGATAATAAATGATTGAACAAAAAAACAGTTTGTGAAAAGGTCAAGAGGTTTTTTCTCTTGTGCCCGTGACTTGGCGTGGAAAGCTATTAATATCATTGGTGCTTATGTTTATGTGGCTGCATACAACTTGCTT
Organism: Sipha maydis; assembly: GCA_034509805.1. Taxonomy (NCBI): domain Eukaryota; kingdom Metazoa; phylum Arthropoda; class Insecta; order Hemiptera; family Aphididae; genus Sipha; species Sipha maydis. Next base: position 201,272 of record JASXSY010000483.1, read on the forward strand.
TCCTAAAAAAAGATATATTTCTCGAAAATAAATTCAACCGGTAACTTGCGTCCCGTTTCAGATATGACTATATTATTGTTCTACCTGTTACCCTAAATATGTAAGCATAATGTACGACTAGTGTACAACGGGCAACAGACGCGAGTAAAACATTTATTTCAAATTCAACTCATAGTTTTACTCAAGCTATTGGAATATACATCCATTTATTCACGTTTTAAAATCATTTCAAATGTATGCCTACGTGTTAATGAATAGCTTAAATTCACAAAAAAAAAAAAAAAAACACCTAAAATTTCAATACCAAACAAAGAAATTAAAAAATTCAAAGATAAAACAAATTTTAATTTTATTTATTAAAAAAACAGTTTTAGCCAACATTACTCGTATTTTAACTATGTTAATAATAATTTTCCATATTTTCGAATTGGCCTTTTAAATATATTTAATATTTTTTTTGGTACATTTTTACATATTTTAATTAATTATAGAACGTTTATATTTTAATTCAACAGACTTAAAATTGTAATAGCTCGCGGTTATAGTGATAGTTGATAATTAATGATTTTTGGAATAGTATCTTCATGTAATATTATGTTATTTACAAATAATAACAGGAACTAAGGTGTTCAAAAAAATACACCCGGACGCAAATAGGTTAGTGAACCTCTTTAGAAAGGACGCAAATCACCTACTGATGATAATCTCAGACGCAAGAAGTATGACATACATTGTACCGGTTCATGTAATATGATATATATATATATATATACATACACATATATATATCATAATATCGATGTCAGCTTTTTTCACCCCGCATATTAATATAAATGGTTAAATGGGCAAGATTATACTAGACGATTACTCCTTAAACCTTAAATCGTCATACCGGTTCGGATCACTCGAGGATATCGTACTCTGAACACGAACATGTAATTTGTGTAAAATGAAAATTAACATTTTATGGCTGTATGTATAGACTTACAGTTCTGCAGGACCTCTTCCTCTCGTCCTAAGAAAAGGATTTTTTTCAGCATTTCTGAGACACGCAAAATTTATAAGCTCAGACTCGCAGGATACTATTTTATTATTATTTCAAACAATAACGCCCACAACGCAATGATATGCCATGATACTATTTGTTGCTAAGATTTTCTAAACTTTACGAGGGTCTCTCCAGATTAAAATGCAAAACGGACGCGCTAAAAACATTATAATATGACGAAAAAAAGGCTCGTCTATATCACAGAATTATAGTCAACAGTAAGTTCACAGTGCTTATATAATACATGCTTATGGAATGCCACATGCCTATTATGAACGATTTGGTGGTCGGGCCATATACCTTTGAATGAGTCGATGACTTCAAATATTAAGGAGTAAACATCAATCATAAAAACGATATGCACAATGAAGTTAAACTTAGGACAAACTCGGAAAATCGTGCATAATTTTCGCTGAATAAACTGTTAAGTTCGAGAGTGTTATTATGGGTGACAAAGGAAAAATTGTACTTAACTTACTTACTTAAGTCTTGTATCACTTGTATACATAGTATCTCCGTGGAAAATCGACACGTTTAAATATGGTTTGGTTCCCTACAGTCATCGACAATAGAATTCTAATCGAATGGTATTATAATTTATGAAGAAAAAAAATAAAATTAAATTTATTCCGTCCGATTATAATCGCCTTAACTATAATTACTACGAAAATAAATCGTATCCAAATATATAACGAGCCACGGAGATTTACTCCGACGTCTAGGCTCGGCAAGTTGAAAATCAAAATCGTTTCTGCGTGATTTATAAATATATTTATACCAGGCGCGGATCCAGAATAAATTTACGGGGGGGGGGGGGGCATCAAATATTATTAATAAAGAATATCAGGGTTTATTATGTTAATAGTTTTTGACATTAGGATAACGATGATTAGTTGACCTTTAAGTAGACCAAAAAATTAATAAACAAAAAAAAACATTTTAAAAATAATTAAGTTTTTTCAAGATTGTATTTTATTGCTTATAACATATTTAATTACATCACTTTTTCTTTTTTAGCTAGATTGTATTATAATAAATAATTTAAGATAAATTCTAATCAAATGTACAACTTAAAATTAGGATAATTTCTTAATACTAATGGTTTTCAAATTGCAAATGGAATTTTTCTTTTGCTTTTGGTGAAACGTTCAATTACTTTTTTAACATCTATGTCTATGTCCCTGTGAATGTTCACTAATGCAAATCCAGTTAAACGTGTTTCACACATTGTTGATCTTAACCATGTTTTAAGGCGTCGTAATGAAGAGAATGTTCTTTCAGAGCTAGAATTGCTAATAGGCAAAGTAATTAATAATTTTAATATTTTATTTATTAAAGGAAAAACGTCTTCATCACAATTCTTTGATACATCAATGACATGTTTAGAAATTACTAAGAATTTGCTTAGACAATAAGTGAAATTAAGCAAATGCGCAAGACTAAAAATAGCAACAATAAATTCACTGTCACATAGTGTTGTTCCAAGTATTTTTGCTTTTCCAGAAGTTTGGGAATATTTCCATGTTGTCCGAAGACCAATGTTATCAATTTTACAAAACATAATATAGATATATATATATATGTAATAAGAATAATTTAATGTTAAATATAATATTATTAACATATATTATATAAATACATACTTAATATTTTTCACCAACTTTTTTTTTTTAGATTTGAGGGGGGGCATTGCTCCCATGGCCTTCCCTTGTATCCGCGCCTGATTTATACAATATAACACGTCGAAATACGTGGTAAGGTTTCGCTGCGGATGAATACGAATGAATACGGATGAATTCCCGCGTACTCTAAATATTATAGTGATGCACACAAATCATTTGCAATAAAATCATTGCGAATATAATCGTATACGAACTCGTGAGCGAACGTGAGTGCGTCGCGTTACCGAAGAAACATTTCTTTGTCGATTCACGATCATATTATTAAAGTAAAACACTATGTATATACAATAGCGTCATTTTTGCACTTGCCACAGTCTATAGAAGGGGCGGCCAACCTAAGGTACGCGTGTCTTTTTCGGTGCATTTAACGTTATTGAATGGCACGCTATAGCACCAGATAAAATAACTCATAATTTTTAAATATTTCTAAAATTATGATTTCTAATTTTAAATAAGTCATGAATGTTATATCATACAATATTTGTGTCGAAATAATATTAAAAATGTTAAACTATAATATAATATAATAAATTAAATTAGATTATTACTATCGCAGATATTCGTAAATCCCCAATTATCATTCCGAAAAAAAAATTGTTAAGATACAATTACAATTTTAAATGTGTACCTACTACAAATTAATAAAATCAAGTAAGTCGCAAAATAATCAACATTAATAAATACTTATTAAAAAATGTAATGCCCATATCTTCAATTAAACTTCAAGCAAATTACGAAGAAATAATAGATATCAAACAAATTTATTATTCTCATTAAAAAAAAGTCGCATTAGTCACAATTTTCTAGAAAATTGTATAAAAAAAATGTAAAATATAAATGTATGTAAAGAAATAAATATATTATTATATAGTTGCAAATAATAAGCAATCATTTTTGTGGCACATTTTCAATTTTTTATTTGGCACAATATAAAAAAAAAGTTAGTCATCCCTAGCCTAGAGTTTATCAGTTCCATAGTCGGTGACACATCGTCAAAATATAAATACGACTTGTACAAAGCAATCGACGAATTGTAAATCAAAAGTATAATACGTGTACTATATGGGTATTTATGTAAATCTAAATGATTGTATTTGTTGGCTGGTTTGATGTCCCTCTCTTACCAAAGTTAATCGGTACTTTGATAAAATAAAACCGCCGATTTGACAATTTAATAAGAGTGTGCTGACTGCTCTACTGTAGAAAAAACTGAAATTAAGCCACTGTGTGTATTCAGCTGAGCGTCATCTCGTCGTCGTCGGCCGAGTGAAAGAGATTCGAAATATACTATTATCTTACGCCGAGCGAATTTTGTTCTCTAAACTGTTGAACTCCTCTCGAGTACACTAATAGCATTCATTTATCGATAACATTTATAGCATATATATTATGGAAACTGTGTGCGTACGGTGGTATTTGGTATTTTTCGAACTAGCCCGAGACAAATGTCGTAAGTGAAAACGCAGCAATAATTAAACGATTGTGCAGAGAAAAAAGATAAATTCGACGTGTATAGTGCAACGGTAAATCCGCTATGAATTATTGTTTTTTAAAACAAACAAATATATGTTTTGCAATTAAAAATAAAAAAAATACTAATTAAATACTATCATATGATCAACGAAAAAAAAAAACCTATGATATGATAGATTTGGGAGGGACATAGGAACAGGTAACTGATATAGGTAAATAGTTCTCAGAAATTTGAAATCGTTGGTACATCAAAACGGTTTTGAGCAAAAAGAAACTGATGGATCAGCTTTTATATACTTAAGACCGAGTGTTTAGTGTATTCCGTTGTTTTGATTTTTGGACAGAGGATATTAATAATGGACGAACATGACATGAAGGACGCTACATTTTTGTCTGTGGAGAACTATTAGCGGAATGCGTAATAGCCGGATATCAATTAAAATTTGAAAACTATAAAAAATCCCGTATCACATTCAAAAAAAGATTCTAAACCAAGATCTGAGTATTGGAAATAATTAAATTTTAAATAATAATATAAATTGTATGGAATGCAATTAAATGCTGTATTCTTGAATTTTAAAATATTAAGTCGCATAACAAAATATTTAGTTCATTCGAAAAACTATTAACAAAAACGCACTTGCTTGAAGAATTTAAAATAATTATGATTCTTCAGATTGTTTGATTATACGTGTAGCCGAAACAAGTTTGTTGAATATTTTTAATTCTTGGAAATGAAAGTGTGAATTTTATTCATTTTAGTGCAAACGCTATATAATTGCTTGTGAAACAATCAGTTATGTCGTTGTTGAGTTATTCATAATTAAAAGTTTAAGAAAAATAAACTATTTGAGTAAAATCCTACCACTTTAAAATTACGTACTATGAGTGTACTATGAACTTTTAAACTTGGTAGTTCAACTATGATAGAAAATTGCTAATTTTATTTATTAATATATTTACAAATCTAAACGTATGACTCATTCATTCAAATAATTTTTTAAAACTTCTTACGAAAACTTAACTGATATAATAGAAAAATAAATATTCGTTTATAATACCTTCCACGTTGCATAACCGATCTATTGAGATATTGCATGTAATTATGAATTATATCTTCAACAATATTTTTCTAAATATTACTATAGAACTCACATGTCATATGAAAATGTGAAAACTTTGTCATTTACTCAAAATACATACACATATTTTTGGACTATAAGGATAAAATATTTATTCCATGTTTATTTTTTTTAAAGATAATTTTTAATTTTTCCTCCCTTATGCTGATCCTGGTGGATATATCTCAAATTTTGTTGACCTCATTAGTATAGAAATTTCACTACGCCACTGGGCCCGTAGATGGGAATACGACAATACCTTACTACTATAAATCGAAATACAATGTAAAGGATCTGACGTTTTGGACCAGGGGTGGTGAACCTATGCTAAAAGTGGCACGCTGGCTAAATTTTAATGGCACGCCAAGTATTAAAATATAATAAAATGATTATCTTAAAAAAAATAATTAACCACTGGTATCTACTTTTAATTTTTAGTGTGAAATATTTGGATAATCAATTATATATGCTTACACAAATAAACGTAGACCTAATAAAATGTGTATAATTATTGCATGCTTTTTCTTTATTTTTATTTTTTTTTGGCTCGCGAGCACATTTCATAAAATTTGATTTTAAATGTTGGCACTTGACCCGAAAAAGGTTCGCCACCCCTGTTCTAGACTGACGTTCGACTTTAATTATAGGTAACTTTACCGAAAAAATATACTTTTGATTAACTTCTAGTCACCGCTTTGGTTTTCTCAGTAAGACATGACCATGCAGCAAGGTTTACAATTCTTTGCTGTAGTCGTTCTTTGGCTTCGCGCTTCTTCATGATTCTTCCCAACGAATCAGCAATTTTTCACCAGTTGTACTCAAAGTGAACATTTCTGTCACGATGGTGCACGAATTTATTTATAGTCGATTAAAAATGATCGATTAAAATTAAAATGATAATTGCACACACAATTAAAAATTATTGCATAACATAGCACATAGCGTTAGTATAATAAGTATAAATTATTTTTTAATGTTCGGAGACGTGAATTTAAGAACAAATAAATTTAAAAAGGGTCTCATGAAGCCTAGGATACTAAGAAACCCGAATGAACAAAATAATGTGACCATATTATTTTGGTGATTTTCAACAATTTAATGCTTCAGTTGGTAATAAATTATATACATTAACTCGAATTCGAAACCGATGGTAAAAACTAGTTTTTTTCCTTAGCTAGTTCATGTTATTACGAAACTTTGAAATGTTTTAATAAAATATATTATTATTAGAAACAATAAAGATCGATTTTCGGGCAGCAACTACTGAGTCTTATGTACTCGGTACAGTGTATTATATACATCATATACCGTGATGATAATATGTTTTTATTACGGAAAATAAATTACTGAATAATTATTAAAACGTATACATTTAATCCGCTGATTATTATTCATAAACACGTAATGACCATATTGTTCGACTTGCATCCGCATACATTTAATAGCAGATATACTGAGTAGGGTCACTTGAGTACCTACATAAATAATACATTGTACGTTTTTAGGAATAATCAGTGGCGAACGTTATATTTAATATTTACCAGGTGGTCTTATAGAATACAAGAAAATAAAATAATAAATATTTTAACTAAACAACGGTTGAATTGAAACAGTTATTGTCGTCCACCACTCTTATACAATACACCATTAGAATAAATTTATTAACAATTGGTAAATATGCATTATTTTATGTTCGAAAAAATCATGAAAAAATGTTATACAAACAAACTCGTATTTAAAGTTTTTGCGCATTGGTAATTGGCGTTATACAACCGTTCGGACATGAAATTAATTGAAATAAAGTTTTTTTTTTAAATTAACATAAAATATTTATTTCAAATGAATATGTTCAATAAAAATCTTATATAAATAGTTGATTTTTTTTGTATATATATAATTTTGGATAAGCTGAGATAGTCAGATGCACGCACGTTCCGTATAAAATATGAACTTTTGTCCTATAGTATACTCCAAAATCAATAATACTTCTTAAAAGTTATTACTACTGTAGTTTGTGACAGTTGAGTAAAAAATAGTAATATTAATAATTACATCGTAAAAGATACAGCCTTCTTCAGTTATACCGTGGTATACTTTATCAACATTTAATACTTATTAAAAGATGGATAAGACTCAACGTGGCTCGTGTTTCAATATCCAAAGTATTCTGAGAAAAAAAATACTATAATAGATCTTAATATATAACTACCTAGGTTAAGTCACATTTTTGTCATATATGTGTCATCGTATACGCTTATTGCACAATTAATTTTCCAGGTACTACAGATTATGAGACATGTGCGCTGCTATCAAAAAAATGAAATGCGTCGTTTTTTGAAAATTTGATTTTCGCGTTTAAAGATCAAAGAACAATATTTGGCTATAAGCGCACCGTACACAACCTTCGCTGACTTCAACGAAACATATTTTATAATCAGTTATATAATATACGTATTATGATCGTGTACACTGTGATAATACTGTTTCTACGACGCAAACAAATACTTCACAACATGTACGCTCGACTTGTACTCTTGAAATTATAAAAATATCAGCGACACGAAAAAGGAAACAAACCTGAAACTGAGGATTTAATCCATTGCTTTAATATAAAATAATAATATACAATCATTGTTTTTTAATAATAATAATAATAAAATAATCATAATTATTAATAACACTATTTCTTTTTTTCCCCTCTTCGCCTATTAGCGCTATTGTCCAATTTTGATTTTATTTTTCTAAACATGTCATTACGTGTTCTGATAACGGCCGAACAACATAACAAATGTACAAATTCAATATTTCGTATAAAAATATTGTTCTCCATTAGGAAAACAAATCAAATATTATGTTAACAATGTCCCTAACGTCAGTGTATTCATGTATATAGTGCACCGTGACTGTGTCGAATAGCGTTTTAGATCAAAAACACACAGGAATAACACCAATATCTATAAATGATAAATGTACCTACGTACAGTCTTAAACCGAAATTAAAATCGGTATTTAATAGAAAATGTTACGTAACTGAGGTAGTATAAGATGCATATGGACTGCAGTCTGAAGCACGTATATTTTTATAGAACTCCAGAAAAGGATGCGTCCTACATAAAGAATCATTTCCAAATAATTTCAAATCCTGAAATGAACTGGGAGTTGTACTTGTGATAATTGATCGCGGCTATACATTTTTTAAAACGATCCCTCCATCCTACCTGTAGTGAAAAACAGCTCTTCCATGTCACGGTCGTCTTCGTTTTTTTTTTTTTTTAAATGTATACTATTCGTACATTTTTTCGACCTTTTTATTCACTATGTTTAACTGCGCTATTTTTAATCAAATAATGACATATATTGGTACATATTTTTAATTTACCATTTATTTTCGAAAATTATTTACTAAAACCACTTGTATATATGTTATATCGATATCACAAAACAGTATGTTTGTAGTACCTATAACAATTGAAAAAAAAAGAACGGTTAACGGGTGTCAGTGTACACTGTTAATAATTCAGTTATTGGTGGAAACACTAAAAGTTTTAAAAACATTTTTTAGTATTTTACTTGTTAATTTGAAGTCTCATAAAATGTACTGCGGTAATAAATATAAGTTCTATACGCAGTGTATAAAAAACAAAACTTCATCCATTGCTGCATGAAAATAACATATTTTTATGAACGTATACGTAGGTGTATACCCACTTCCTTCAGTATTATATCTGACGTAAAAATCGATAAAATGTAACATGGAACATAAAAAAATAATAATTTTCGACTATTCATTTGATCAATGAATCAGACTCAATTAGGAAGTATAATAAGTATTAATATAAGTATAAATATGTTCAATGAAAAATGTAAAACGCGGAACAAAGTTAACTTATAGAAATGATAGTCGTGTTATTTTAATTAAATACATTATGTAATTATTTGTGAATTGTTTTTTTCCTACTTTTGCATGCAACATAACTCATTTAACTCATCACCAATATGTTTATACCCAATCAGCATGTTGTAATTTAACTCATGTCATGTATAAATCATTTGAATCCAATTCGTAGACAGCTGTAATTTACACGCATTTATCTAATACATTTGACAGTGCAAACCATGAAATCTTGTTTAAAAAAAAAATACGGTTATTTGGATTCTCTAGTTCTCTATTTTCTTCATTTTCTTCCTTTTCCCCCTAACCGTAAAATATAAGTTGACCGTTTACATTTTAAGTCTGTCAGGTTAAAGTGCCATCTAGCGTTTCACAAGATAATAATCTGTCAGCTCTACTTTTCAATATCTATATTCATAATATTCCAAATATTATTAACAGTTCGTATATTTTTTGCTTTGCTAACGAATCTTAACTCGTAAAAAATTATTAATTTTAACTATGATGCGATTAACTTACAAAATTATATCAATATTATTCAAACTTTGTGCTCAATAAATCGATTTTCATCAAATATTGATGAGTTCAAATTTATACGATACAACTAAATAAAAAACGTATTAATTATAATTACGTCATTATTCAAATTCGAATATTGATCCACTATCAAAGTATATTTTTTAACTCAAAATAATACTTATCAGTTCATATCAGAATCATAAAAAAAAAAAAAACTATACGTAATTAAGGCTTTATTAAACATACTAATGGAACTTTTATTTTGATTTAATGATTACTTATTTTTATATTATTTTTGATTCACGTTCCTTTTACCGAAACAGGCTTGTAGTTTCTCGCTACTCGGCAGTATATAAAAACAATACTTTTTGAAACGCAATCGTCCGTTTCATAAATCATGATGTGTATTGTCATTGCATAAATACAATTAGTTGAGTATACGGTTTATTTTAGAAAATTATGAGGCGTTGGAATTTGTAGAAGTCTAAAGAGTAAATCTAAAAGTAAATAATAAACAATAAAAGCCAAAATATTGTCGTTACTAAAAAAAAATAAATAAATAAATAAAACAAACGTTCCCATGCATAATATCAAACCATAGATTAAGTATACGTATTTACATATACAGTCGACTCTCGATAATTCGAAATTGACGGGACTGTTGAAAAACTTCGAACTACCAAGAGTTCGAATTGTTGAGTAATTCGAAATAACGAGAGGGCGAAAAAAAATTCGAATTATAGAGTTAAGAAAAAATTTTGTTTTTTATTATTGTACATTTTAATTATTACAGTAAATGAGGTGGTACATATTGGAGTTATTTATTGTTTTTAAATTTTAAATTAAACTATATAATAATTATACTACCTATGTAAAGTAAATTATTATTATAAAAGATTTTTATTTTTTGAAGAAATCTGTAACGGTTTTCTGCTTCATTGAATTTAGTTTCATTTTTTCAATAGTATTTTCTATAGTAAATAAAGATTATAAGAATGCAGATAAAATACATTTGGTAAATATACTTCGAATTTCCGAGCGTTGAACGAATGATACTTCGAATAGTCAAGTGTTAGTGGCCAGTTTTCCCAAAATTTAATTTCGAATTACCGAGTGTACTTAAATGCATTGTTTTTGTTCGAATTACCGCGTGATTTTCAAGGGACCGAGTATTTACTTCGAATTACAGAAGGTTTCGAATTATTGAAGTTTTGAACTATCGAGAGTCGACTGTATAATATATGTATTCAATTTATAAGACAGGAGAAACAAATTAATAGAAGCGTGGAGAAACAAATTAATTTTTGCCTAAAAGAAATAGTAATTTTATTATGGAAAAAGTTAAAGATTCTAACATTTAAGGTTAGAATCTTTAACTTTTTCCATCGCACACGTGTGATGTTAAAATCATGAAAAACAATAAGCTCAGTCGTACAGACTGGTCTCGATGGTGCAAAAAATCTTTTTTTCTACGATTATATTAATGAAGAGGCTAGGGGTCCCTCGAGACCTCCATGCGCTATAGCATTCCGAGTACCGGCGCAACAGAACCTCAACACGTACCTCGGCGGCGCATATCAACATGTAGGAAGTACGAACAATGAACCATTGTCATACTTGTTGATGACCGCAGGACGGACGCACGTGCGCGGTGTTCGTGACTTCGCGCCGGAAATATCGCCTTTCGCCCTCGCGCGCACTACGTATTTTTGTGCCTCCTTCGTGGAAACGGTTTCGATCGCCGGACGTCCACGCGCCACTGCGATGGTACGGTACAATGTATATACTACTGCTTCGCACGGGAGTTTGTTGTGCGTGCCTACCGGACGGTTGATGTTTTGCTACAATGTTTAGCGCAGACGAATTTTTTATATCCTCCCAAGTTCACACCGATTGTAAATTACAATTTATAACACACGCCGGTCGGACACGATTGTTTTCTCGGGTGTTGAAGGCAACTAATCTGCCGAACAACTGTAACTGTTGTATGCATGACAAATTTTTTCGCGTACTCCTTACAACAACTGAACAACATAATATAAATTAATATGGTAATAAAAATTAAATTAAATAAAAATTAAAAATTAGTAAACGGTCAATACCCGTGAATTAATATGTAAATAAGTAATCAAATATTTTATGCGTGGAAATAAATAAACAAATAAATGCTCAGACTAGAGTGTAAAATATATAATATCATATTCAGTCACGATTTTATTGACTTCGTATGTACCTGATAATGCATCTTTAACACGAAACCAGTCGTACGCTACAAATACAATAATATTCCAGGCGGCCACTTTTAACTCGTTAAAGTCTCCATGGTAGTATAATTTTTCAATCATATCACAGAAATGTTATTTTTGTCTAAAAAAATCATAGTATTTGTAAGAAATACATTTTCGAATAACTAATGAAATAATACGACTACTGAATCAGTAGTACTCATGGTTATCACTACATCCAACATAGGTCTACTAGTAATAACCAATAGTATTTACATTTATCTGTGAAGTCACGATGTCACGAACAATAATTGATTTAACGAATTATTCGTGTCGCTGCACAAAAATATAATTTAAAAATAATTTCAAATTTTAAATTTCATAAAATTAATCGGCCTCTAAGTTCGGACGAGGTTAAGTGGCGATGTACAGTAAAAACTTGCACAGCATTTTTAAAATCGTGGTAGATGACAAAATTACTGAACAAAATGTAAGCCATAACCACGAATCATACGTGATCAAAACCAACTTTCTAGTCCTAGCTTTTATAAAACTCATCCAAATATTTTCATATTAATAAATATGTTAAAAGAAATTCAAATAGAAATATATTTTAAACTAAATGATATAAATGTACCCTTTAAATACCAAAATTATAAAACCAAAAAAAAAAAAGAACCGGATGGACCTCGCTCTGCTGTACAGTTGGGGGTGGAGTGCACCTCGTTTATAGGATAGATCATTATTACAATGGATTTGTTAAATTTGAATGCAATGATAGATATCATTGTATACGAATGACGATTCTGAACGGAGTTAATATGTTTGTCTAGGATATAATACATTGTTATTTATAAATAATGTAAAAAGTATATTTTATTTTGAAACGATAAATATATTTTTCAATTAGGATGGGTTGGCAGTTGCATACAGCGACATAGTTTGTCAGTCTAGAATATTATACATTATATTATATTTTACATGTAATTTCATGTCAATATTCGCTGTTCAAACGCTTATAAAAAAAAATTGTGACTATGGATTTTAATAATTTTTGAATGACAAAAAGAACTACTTCTGTGGAATCTTTTATTAAATTTTCAAGTATTTTGTACGAGCCAAATTTTTTTTATCACCGATTATAAAAAAAAAATGTAAAAAAATCGAATATTTTAAATGCCTATAAGTGGCTTAAAAATCAATATAATATTTTGAAAAAAATATGACATAAAGGAAATGCCAATCTTAATAGCTGGTAAAAATTTAAAAAATTTGCGACTTATACTTTTTGAATTATAACAAATATTTAAAATCGTGTGAGAATAAATCACTATTTTATGCAATTTCGTAAATATTTAAATTTCAAACAGTCATAAAATGTTTTCCTCTACGTCCGGCAGAAATTTTTTTAAAGATTTTTGAAGAGTAGTTTATATATAACCTAGTGTTAAAATTTTGAACCTTAAGTATGAACAGAAAAAATTTTATGAATTTTTATCTACAAAATAACTTGCAAATTATCGTGATTTTTACACATTTTATATATGCAATGAGGTATTGCACTAGATAAAAATTCGAGCGCAGTTTACTTATATAATTTTATGTATACCTATGCATTGGACGAAGCTTATATTTGCTACTCCGGGCTAAAAATGTATTTAATAATTTATTAATATTTATTTATTAACAAATTTTTTTTTGATTTGAACTAATTTGGAGCAGACCTCTTTCTTATCTTTTACTCTAATATTCACTTTTGATCATGACCCAACGTACGTACGTACTTTGACATACGGGAAGACTCGCTCACATGCATGCACGGCAATTATATATAATATTATGTATTCGTAATCGTTCAGAAGCGAAATGCCAAATTAATTAACGTTTGCCTTTGTTATATACGTCTGCAAATGATTCGAGCAAAGACAAAGGATATTCACCTACATACATACATACATTTATATATATATATATATATATATAAACCATCGATCACCAGCATTTTATTAAAAACACAAACAATTTTACCGATCGTTTTGTTGTGCCAATCAATTGCACTGATTGAAAAATAATTTCTCGCTTTTAAAATTAATGAAGAACAGAAACTGATCACTTTATGTCACGTTTGATGTACAAGTGATTTATTTTTTTTATAATTACACATTTCCTTCGAACTAGATGATTTCCGACTAACCGAACGATTAAATAAAACGATCCCGATTTAGTGCACTTGTTAACCAGTCACTGGTCACAGTCACAGTCAATGTACGCCAACCATATAAGTAAATCGGACAGTTTAAGACAATCTTTCGGACACAGTAATTAGCATTGGCATTACTGAAAACGATAAAATTTACATTTTATCAGTAAATCAAAAACATTTGCGCGATTTTAAGGTACAGAAATGAAAACTTTATTACTTCGACCGTAACTCTACTGGCACCGGTTATATAATATATATTTCATGTATTTATATTGTATATATACATATATATTGTATATTTCTTGTTACATTGGGGTGCATAGATACATTTCGAAGAATTATAATAATTTGATGTATACTTTTTTTTATATATCAGAGGCGTAATCAGAGGCGGCGGTATAAAGTTGCGTACAATATTTTCGGTGGACGAAAGAACGGAGGAAAAAACGATTAAAACAGTATTGTGAATGTGATAAAAGTTTTCAAAACGTTAACAGTCTAATAACAAATTCAAAGTTTGATTAGGTAAACCTTAGGGAAATCCCATAGTGATCAAATGGAAATTATATGCAATGCAAACTATAACTATATTAACTCGATATACACGTGTATATATGTATGTATTAAGCTTTCAACATTTTGAATACATGTTATGATAAATTACACGTGAACATAATAAAGTTTTTACTCTTAAAACTCACTATGTAATCAACAAAAGCATCAAAACAAGAGGGGGAAAAAAATGGAAAAAATTGAAGAAAAGCTCTCTCCGCACAAGCAAATCGCTTCTTTTCCGATTCCAACAAAAGATATGTACGAGCTTAAAATTAACAAATCAGTAAATAATAGCATTTCGTCGACCGATGGAGTCTGATAGGAACACGAGACTTTTGGTGCGACACGATTCCTATGTCGGAAGTGTGAACGATAAAAAAGGAAAACATTGAAGAAAAAAAAAAAAGCGTTACAGTAAAAACTAACTGTTCGGAGTTGAAGAAAAGCTACACGAAGATGATACCTCCCGGCCGCATGTCCTACTGTACGAATAACGCGCGGGTACAAAATGTTAACATAAGAAAAGTCGACGGATTCCTTGCGGCACATTTTTTCCGAACACTTCGCGACAATAACGAATTAAAACTCCATGTCAGCTCGGCCGCGACAAGAAGTCGCGGGCCCGACCCATTTGATATGTGGCACAGAGAGATATCGGAAACGGCAAACATTTTACCGTCCATTTTAATTTGATAGCCGCCACGGTGTATATGCTCAACGATGTACGGTGGTAATATCGGGCTTTTATTGAAGCAATTTACAGGATAACAAATAATGGTGGAGGGATAGAGGGGGAGCGAGGAAGTCAATTTTTTTTTACGTTCTTTTCGTCCTGCTGTGCTTCCCGCACCGATACGGCAGCCGATTTCTCTGCCACCCAAAATATATTTATTAGTAGCCGCTTCCCCGGAGCGGCGACAGCACAGTCGCCAAAACAGCGTCAAAACAGCGGCTGCGTCCAATTAGCAGAGTTACCCGTCGAAATAATATAATATATATATATATATATATATATATATATATATATATATATATATATATATATGTATATATATATATGACAACGATAATAATAGGTAATAATATCGTATTACACGCGATAAATATAATATTTCGACGTGACGTCGGATATAAATAATCGTTTTTCGTTTTTTATCAGTTTAATTACGCAGGCTTGAGCGACGATAATTAATTGGAGATAGTACCTCGCCGCATGTGGTACGACATACATTAGACATCGGACACAATAGGCGCACGTTTACTATTTACAACTATTATTATCGTTAACAGTTTCTCCAAAATATTTTTGCTATGACAAACGCAATAACGCACGCAGAAATTTTTTTTCAGTGAGGGTTTTGCTTTAAATTCTAGAGGAGAGAGAAAGAGTGAAAAGCGTTTTGTAAAACTTTTTTTTTCAGAGATATTTATGATGAAACTTTTTATTGCAAAGTTATTTCGCATATAGGTACACCGTATGATTTATGTAGGTAATAAAAAAAAAAATATTATTTTAGTGTACACTTTTCAGTTGAAATTGATAAACATTATAAAAGTAAATTTTTGATACCTACTTACATATTACTATTACTTATCGTAGGTGTACCATCGAAACATTATCAATAACAGCAACTGGACGTTCCTTAACAAGACTGATGAACTCTAAAACTGGGAAAGTTAGTTAAAATAATGTTCGCGAAAGAAGACTGCTCGAAGAGGGTGGCCTCTCAACACCATCCGTCAACCTGACCGGTCACAAGAGAAAATAACAATAAAAACAATGTAGGTACCTGCCTGAAAACATATTTAACCGACACCTATTGGTCCTATTGGTTAATTTGATAAAGCAATCATTTTTTCAGATTTTCTTCGTCGATTGCTGTACCTACCCGGGGCGGCTCTTGTTATTTTCCTGAGGAGGGGCAATATTTTTTGTTAGATAAACTATAGTAAAACTATTCAGCAAGAATAAAATATAGCAAAAATTAGAGTATTAAATGTCGATAAAACTTAACAGTGTATTTATCCCTGTATTTTGTGTAGAACTATGATTCTGATTCACATTTCTATCATGTTATCAATTTTCATAATTTCGTTATCAGATAATAATTAATTTGGATCAAAATATTACCATATAAATACATAATAATATCATACATTTATACAAATTATGCATATGGATAATTACATCAATATTTGACGAAATAAAAAGTAAGATATCTCTTCTTGGGAGGGGGGAGCATGGTTCCTATGTACCCCCTAAAAGCCGCTCCTGGTACCTACGTAATAATCAACATCGCGTTCGTTCTACACGAATTTAAAAATGAACTTAAAAAAGCGGATAGGCCTAGTAGGCCCGGGCCTACCTTATTTTCAAATAGTTTTTATTAATATTATTTACATCATTATTATTTACTTATATTGATAAATCTTTAAATATTCTTAACAAGTCAAACAGGAGGAATTATGTTATTTTATGATCATTTCAAAAAAATAAATAAATAATATATACCCATATAAATTAAAATAAATATAACTGGGCCTGTCCTACATTTTGATCCTGCGTACGCTTCTGGTTCGCGCCGCGCAACTAGGGAGGTGGGTGTTCTAAGGTCCCCTAAATATTTTCTTGCGCTCACAGATTACAAATAATGGATCTCAAAATTTTGTGTTCAAAATAAAACCTATGTCTATAATCTCAACAAGCGAAATAATTAAGTTTGACTATTCTTGTTATTCGACATGTTATTGGATCCGCATTACTTAGGAATATCCAAAATCAAAATTGAAATCGCGCTTTTTCATCTTCCCATCTTCATCTCCTTACTAGAATCCAAACTGAACCTGTAGAAGTGTGCGGTTTTTTCGGTTTGTAAATTAGTAGATTATGAGGTGGGGTCGTAGTCCCTGCGGGTCTGTGTCATGTTGGCACTTATAGCCCACCTCCCAAAAAATGAAGGCTTCAACTGCGCCTATGATTACAACAAACTATTTTACGCATATATGTATCCAGTATTTCCCGTGCTGCACCGGTTTAAATATAATACGGACATCGTACGTCAGAGGTGTACTGGCCAAGGGAGTTTGGGAGATTTATCTCCCTGGGCCGGTGACAATTATCAGAATATGTGTCGGCACAGAAGCATTAGAACAATAATATGAATCGTATTACATCGTACAAACGTCCGACGGTTAGGTACGTATTAATATTGTACTAAAAACACGCACTGACAATCGTGTTTGTTTATTCGGTAACGTTGCGACAGGTGAAGACGCGAGTAGTGCTGTAAAATGTTGTCCGAAGCCGGATTGGATCTACCAAAAGTTAATGTGCAGATATAAGTGAAAATTATTGATTCGGTTTTCGAATGTCGTATGGAACCATGGTTAATTTTACTTTGTTACGAGACTGTATACTAAAAATTATAAAACGGGCCGCTCGACTATCCCCTGGGTCGTTCTGTTTCCCGTCACGCCTGCGCCGTACGTCCTTTGTTTTCATCACGAAAAGTGTGTTGATGTGGGTTTTTAAGCCGACAGCAGTGTATCACATTTTCAGTGCCGTAATTCGGAGGACCCGCGAAATCGTGTTGCGTTCGTATACGGGTATGCATGGTATTATTTTGCGACTCTCTGAAATCGCTTTATTATCGTGTACGGTACATATTTTTTATTTATATATATATATTTTTTTTGTATCAAAAATAAAGTAATAAAAAATCCAATTTCATATTCGCGATAGTTACGAAATAGATAAAAATAAATCGACACACGTTCTGCAGCAATTTATCTGCGCGCTCGGTACGACTATAAACTACGCTTATTATACCAGTATAATTCGGATTGTCAAATATTTAGACGTTCAGTCACTAGACGATCTCGTGTGTAAAATATTATTCAACTCGATCGACAACAGCTGAAAAAATGTGCGATGTTTTGACATTATCCTGAGAAGAAAAAGTCACCGACCAGAGGCCCTCCCACGCTGATTGACGACCGACTACTACGATAGCAACTCGTTATTATCGTTTAAATCGATCGCTGCAGTCCTGTCCTTCGTAGGTGGCGGGGCGGATCGCCTGGTTCCAGTGTTAGGGAGAGCAGTACTTTAACGATCGAAACGTTCGAGTGATCTTGAAGACTATTATGGAAAACCACACGTATCATGACCGTTGGGATGCGTCCGATACGCGCGCGTTGTCTTCGTCTTTCGACGCAGTAAAAATTATTAACATTTCTCCATGATTACGGGTGATGTGCGTTGGATCGATGATAATTCTGAAAACACGTTCGCATTGAGTGTGTGGCTTACTCGAGATCGATCAGGCTAATTTTTTTTCAAATTTACGTCCTCGATTTCCATAAATTCAATCGCAACACTACAAACACGTTTGAATATTGTACTCTCGGTTTCGAACAAAAGTTTAGTATGTACAATTGAAAATTTCGGCCTGATCGAACCCAAATATATTGCATCGTGCCGGATATTTATTCTGTTTTTGAAAACCTCATCGCTTCAATTCATCAACGGTTGTCGAACGGTGAGTAGAATTGTCTACACAGCACGTGCGAAAAACGGGGACAACCCACATCGGTGACGAAACCCCTAAAGGTGTTTACGGATGGTTTAACTCATTCGGAACACTATTATAATGACGGAGCGTTAAGAATGTCAGCGCATACGGTTCAAGCGATAGAACCCGTAAAATTATTACTCGTTCTACTCGTATTAACGTTGCTTCTGAACAAGTTTTCCAACGTAAAGTCATCCATTCGAGAAACCGAAAATGTTTGTATTTGTATTCGATCTGAAACGTTTTGTTCATCAACGATCTAAGCCTCATCACCGCTCATCCCTCGAGTCGAAGACTGTTGCCTCGTACAGGTCAGTTTATATATCGACGGCACTAATGCCGCCGCGTGTGCCCATCAACGCGGCCGATAACGAAATCGAAACGTCAACAGTGGACAACATCGTCGATCGCGAAATATATCGAAGAGGAAAATCAAAAACTACTCGCGTTCGCCACTGAGAATAATGCGGACAAGAGCCCGCGGTTAGAAAAAATGCGAACGCTAACTCGCGCCCCGACGTGTTGAAAATATTTCGCAGTCAAACAAAACGCGCGCGTGCTGGGCATAAAAAGTAATATCATTAAATCAGCCGGCCGAAGGGGGTTAATGACTTACGCGGCGGCGACAGCGGGCTCGAGGGAAAAGCGAGCACGGCAGAAATATAACGAAAGAGTAGTCGAAGGGGTGGTGAAATCTCGACACCTCGCCGCATCACGGTCCCCGCGTTATAATATACTCCAACGCACCGCGCCGGAGCGTATCATCGTGTGCACATCATTAGTATTATTACTTCCGGTCCCATCGCGCGGTTCAAACGTTCCGGCCAGCCTGACAATTCCGCGACATATTTTCTCCGCCAATATTTTCACAATCACGACGCTGGATAATAATCGTATCGTTGTTACTCTAGGGCCCTAATTTCAATTGAATTTTTTAATTTTTTTTAAGGTACTCTTAGAAAATTCTCTCCGAGTTAGGATCAAGACACTGCAAAGGGTGAAAGTTTTACTTTTCATTTTTAAACCATTTCTTAGTAATTTTTTCGTTAATTTCCAATGCGTGTTCGTTGCACATCGCGAAACTTCATTACATATTTCCGTAACCCTACGTTCAGTTTTAAATCTGAAACAATTTCGCTATCGGTAAAATAATAAGAGGGTGGTGGGCCCGAGACCACAACACTTTTTCGTTTCGTATTTTCTCGGTGCCCAATCGGATCGTCGTTGTCGTAACGTACGTGATCTTAACATTACAAATTTCGAATATCAGCCGTGTCGAAACCATATGCGATCAACAACCATACGTCGCGCATTTGCTCTCGCGTCTCTCGCGCCTTTACGGACCGCGATCATGTTCCACGACCGATATTCCTATCGTGTCCAAACATCGAACGATTGCGAGTCGTATTTCGTGTACACGGTGAGCGCCAAATACGATACGACGTGCGCGATGAGAATAGAAAAAACGTCCGGGGGTCGGAAGTCGCGTACAAATCGAATACGTTTCCAGCCATATCTCCAGGTTACGACGGGTTTTCGACATGTGGACAGACTTTACATACGAAACGCGGAGATGATTACAAAACAGTGCAAGTACATGTTCCGTACATGCAAATACATATATATATATATATATATATATATATATATATATATATATATATATATTGTTTTAAAACAATAATATAATGGCATAATAATAATTATCGTTTATATTACAAATGCTCAAAAATATATATACAATTGTAATTTACAAACTAGATAGAATAAAATAAAAACAAATAGCCCTAAAATAAGAAAAAAAAACAAATAAAAACACTTTCCCTGCCTCCGTCACCGCTGCTACCGATGGCGACGCACAACTATACGCCGTTGGCGGCCACCGACACGTAATAGGAAAAAATCAATTAATCACGAAAAATAGAAGAAAAAAAACGATAAGTACTTTCAAAACGATCGTTTTGTCACAATTAAATAAACATATTATATTATACACGTACGTTTATTAATACGAGTTTGCTTTTTGATGCGATCGGAAGAAAAAAATATGAAAAAAAAAAAAAAAAATTAATCAAACGAGTCTTCAAATCCGCACCCCGGTGACGTCGCGTCACTGCTGCAAACTTCGACGAATTCGCTACACCAGCAGATTATTATTTTGTAATTTTTTTTTTTTTTACTATTATTATTATTCTTACATCTTTGTTATTGCTATTATCATAAACTCATATCGTTTTCGTTTCGACAGTGTGTTTTAAGAGCATCGCGGTTTATTAGTTGGAAGTATAAACATGTACATGGTAATAACACAGGAGTAATATAGCGGTAGAATAGTATAGAGTAGAAGTATACAACAGTAATGGTAGTAGAAGTGGTAGTAATGGTGGATGTGGTGGTTGTGTACTGGGGCCGTAATAGCGCATCTCGCCGGGAGGGTAAACGCACTACTGGAAGGCCGCGGCGGGCGGACCGCCGTTTTCCATGTCGGAATTCTCGAGCCATGGAGCGTCCGCGTGCTCGGAAGGGATGCTAGAGGTGGCGGCGGCGGTCTGAGACGTGCTCTCATCGACGGGCGGCTGCGGCGGCGGCGGGGGTGGCTCACTCGTCCGCACCCTCCGTCGGCGCAACAGCACCGCACGCAAGCGGCCCAAGTTGTTCAGCCCGTTCATTATGCTGAATTGTTGCACCGGCCTCAGGGTCACTTCCACCGGACGTCCAGCGTCCGGTCGGAGCCCATCGCCCGATGGCTGCTGCTGGTGCTGGTGCTGGTGCTGTTGCTGTTGCTGCTGGTGCTGTTGCTGCTGCTGCTGTTGCTGCTGTTGCTGCCTCTGGATGAGCACCTGCTGCAGTTGGGCTTGCTGCAGCACGTACGGCAGTTCGTAGTGGTGGTAAAAGTAAATCATGGAATGCTGGAAGAAAAAAAATAACAAGAGATTAAAAATCGATTGGCAATATTCGAAAACTAATTATTTTTGCGGCTGTGTACCGAAAAAACAGTTTTAAATTTTTAATTTATCGTGCAATTAATTTCATTCCTGATGAAATTATGAAATTTAGCCGTTTTTTTTCATTTCTACTGACAAAAATAAAAACTTTCTAAATACAACTAACTTGAAAGTACAAGGTTTTAATACATTTAAAAAATATTTAAATTTTTAATATCATTGTATACCTTTATAATTTTAGATTGGAGAATGAATGGATTATACTAATCATACATATTTATTTAAACCAAATAAACCCATACAAGTTTAAGATACATGTAGTTGATTTCTACCACTTTTTAACAAAGAAGCCGTTGCCGTTACCCGTTGCCCTTAAAAGTTAAAACTCGAAGGATGGTTAATTCGTTAATCCAGAAATAGGTACCAACATATTTAAAATTACGATTCATAGATAAACCATTTGTTAATATTCTAGCACAAGGGGGAGTTGTTCCACTCCACTACTACGGACTCCTATGCCAACGGCCAAAAGTAGGGCGTGAATACTGAATCACGTGATCCGAAAAAAATTAAACGAGTACCAGACCCGAACGGTGTGGGTTATAATTAGAAGATACACCTGGATTTCTCTTTCGTCGTCGTTATTGTCTCGATATGCACGTCAGCAAAAAGGAAAATAAGTACGTTAAAAAAAACACCTGTGAAATACGTTTCATGTGTGTGTAAAAAATATTATATCATACATGTATAGATATGAAATAATTTTGAAAAATTGAACTGATGATGGAGTATAATCTGCAGAGATAAGAAACCCCGGGAATCCGAGACATCACACATATACAACTAAAAGGTATAACGCAACTTTTTACATTGTACTATATTGGGATATATTATTAAGATACAATTTAAACCTGACCATGACTAAAAACAATGCATTCTGGGAATCTTATTTCATTTTTTTTTTTTACTCTAAAAAATTATCGATAGAAAAACATTGACAACAAACACGCCATGTACACTTTTGTGTTTCAAAATAAAAATTTAACTTCTGATAATCAGTACACACAAAAGTGTTTAAAGTGAACAAATAAATAAATCACAATAATTGTGATTATTACTGTTTTCTATGAATCACATAAATTAAAAGTCATCTCATTTAACGAATAAATCTTCAGATGCAGAAAAGGATAAAGAATTAAATTATTTTTTCAATCATTTTTTTTTAATATTTTCATTCTAAAGATTTATTTTTTGACTGTTGCCAATTCATACAGTTAGTGGTCAAACAACTTTTGACATACATTCGTTAATAAAATATTAATATACTACTCATATTGTTGATTTTTTTATTTACATTAATGAGAATTTCTTGAAATATTAATGTAATTTTAAAATTATTTCAACATACAGAAATTAAATAAATCAAATTGATAATAAAAAATGATTAAATTATCTTTACGTTAAACTTAAAACTTAGACGAAATGATAAAATGCCAATATAAATTAGTCTATGAAAATTAAAAATATTTCTCTAACAAATTCACGCTAATCGCATTTAACTTAATTTTTGATCTTTAATATTTAAAACAGATATTTAGAGTTTATTTCTATATTACTTTACACAAATATATACTTAAATTATTAGGTAGATGAAACGATACATATTATATGTTATATTATATTAGATGTTCATATTAACGAAATTGTTTGTATTTATATTTTATATTTTTAATTTATATATAATAGTATTTCTATATTTTTTTGATTGCGGCATTTTATCACGCTTAAAATGTACAACGGTTATCAGTGTGTTAGGATGTGTGTTGGTCATATCAAAGAAACGACATTATCTAATACCAATAATAATCATTTTTAAGAGCTGTAGGAGTTTTCATGAATACATTATAATATAATAATAAAACCCGTCTAAAATAAAGATGTTAAATAAAATAATAATAATAATGATAATAATAAAAAAAAGCGATTTGATCGTAAACTACTGCGGCGGGTGGGGTGCGGAGGATGGATAGTGCTCTTTGTTAAATTTATATGGAAATTTCGTATCAACCCTTCGGGATGTCACCCGGAATTCATTCTGTTTATGACCCTACCGCCAGCCCAACGACTGGTCCATCATTGCATTCTCGAAAATCTCTATAGACCATTGGGTTTTTCGTCCGTTAATAACACAACACTGGACACGATAATTTCGCATTCAAATTATAGCCTGAAAAATCGAATTCAAACTTGTATAATAATCGCATAATACCGCAAGGTCCATTAGCGCCCGCTCAACCCACCCTACCCGTCTGTTCAATAGTGTGTTTCATGCCGAACCCTGCAGCACGCATACTTGTAGAGGATCAAATGACAGACACTCACGGACGGAAACAACAAGCGATATACCAACTTTATCAACCGTGAAACAATTTGAACGCAACACACACGCCGTACCCTTCAAAAGCGTGTATTATATAGGTACACCTATTTCTTCAGCAGTTCAAACCAAACATTACAACGCGTAATAGGACGAAGCGGTGGGCGCGATGTGTTAAAGAAAGGAGAGAAAAGAAAAAGTAACGCGTAACAACTGAAGCCCAGAGAAATCGAGAAAAATGTTTCAGACATATAAATCAAAGCCATTAATAACTCTGAAAAGTTAACTTAAAAGGGTGGTGCGTTTTTAAAACGTTTGAGAAATGGCTCAAAGAAATTTTTAATTTATTGTGCGGATTATTTTTTTAAAGTCTTATTATATACAAATATACTACACAGGCAAGTACACAAGCTGATTAATAATTAAAGAACTCAATGTTTATTGTTAACTACGTGACGAATGTAATCTGCATATCTTATTTTTAGCTACCAATGTACGCCGTCGAAAACTTTTATACCCGTATACTTATAAGACTGTAAGTTCCATGTTTCTGAAGATTATACGTTTTAAAAATTCTTTTTAGAATGTTATATGTATAGAAAACCGCGTCAAACAACACCATAATATAAAAACACTAAAAGTATCGCTGCGTATAAGCGTGCAGTAGTATGTTTTCGACTTTGCAACAACACTCTCCGATATTATACAAAATAAAAATTACATTCATACTTTCATTAAAAAAAACATTTTAAATCAACTGTCCAAAACATACAAGGAATACAAGGAAAATTGAAAAAAAATATATAAAAATATCCTATTAGTTTAGTTGTATTTTATTATAGTGCGTATTCAACATAAACCGCCAGTGTGCTACAGTAAAATTCGCCTTACAAACAATAAAAACATCTTTTTCTTGCATAGTGTATAAATATATATACAGCACGTATAATAACAGAAAATCTTATAAGTAGGTATAACCATCCCTTCGTTTATATATAATATAGTACTTACATACATAATGTACACGAATATCGATCCGAAATCGCTTGGTTTCTTTCAATGTAAAGTTAATAACGGAACGAACGCAATACTATACTATACTATACTATACTATACTATACTATACTCATCTTCTTCGACATTGTCTACGCAAACGAATGCAAACTGCACGAACACTCTTTAGCGCGGTATTACGTACCAACGATGCAGTTATTTATTATTAGTTATTACAATATACTTAATCAGTTTCACGTCCCCCAATACGACAAAATAAATGTTTAAAAATTCATAATAACTATCGATTTCATATACGTATATTATAGTTATTTACCTGAATAAAGAACCACGAACAGATGAGAGCCAAATTGCTGTATTGACCGTTGAACCGATAGTGGTAAGCATAGAACGAAAAGTGGTATAGATAGAAAAACCTGGAACAGAAACAATCGATTTATATATACTTAAACGCAGTACCTACACGCGTACACATTCGTATACACAAATAAATATTATACACACACACACACACACACACACACATCCGTGTTACGTATATACGTATATAATAATAATAATATATAACGGGCCATTTTATTTTTAGCCATCAAGTTACACTTCTGTAAGAGACTGGCACGCTCACGCACGCACATATTCTTGCAACAGCAGCAGCACATCGCGGAGATGATGGGAGAAGGGAAAAGTGCAATTCTAGTATTCATTACAGTTCCTGGCGGGTGGTCAATGGAGAGGAATCCCTGTAGCGCTTACGTTCATTCCGACGACGGACCCTTTTTTCCTTTTCTTTTTTTCATCTCGTGTCAAACTGTGATGCACTTATGTTCGAGACAACTTTCTCGTGTTATTCCTTCGCTCTCGTTCGCAGACCCCGAACGTTGTTAACCTTCACCCCCCAACACACACACACACACACACACACACACATATATGCGAACAGGGAGCAGGATGCAGGACAAGAACCCCCACCGATTTATATTATACAACCATAATGGCTTTTATATATACTCACTTTAGCCAATGCCTTTTCGTAATCGGACAATGGCTGCATATGGTGTCGTATTGATCAGCCACCCAGACGATTAGTATAATGTAAAACGCCGTGGTAGTGTCATTGAAAAATTCCGACATTATAGCCTCCATGCCTATTAGGAATTTAAATAATAATAATTGCAAATAAATGTAAAATAAAAATCAAAAAATATTTTACAACACCGCCGCCGCCATCGTAAACGTTACATACATTATTGGCGCACGGCTCATTGTGTTGATAAAATTCTTAATTGTTAATGCATAAAATTATGTTCAAGGGACGCGTACAGGCGTTGTCGCATCAATGAACTCTGATGATGCGTACACCATTTGACAGGGTTTTAACAACAGTCCGGCTGACACGATAAAATGTACACCGCGAAAATAGTTATGGGCTACAAATTACGAGCAGATTATCATAATACTTACCGACTAAAGCCAGTATGACAGTTAAGAGTGGTGCTGCTGGAAAAGAAAGTGGACCGTGAAAGTCCAATAGCTGCAACAAATCCACTGGAAAATAATAGTATATGCATAAATAAATGAAACGAATTAATAAATATACAAGTAAATTACCAATAAAAACAAATATTTGATGGTGCGAATACCTCAGTAGCATTGAAATTGATACAGTCTATATGAAAAAAAAAACCAATTAATTGGCTTGTATACATTATAAGTAATTAATAGTTTTGTATAGTGATTATTTTAAAAATAATAAAATATAATACATGTATTAAATACTTTAATTTTGCTACACAAAGTTAGATTTTTAATCCTTTTTGAACAACATATACAATAGAACTTATTTGATACAGTACAAACAGATTCGGGTATTTCAATAGAGACGCTCGAACTATCGGTTATATCGGGAATGTCGTTGAAACACATATTGACTAAAGTAATGTGAGTTCTTCTTTACTGAATAGCAAATTAGCATGAACAGTTAGCGTTGAACAACGAGTGTTTATAATTACATTTTATTTTCAAAATCAGTGTTCCGTTAGAGGATATGTGATTTTTTTATCTTCGTCACAACCGTCCTGCTGAGTCAACTACTCGACGTTTGGTAGCCAAATTCAAGTCAACCGGTTTAATAAATCATCAGCCAACACCAATACGTCACCAAAATGCGGTCCATTGTGTGCGGCTCAAGGCAATTAATTTCTCGTCATTCGCAAGAACTTGGTCTTTCAACGACATCTACTTGGCAAATTTTGCGTTGAAACTTGGGTTTGCATCCATTAAAATCCAACTAACACAAGAACTTAAGGTAAACGACCATATACAACACCGTGTATTTGTTGATTTGGCTCTGGGACAGTTGGAAATTTACCCAAATTTTGTTAAAAAAATCATCTTTAGCGACGAGGCCCATTTTTGAATGAACTGATATATCAACAAACAAAACTGTCGACTTTGGGACGAAATAAATCCACACGAGATACACTAGAACAAAATTCATTCCGAGAAAGTCTCTGTTTGGTGCAGGTTTTGGTCTGGTGAAATCATCAGTTCATACTTCTTTTAAAACAGAATAGGCTTTACCGTCAACGGCGAGCACTACAGATCAATAATTAGCAACTTCTTGTGGCCTAATCTGGACGATATAGATACTAAGGACATGTGGTTCCAACAGGACTGTGCAATAATGGACATTCTGCATGAATGGTTTAAGAATATGGTAATATCGCGCAACAGTGACATAAACTGGCCTCCGAGATCGTACGATTTAACGCCTTTAAACTTTTCTTTGTGGCTGTCTTAAATCGCAGATCTATGCAAAAAACCGCAAATAATTGATGTCTCAAAGTCAACATAACTAACGCAAATTCTAAGTCATCCAGTAAATTTAACCGGATTTATGCGACAGTCATAGAAAATTGCATTTCCCGAATATGTGCCACCAAACAAAACCGTGGCAGATATTTAAACGATGTTATATTTCATACATAATTGCTACATAATGTCCTTCAAAATAAAACATAAATTGAGTGGATATCTCACACACAACTTGTTTTTTTGACATTGAAAATTGAGCTTCCTTATTGAAATACCTTTATAAGTAGGACCAAATAATGTAAATATACACATTGATAATTAATTCATAAACTCGATTAATAAAGAGATTATAATATATAATATAGTATACATATTATATATTATCAAAATGAATCATTATATACTTATATATAAACCGTAATGTAAATATAAATTCCAAATGTGGCCCGTAAGTTGAAAAAGATTGACACGATCTATGCCATTTAGAATTTTTTACATGTTATACGGTTGACCCATATTTTACAAATTCAACAAAGGTGCTTTAAGATAAAATTAAAACTTCATCAACCTTATCCTAATTAATATTGACTTTATTTTGATTTATTTTCGAACTATTAGTCTTAAATAGTCTCTTTTAGTAATATTATTATTTTAATAATTGATTAAATAAAAAATATATTGAATATATATATATATATATATATATATATATATATATATATATATATATATATATAAGGATTAAATATCTATCTATAGTCGGACAACAATTATACGTTAATTAATTATCCTTCAAAAAAAGTCATTAATTTTAAAACTAGATCTATTCATACCATAGATATCCATTTTACTATTTTAAAACATAATAATGCTTAGATTAACATTTAGATGGAAAAATAATTAATTGTATTTATTATTTAATACATTATTAAATAACACCTATACAGTTTATAATACCAATTAAATAACATCGACTTATGATAAATAAATATAACTACCCGAATTAAGGAATGAAACATGATAAAGCTACTTATACACTGAATATATTTTTCGACAAAAACTAAATATTGTGTTTTCATACATGCGACGTATAATTAAATACAGTAAATATAAGAAAATTGAATAGCGATTTCAGTAAATAATAATTTTAAGTAGATTAAAGAAAGTTAATTTAGGAAAATAAGTGAATTTCAATAACAACATTTAAAAAAAAAAATCCAACGAAAAGGAGAAAACTTTATAGTAATTGGCAACAAGAGGAAGAGAATATATGGGCATTCATTTCTCAAGGGAATAAAACATCGTATCTAATTTCACGCACTCTATTCTTATTGGTTTTCTTAATCATTATGTCGCTACCAAGCAATCTCACATATATGACTTCTCGTGGTAATTTGATCGAAGACGTGTTATGTTGAAAAATAATATACACGAGCAACTTAATTCACAAATACAAGAATTATTATTACTTACTACGGAATATTCAATACTAAAACGAATTTTTCCCATACTATAAATTAGTAATTTTATACTCACAAACACAACCATTATAAAAAATGAAGCAATGTATGATGTTCTGGCCATCCAAATGCTTACGAATCTGTAATGTTCACCGGTGATGACGTTTCTGAAAAAAAAATAAATATTTTTACTGGTATAAATAAACAACAAAAAAATATTTTTTTCACCTCAAATATCCTTTGTTTTGTTCATTTTCAGCTAAAGATTTCACGGAGGACATTAGAAGATCATCGTATCCGAGAAAATACTCCAAGAAAAATTGACCTATTGAATCGCCAAAACACTTATGTCGAGTAGGTTCTAGTGCAACTAACATTACTGGAATGCCTAATCGACTTCTAGCATTTGGTGACAACCGCAAAAACCCATACTCCAAAGAGTATTCGACAATGTAATTTTCATAGAACATGCCTAAATGAAAAAATATATTACTCTCAAAACAATTGTTTATTTACACTCAATTAGGTATAATAGTATAATAATATTCAGTATAATAATACCTTCATTTTCATCAAATGGAGGTGGTTTAGTACTTGGAGACTGAATTATTGCATTGCTTTCAATTCCTGAAATCCCTCTAATAGTACTATTCGCATACTGAAAAAAATAATTACATTTTTTTTCTGTTTGTTATCATATGAATGAATTAAATTAAATCATATATACCTTAGTAGAGCGAAATTCTGTAAAACTATCTGTTTGAGATAAATTTGACTTATTTGTATTACGATGCAGTTTATTTATAGTACTCGATATTCCATTTTTTTCATCTATACAAATCAATTTTAACATAAATAAGATATAAATATACAAAAAAAAAAAATTATACATATAATATTATACAAGATAAAAAAGTATTTAATTATTATATTATATTATACCATTATTATGTATAGAAATAATAACATTATGTACTAGTGAAATATGTTGCATTTTTTATGTTTAAGATTATTATATATTAGCCATATATAGAAGAAATGTAATAATACATACTGAGCTAGCAAGAACTTTTGGGGCTAATAAATTCCAGGCCCCCGTTACTTACACTTGTTTGGCCAAGATATATATATATATATACGACTTAAACATGTACATATTTTAATGCAATAAAAATATTCAAATTTACATCTTATTCTACAGCAAATGAGATTATAAAATAATTTTGTATAAAAGGCTGAGACGATGGGCCCGCTCGGAGGTACAGACCCCGGAGCTCTAGCCCTTTCTGAATCCCCCCCCCACCCCCACATCTTCAAGCCCTGAATACATGTACTTATTTATAACTGGTAAATAATAATCGCGATTATTAATACATTAAGAAAAATGTAATTTTCATAATGGACCAGTATTTGTGTTAAGTATCTTAAAATAGACTGATGTAAATTCAATTGATTGAGCAAACATTAAAAATATTCTTATACACATGATACATTTTCTTAGTTTTTAATTTTTGAAAATAATTTATAAATTAATAACAAATTATTTCCTTGACTTAACCCTGAATATACAATGTGATCATAATTTAAGGTACCACTAAATATTTCAACTGGATGACCTTTATTGAAATTAATATTTTAGAAGGCCAAGGGGGTATTTAAATACATATTTCTTTATAATTTTCAAATTTTTAACACTTTTAGTAAGCCCATGTACAAAACAATAAAACACTAAATTTTTTTAATAAATAGTTTTTTTTTTATTTACAAAACTGATCAAATTAAAGAGAGTCAACATTTCAATTTAAATAAATTATTAAATAAATTTATAACAAAATAGTTATAATAATAATAATAGTAATATTAATATTAATAATATAATACAAAATAAAATGTATTAAATAAATGTAATCTTATGAATTGTTGAAAGTTTTCACCGTAATGTTCTAAACATAATGAAAGTTGTCTCAAAAATGCAGTTGAAATTGTCACAATAATTTGGTCCTCACATAAAATATCATAAGCTGCCTGTATTTTATTTTTAATGTCCTAAAAATTAAAAAAAGGATCTGAGTTAACTACAATCATCAAATTTCCTTATAAAAAAAATTCCAATTGCATTAAATTTGGTAAGTTGATCAAAGAACAATACCATAAGTACTAATCCAGCAGTTTAGAAATATTTGATTTAATTGGTGTTTAAAATAATTACATTATGGGCTGGTACTCCATCTTGATAGAAAAATATATTTCCTCGAGTGTCTAATGAAACATTGTTTAAAAATAAAAAGTTGTATTGCACTTGTACACACCAAAAGTATTAAAAATTTGAAAATCATATATAAACGTACAAGTATATTTAAGTATCTCCTAGGCTCTCTAAAATATCCACTTTAATATAAGGCCACTATTTATGTATTTCATATATAGTTTAAGACAATATTTTCTAGATATATATAAATTTGAATCCACTAAGTGAAACTGTAATTCCATGAAATGGAAACTATTTCTATATTTTTCGTAAAATATAATTCATTTCTATCAGTACATAACATAACACTAAAATTTCATATTGTAAATATATATATTTTTTATCAACTGGCCATACACTATACATAACCAAAATAAAATGTTATTTTTCACCCAAGAAAAACTTTTGAAAACGGTAAAATTGATTAATTGTCTCTTATTCAACCCAACAAAATCTAACTTGATTTATAAGTTTCTATCGGCTTAGTTTATATATTATTTATGTATAATCTACATGTACACTAGTGTAGTGGTATGCACTTTATAGAGTTAATTTCAATATTAAATGATCTTATGCCATAGTATATGATATATTTGATGTGAAAATTGAATTTTACCCAAAAACTAAATTTAACAAGAAACATTGAATATTTATTATAAAGAAACCATAAAATTCAGAAAAAATAAAAATACACTCACTTTCTTCTACAATCTCTTGAATAATTTAATAAAATAAAAAATAATTTTTTTAAAGTATTATTTGTCTTTCGGACAAATCTTTTTTTGATAATAAATATCTATATTTGTATATTTAAATAGATAAATTATAATTGTAAAGAATGATTATTAATGCATACAAGTATAATTGTATATAACAACTAATTCTCCCAGTACAACCTTTGGCTTTAGAGGTGATCAAATAAAGATATATAATTGTACTTCATTTTATAAATTTTACTTGTTGGAAAATTCATAAATTATTATTACTTTTATTAATTCAAATTATAGAAACATTTTAATCCAGCATAAATTAAAATAAATTGTATTTATTCAAAAAAATTTTGAATTTAAATGTTATAATGACTTTCTTTCATATACAGTTCTATTTAAAAAAAAAATGTACCTTTCACATCAACTTCATCTGAAGGTAACATGTAATGGAAAAAAAAGTTTGATTTTGTGGAACTGTATCGATTTTTTTTTCCATTTAGCTCTTCCGTTGATGGTTCAATATTAACTTCTTCTTTGTTCCTATAAACATAAAAATATATTTTTAATTTATTACAATTGTAATTATACAATACACTTCAATAAAGTATTGAAAAAAAAAACAATAATTGAATAATTGAATGTACACATATTATCAAATTATTATTAATGAACTCAAATCTAATTTTTTATATTGAAATGAATTAGTATTTTTTTTTTTTACACCAAAACTAAATTATTCTTAATATAATTATAAATTTACAGTTTAATGTAATAATTAAATATTATTTATAAATTCAAAATATTTTACAGTAAAATTTTTATGTGTACGTTCATAATATTAAAAGAAATTTAATAAAATATGCGAAACTGGTTTAACTGATAACTAAAAACAAATTTTAACAATATATACTTAATAAAATAATTTTCAAAGAATAAAAAAAAAAACACAATTTTTAATTAAAAAGACTATTTATATTCATATAATAAGCTGAAGGAAAAAATATATGTATAAAAGGATAAAGTCTGTTAATATATATCCAATAATTAAGTATAACATAATCCACTGGTATTCGTAAATGTACAACAAAATATTATTGCATGACATTATTTTTCTGAAACTATAGAGATTTTGTTTTTTAATAGATATAAAATAATATATAGTACTTTTTACTTAATAAATAATTTTTACAAGTAGGTACAAAATGAAGAAATAATATATTTTTACTATTAAAACTTCATTAAATTATAAAAGTGTATATTATCAAAATTACAACATCCACATTATTTCATAAAATATAAATGTCAAATTTTATAAACTTTGTTTAAATTAAAATTGGTTAAAAATTTAAAAATAATAAAAACAGATTAAATATTAAATCAATTAAATTATATTTAACATAAGTTTTAACACAGCTTTAACTACAAGCTTAAATACAGATGTTAATATTATTACAAAGCTTACTATGTCTCAAGTCATGTTTTATTATTCATGAGACAGAACATTTTAAAAATGAGTACACTCATCAACTACTATACTGGGTAACTATCTAAAATACAAGAGTATTTTTTACTATGACATAATAATAGTAAACACATTTTAAATTGTATATTGCATATTATTGTATAGTTTACAATTTAGTTTAATCTTAGTGATAGAATGATACTTGTTTATACGTAAAGGTTTTTTAAATACTTCAAAAATTATGTTTTTTCACTATCATGAGTCTTACATAATGTTTTTATACGTAGATTAATATTACAATATTTTTTCAAATTGATTACAAACAATTTTTTTGAGTTTGTTGAATAATAAAAATATACAATATTTATTAATAGGTTCAGTCCTTTGTGAAAATAAATTAGAAGTTATGTATTGTTAAATAAATATTTTAATATAAGATGTCTTCAAAAGTAGTAGAAGCAATTCTACACATAAATATATATAGTAAGTATAAATGTAATTTTATGATCTAAGATCATAACTTTAAAAAAATAACTACTATATAAGTTTTAATACAACAAAAATGAAATTCTTACATGATTGAAAGTTTGAGTATTTTCCCCTACTAATAGTGAAAATGGAATAGTCTAACTATGGAATAATGAAGCACAGTCAGATATATATTTATTTAAAAGTTATTTAATTTCAAAATAATTTTTATATGAAATATTAGGTGAATAAATAAATTTGCTGTATAAAGATAAAAATAAATTTTAATTGAAAATGTCTGTCTTTAATATATAAATAATATTAAATTATAAATTTTGTTACATTTAAATAAAACAATGCTTACATTCTTTTAAATTATTTTAGGTGTTTTCCTCCAACTTATATGAATAAATTCTAAATTTTTCAAAAAGATTAAATATTTTTCAATGTAAATACTTATAAACAAATATATTTGTATACATATATTGTACAAATATATTTTGTTAAGTTAATTAAAAATGTAATAAATGAAATTTTTAAATTTATTGGAAACAATTCTTTTTTTTGTTTCAAGTACAGTTAAAATAATTAAAAATTAATATTATAAAATAAGTAAAAATGTAATTAATTCATTTTAATTATTTTAAACTAATTCATAATTTTTTTACTAAATAACCTATTTCCAAGTGACAAAGAACTTAAATCAAAGTTACTATAAAACATACATAGATGCAAAGGCATAAGCCCAGAGTACCCCCTGCAATGTTGTAAATGGGACCAGTGTTTTTACTGGTATTACTCAAATTAAATGTAATTTATTCTAAAATATTTGGTAAAAAAAAAAAAATTTCATGATAATATAACAGTCACAAATGGCTACAAAATTGCAAATCATAAATAAAC
Source organism: Sipha maydis (assembly GCA_034509805.1). Classification (NCBI taxonomy): domain Eukaryota; kingdom Metazoa; phylum Arthropoda; class Insecta; order Hemiptera; family Aphididae; genus Sipha; species Sipha maydis. The sequence continues at coordinate 236,965 of JASXSY010000483.1, forward strand.
AAAGCTATTTAAGAAAAATATACTAGATTCTAAGAAAACATATTTTTTTGGACTAATATATCACAATATTAAATAAAAAATTAACGTTAAGTTTTTTTAATTATTTATATATACATTAATTTATTAAAATGTATTTAATATACCAATACATTTTATCAAGATAGGGCCCAAATGTATGGTATGCACCCCGGAACTACAGGTCTGCACATACCTGTGCTTAGATGTACTTATAAAATAGATAAAATTAATAATAGATTTAATTATTTATCTCTTTAGTTTATTTACTTCTAGTTTATACAGATATTGAACATTAACAAATAACAATATTCACCAGAATTCATAATAATAATAAAAAAAAAAAAATTAATTAATATAATTTTATAAGAGAGATTAGTTTGAAAAAATAATATAAATTAAAAATAATAATTTAAATGAAAAAAAAATTGTATGTATAATAAAAATATATTTTTTATAATAACTTGATTATCAACACTTCCATTTTTATGTGATAAGTATAAAATAATTTAATTTTTTCTATGAAATGAATTAATTATACATGCATAAATGAATTTTGAATAAGAAAGGTAATATTAAATAATGAATTCAATAAATAATGTTTATTGATTCTGAATAATGACTAAATCAACTTACTCTGGGTTATTAATTTTAGAAAAAGGATTCAAAAACATTGAAGCATTTTCATCACTTGTTTCTAGTTCTTTAAGTTTATATTCACGTTCATAAGATTTTTCTACTGAAAACAAATCGTTCAATGTGCCTCTTTGTTCAGCTAGAGTCCTTTGATAAGACCGAATAATCTCTACTCGGAGAATACCATCTCTAGGCCATGATTCTTTGACATGATCTAAACAGTTGGCTGGCATTCGTGAGAAATTCATGTGCACATAGACGAGCACAAAAAATGAGAACACTGCCTGTAATATCGAAGGGAGACAAGTTTAGCAAGTTTAGCAAGAGAAGTACATACTAATAACAGCTATAAGCATAAAGTGCACAGTATACCTTCAACAAAAACACAAACTCAATAAGCCTCCTCAGCGATCTAGGAAATATTCTTGCATAGCCCAAGGTTGCCTTGTAGAACAAGGCATAGAACAGACGGTCCCGTACATTGAAGGCCTGGTTGTTGTTATTGTTGTTGTTGTTGTTGTTGTTGACCCCTGTCGTTCTCATGTCGAAGGCGTTCGGAGGCAAAACAACCAGTTCTTCATGATCAAGACCGTTGGTAGGCATATTGATGTGGTTCCTTCTAACTCGGGGGCAGCGAACAAAACGTTAACAGGAAACGTACGCAACAAACGTAACACATCATCGTAACCTGATGAAAAACAAAAACAAATAGATGACGAAGACGATAGGAAAATCACGGATATCACAAGTCGCGAATTCGTCAGCAGTCGAAATGTACTAGTGTGGTACGACAATGTCGATACGATCGCGGGCGAAGTGATAAACTATACAACTCGACACGGTTTCAAAGAACACAACTGGCAGTAGCAAACTACGGGTTTTGTGTCAACCAGCGTTATCTCGGTTATCTGTCCGATTTTTTCGCTCACCAAGATAACGTCCACGACACGTTATTTTTCTTATATTTTCTTCTACTACGTAGTCATGCTTACCTAATATTAATAATAATGATCAAGTGCAGCCGAGATACGAATGGATGTGCATGTGTTTAACATAATATTAATGTTGATTTATTATGAAAATAATATGTTTTACAAACGAACGTCGAGTGAAACGCGATGACGGTCGTAGCTGTTAATAATAATAATATATGTAAATGATCGCAGAACACAATGGAAATAAAAAAAATATTAAATAATGATAATGCGGTGGAAAGGAAATGACAAAACAGGTTCAACTTGGAAATTCGTCATGAACACGCTACTGGTCAGCTGCTAACCGCTGCTTCTGTTGCGAAAAATAGTCTTACTTTTTTATCACACGCAGCGCAATAATAATAATAATAATGATAATGATAATTTTTGATAGTCCTCGGTGATAAAAATAATACGTTCCGATCGGGAAAAAATAGGAACAGGCACATATATAAGTGTTAATTTTAGATTGAGACGATTTACCGTTTTACTTAACCTTTTTCATAAATAATCAGGAATTTTATAATGTACTATAATGGAGCGTGTTTAGATTATTTTATTTGAGAGGGGAGGACTGGGAAATCTTTACTAAACAACATTTCACAGTTCAATCAATTTAGAACAAAAATTAAAATTTTAGTAAACAATTTTTATTTTTATTGTATAATCGTAAATTTTTTACAAAATTAATTAAATTTAATGAAATACCGACATGAATATAATTATCATTTAAAAAAGAATGAAACAATTTATATTAAATTTAAATTTAATCATTACGATCAAAATTGTTAGATGTACAAATAAGTACACTACATAACATGAAAATAATAAATCATAAAGCAATGAAAATATAAGTTTCTACAATCTACATTTTATAGGGTAAAAGCAGACTTAAAATTTTTTTCTAAAATTTAAGAGGCAGTTGAGACCGTCTCAACCTCTCATAAATACATCCCTGGTACTAAATACTTAAAATGACCATTTATATTTCTAGTTAAAACGAGACAAAAAAAGTTTTTTTTTATTTAATAATTACTAATAAAATTAAGTACTATTACTGTTATAAGGAACAAAAAAATTATATCAAATTAATAACACTTAATTAATAAGTAAGTCATTTTTATTATAAGCAACTATTTTTATGTATCTAAGAAAAACGTCTACGTAAAGAAAACGGTCGATGATTACTTTAATACAAGAAATAATGAACTATAAGAAACAATTATGTGTTTGCGATGATATTACGATGTTTATATATAATATTTTATTGGTATAGTTATCTTCCCCGATACACTACACGTAAACCCTGCCATTCTCGCAGTCATCACTCGTTATCGTTCACCAAGCAATAATACAGTGTATGCACGTCGTATGGACACATACTAATTAAATATAATTAAAAATTTAATTCATCAACGAATTGTAATCGACCTTTGATATTTTTTACTACTTTCTGAAAACGGTACATTTTGATGTTCCGAAGATTCCTCGGGGGACAACGGGACAAGGATACGAAAAACGGAACTGTCCCGTTCAAAACGGGATGTATATAAACTGTATATCTGAATTCGTGGTTATAACAACATGGTCTTTGGGGGTGATGGTTACTCTTACTATCCCCTCATAAATTACATGCCTGAATAATAATATTAACTTATATTAATGATTAATATTAATAGTAATATGTTATTTACTGCAAAACGACCGAAATGTGGCGATACGTAGGTACACAAAAAATACAAAGTTTAAGTGAACGTTTTTGTTCCATCACATATTTCAGCTCTTTGCCTTTTAATCTTCGTGGTAGGGGATAGGAGAAATACTTATATTTTTCTCAAACGTCGATGATTTAGTTGGATTCATTGAAATTTGTATTCGACACAAGTCAATAAACTTTTTTTATCTTACATTTTTTTACGGTTTTATTTCGACTTTTCATTTAGACTTGGTTACTCACAATCAACAGTCTTGACAATTTCATTAATGAACCGCAACAGTTGAACGTTACGTAACAGTTTTGTGGCGACAAAATATTTACAATTAAAATACAATGCTCTCTCATGGTTCCATAAAGATGTAATTAATTTCTAAATATTTGTATAAAACTGAACCTATTTAAATTATCTTGTTAACATTAAATTTATAAAACAATATTAATTTATTTGAACTAATATTTAAAAATAAATAATAACGATTTGTACCTACTAGTTTTGTAAATTATATAAAGTGACGTATGTATTGATTTTCATACAAACACCCCTGTTCATATACATTTATTTAATATCTTAAATAATTCATAATTTTACGTAATAGAACATTATTTTATTTTAAATTCTGTAAGAAATAATTACTATTGAGTATATTATCACATCAAATGTGAACATAGGAAAACATTGCTATGGGTGGAAGGGTTTAAAAAAATGTAAAATGTAAAATATTGATAAATAATATGTTTTATTACTCATTATATAATATATGTATATATATATATATATTACTTGCAAGTCTTGTGGGAGACTTTGAAATAACTATTACATTTGTAGGTCAGGTCATTTTTTTCTAACATTTTTTCTGATATTTCGGCAAGAGATAAAACTCCTAAAACCCTCCTCTGCGTTCGCACCTGCATCAAATCAATTATCATGCTTGAGTATTTCTAGAGAATTGATAACAAACAATGCTATGGGTACTACTATTAACAACCGAAAGGGATGTGAAGGCAAAGGCTTTATAATAAATCATAATGTACATCAGCTTCATGCATATTCTGAAAAAAAATTTCGACTCATGATCCACAGTCAAAGAATAGATAACAATACATACTTATCTATATAACAAGATATCAACAGATGACGATTCTGGTGTTTCTCAATGTTGAAAATTAGACATTGAATATTATGTTTACCCGCCATACAAGATCCTATCATACCCCAAGATAAGCCAGCACGAACGTCGGCGCAGACACTAATAACGGTTATCATTTCCTTATCATCAACGACGGCGGCCCACTGTTGATGCTCGTTTCTGCAGCTGAGACGAACACGATGGACTTTAGTATTATTAATTTATTATTATTAGCCAGTGACGCGTGTTATGACGAGACATATTATACCTTCTACGATCCAATTACCTTCTCAATGATCTTTTACGGATCACTCCGGCGTCATGTCTTAATAGCTTTTTATCACGTATTGTACGTTGTTAAGTTAATAGTGTCAACTGCTTATTTCGTTTTAAAGTGCGAATATTTTAACTGTTGGACAGTAGAACTACATATATGTAATAATTTCTAAATATCGTAAACCAGTAGGCCTCCCCCCGTCGTGCCTGCTTAAACCTGACACCACTTGTCGCGGTCGCTTGCTTAAGCCTGGCGCGCGACCCGGAACAATCCCTATTTTATCATTATTTACTATGTATTTACTATTTATATAATTTGTATTTCGAGGTAAAATGAAGGACTTTTATTTTAAACTGTCTACCATTCTATAAAGATACGGATATTGGCAACCCCGGCGTTCCGAATCAAACAGGAGATAGAACAAAAAACGTCCTATACTCAGAAGTTTTATAAAATTCTTTAGCAACCATAAATTAATCAGAATTTCTTTTGTATCTGTATTTATTTTTAATAAAAATATTATTAAATAATATTTTTATTAAAATGTTGTCATTAATCCCGCTAGAAACATTTCAATACGTTTTCAATTAACGTTTTTTGTATTAACCTGCCGATATTATTTAACGATAGAATTTGAATAAAAAATTCTATATATCATCGTCCGAAGGCAAATTAAACAACCAGTCATGGGTAAAGCCGTGATGGATCGACTAATATACATATATTTATATATCTGGATAAGAGAAGGGAGAGGGCAAATATCCTTGTTGTTCAGGATAGCAATTTTTTCAGTGTATTAGGGTGGCCGCAAATTTAGCAAATTAAATCGAAATGTAGCATTACAATAAAAAAAAAAATAAAAACATTTTTATACTTTCACAAATTTATTGAAAAGTCTGTTTAAAAATTATTATTTATTAACATTGTAACTATAAATAGATTGAGCTTTTTGAAGGTACGATAACAACACGTGTTGGCTCGTTGTACTGTCGCGGCTATGCTCATCTAAAAAACAAACCTAGTGGTTCTCGGTATTAGATATTTATGATGTTATTCACCAGATAGATTAAAAACCATAACTAATTTGCAGGGCTTTGCATCCGAATTAACCCGAGTCCGTAACACCCCTAAAAATCCTTAAAAATCAAACACCCAAAACTCATATAACTCGAATGATTTTTTTTTTTTTAAACGCCCAAATTAACCAAAACCCGAATAAAATATGGGTTTTAACCCAAACCCGAATAATTTTTTATTTTACAATCTTTATGTGACATATCATTAAGTATGTATTTTTTGTTGTTATTTAAATTTTGTCATTAATTGTTTAATAGTAAAATTATTATTCACAGGAATAATTTCACAAATAATTTACAAAATTATTAATTAATTAGTTGAATGTTCAAGTGTAAATAACTGGGATATAACCTTAAGAAATTTACATAAATTATTATTCAGAAAATATTAATTTTTTGTTATACTATTACTATATTATAATATTTATGGCAGGTATCTGTTGAACGACCATTTTCCGAGCTTAAATATATTTTGTGTAATTTAAGGAGCTCTTTAAAAATAGACATGTTGGAAAACATTCTGATGATAAGAAATAATTATACATTTGGGCAATGATTTTTTTTTTTTTTTTGTATATAATCATTTTTATTACCTACAGTTATTGTTAAATAAAACACTTTATTATTAATTAAACATCCTCTAATGTATTATTTGTTACTATAGCTTATGGTTTGTAAATATATGTTGTTGTACGTATATAATAATGAGATACATAGTAAGTACTTAGTACTTCAATCTGAAAAATAAAGTTGAACTCATAAAATAAAATATACTACAGTAAAGCACTTTAACCCTTTATAGGGCACAGAAAAAAATATTGTACGATTTCTACCAAATTTTCAAATTTACTTCTTAACAGATGTAAGTTACTGTAAAAAATGTCAAAAAATTCGTAACTTTATTTGCATTGGTAAAAAAAGGGTGGTAAATAATTTCCCATTGAGCATTTAATGTCATGGTTATGGACCATGGGCAGAGGGAAATAATTTCCCACTTAATACTATGTACAATTTTTTTTTAATTTTAACTATTTTTATGCAAACAAATGTGTATAATATGGCATCCTAAATAGGTATTTAATTGTATTTTAGGATTTATGACACCTGAAGATACAAATCTTCTCAACTGATAAAATAAATTCATTTGATATTATAGTAAACCTTATAATTTATTGTAACAATAGAACAAACAAAAAATAATAAAATTAATAATGAAAACATAAATAAAAACCTTTGTAGAATTATCTTGATTCACACACTTCACATTATATAAAATTATAATAAAAATAAAATTAACTTTCTAAAAAAAAAACAATATCAACTGTAGTAATTGCCAATTGGGCAATAAAATCAATAAAATATACTAAGTTTTATGGTACTCAGCAAAACAATCTTTGCATAAAACTTTTTCGCAAGTTGCACACATTATATTAGATCTTTTGTCATGTTTTTTGGTACTACATCTAAAACAGCGTCTATATTTAACAATTTTAGTTGCAATATGTGATTCGGAGGTTGAAATTACTTCCACATTTGATTTTGATCTTTTTTGGGATGGTGATATAGTAGGTCTTTTACGAGATGAATAATTTGATATGAGTTCATTTGCTAATGTAGATCTAAACTCTAAATGGCTCATATATTTTGTACCAATGTCTGAATCTATTGCCATATCATCTGTTATATTAAACAGCTCATATATTATTTCCTCATCCTTAAGTTTATACTCCATCTGCAATTATAAATGTAAAAATTAAATGAATTCATTAAAAATTTACAATAAAGTGAAAATATTAAGTTTGTGGTGAATGTAATACACTTACTGTATATATATATTGATTCCTTAAAACTTATTTGTTAAATTGATATATACTTTGTATTCCTAACAGCAATAAATTTTCTGTTGTGGTCGTTTTAGTTTGAGTAAAATAAAAATTGATATGAAGAATGTGTCACGAAAAATTAATAATAATAGTACTTGAAGTATAATATATTTCATTATCACACTAAAATAAAGAACAAAAACTAAGCTATTTAATCATACTGATTACAGATAAATTCAACGATTTTATCAACAATAAATTTCAATTGAAACAAAAGTATAAATAACTCTCGGAATAATCGGATACCGTGAGTGCGCAGTGGGAAATTACTTCCCACCTGAAACGTTTTATTTCAATAACTCATTACTAGAGTGCGCTAGGGTAAAAATACCTATATAATAATAAACGCAGAAAATGATGAATATTCGTTTGATATAAGTGGGAAATTATTTCCCTACGATCACAAGCTACACGATTTTTTTTTCTAATGTGGGAAATAATTTCCCTCTACCCTATAAAGGGTTAAATAATTAAAAAACAGTAAATCATTTGTTAGGTTGTATACGTTAACACAGGACATCTATTTTTTAAATAGTAAAAGATCAGCATATGGAAACTTACAAAATGTACCTAAGTTAAGAACTTAAAATACATAGATTATAGATTTACATATATGACAAGGACTACAATGCCTTGCCAACAACCTATCAGCTTAAGATGTATACTAGATCTAAACTCATTCTATATATACTATACCATACTTCCTATTCAAGTTTTCATATCACTGTTGTACATTTATTATCATAATTGCATATTGTGTAACGTTTCACAGATTGTAATTTTCTTAAATCAAAAAAAAAAGAAAATTATATTTTTACTCTAGATCAAATGTGATGGACTGAAAAAAAATCAAAAGAATTTGGACTAAAATAGAATTTTCTTAATCGTGTAGGAGCAGTTGACGGTAAACACGTGCGTATGTTTAAACGAACTGAGTCTCCATATTTTAACAACTAACATTTTTTTTTCATCGGTATAGTTCCTGTCATTAATGTAAATAATAAATTTATTTTCAGCGAAGTTAGATCATACGGTAAGGAGGACGAAAGTAATATATTTGACAAAATTAATCTTGAAAAGCTATATAGAAGTGGATATTTATTTTCCCCACCCTGTAAGCTACCGAATTCTAGTATTTTTTTGTCACACGTTTTTGTAGGTTTACGAGGAGTTTCGCATACACACACTTATGATGAAACCCTTTTTTCGTTCTGTTGCAAGTGCAGGCAATCAAAAAGCGATTTTCAAGAGCTCGAAAGGTTTCGTAAAATGCTTTTGGCTTATAAAGCCAAGTTTTTCATGTACTATACTCACCAATTGCTTTAAAGCTCGAGACAACTGACAATTTAATTATTGTAGCATGCGGCATAATTTGCTCAGAAACGTTTGTTTAGAGAAACAAGTCAAACCATATAATGAACTGGACCTAACTGAACTCTACCGACAAGAAGAATTTTGCCGCTTTCTATAACTAGTGGTTTTTCAAATGCTGATGGGTACGCTATACGAAATTTGTTTACGGAATATTTCAAAAGCAATGCAGGAACAATCACCTCGCAATATAGTCGTACTACTAGAACTAATTAGTTATATTCAAGCACGCACCTATTTACTTTTTTGTTCGCAAGCTTAATATAATATAATGTTCAAATATTGTAATAATAATTAAATAAATTACAATATTACTTGATCTTTTGACGTTTTCGGCTATTTTTTTCCAAACATTATCTTTAATTATTTTATTTTTATAGAGTCGACTAGCCAAATCGTACAAACAATTGAATTTGGCCACCATTTCGACAAGTTGTTCATCCTCATTTACTGTAAATATTATCTTTGACATTAATGGTCAAAATTAAAAAATTAAAACAAACGCGTGAGTGGCCACGTTTGTACTGCTTCTCGACCGGACAGTTCTAGCGGTTGTTGACAACAGCAAATTTGTTGATGCGTCATGGGAACCGCACCTTATAAATACTTAAATTATCAACATGATAATGATATAACTGGTTATTTTTGAAGTTTTATGTAAGTAATAAGTAGGATGTTTTGTGTAGGTATTATAGTGCCCCTAGAAACCTACATACGTACAAAACAAATTTATAATGATTATAAATAGATATTACGAGTGTTATTATCAAAATAAATACAAAATATTGTTATAAATTATTGGTACTGAGGGCTACATAGTAAAATGTCAAACACATTTTTTATGGATTTAATTTCAATACGCAGATCATTTGTAAAGAAAATCTTAGGTGTTACTCATCATTTCAACAGAACTATTACTTACATATTTAAATATATAATGTTCTGAAAATCCCCAAGGTTGTTATATGTTAGTATATGAATGTGATAAATTAATAAACCAGTTATATATGTGTTTTCCCTACTCATAAAAATTATCATGTATATATTCTCATTTTACGATCTGTATGGCATATTACACTCTGCGCAATGTATTTTAACTACCCTACCATAATTCCTCTTCCTCAAGTCATTTTTTTTAAAAATGTAAGATATATCTTACAACATTATAACCTTATACATCTTATAACATCATAGATAATGTTATAACGATGGCTACAGCCTATTTGCGCCCCAGAGTAGTACATTTGCGCCCCTAGGGATATGGACAGATGCGCCCTAAAGATAAGGTACTACCTGCCGATTTATAGTCCATATGCGCCCATATATTATATTTATCTATGATGCGCCCATTTTATATGCGACGTTACCGTTGTGATAGGTTAGGTGATATATAATGAAAAAAGTATATAAACATTTTTCATGATAAGTTAATATAATAATATAATAATAAGTCAATATTTATATTAAAAAATGTTGAAAAAATTTTTTTTTTGATTCATTTTATTCATATACATTATTTGTCAAAACTACTGATTTCGATGGCCACAAAGAAGGAGAAAATATTATTTTTGCAACTACGTTTCATTATTATTACGATAACCACGTCTATGGTTAGATCAACTCGCTAGGATACGACTATAAGCCTAACGGAACAAAAAATCATACAAGACTTCGTCAGGACACACCTCGTCAATATTTATACACTAAAAAAACCATCGAAACGGAATTGATGTTGTTTAATAGGTGAAATATATATTATATCTATATTAATATTTGAAATCATTACAACTGTCATAATTTTATACTAGAAGCTAGTAAAATAAAAAGTAGGTGACCAGGTTACATATATCGCTTAACAATGAAAATTCTTATTAACTCTTCTACGACACTAGATATTATAAGCCCTTATTTAAAATTAGATATGTCTTCAGATAATAATTATATAATGCCTTCATTTTCGTCACATATTTCTCCGCTAAATATTTCACAAAGTGCTCTAATTTGAGAATATTCTGAATTTTCGGACAATACTTTCGATAGTTCAAGTTTATCCAATTCTATACCTATTCCTCCTTTTGTTTTTTTAAATATATATAATTAAAATATTTTTTTATTTAGAACTTATAAATTATAAATTTTTTATGAAACTATATAGAAATATGCAAGACATGAAAAAAACAAAAATTATCCATAGAAATCTATACAGTGCGAGACCTCGACTTTCGTAATCAAAATTATTCAAAGTGAATTATAGAAGATTATATGTTATAAAATTATATTAGATATGAATTATAGAAGAATATACATTTGTATAAAAATCTGGGCCCAAGCTATATGTTATATTATATGACGAACGTCTTTTGGTTGATATTTTTAAATTTAAATTAATTTCTAAATTATATTTATATAATAACGTGATGTTCTTAGGTGAATGGAAACTTAAAATTGGATTTCCCTGTTAGATTAATGCATTTTTTTTTTTACTGTAAGAACTCACGAATGAACCTGTGTAACCTATAAAATGTCAGCTTGCGCCCGTATATAAAAACCGGATTCGTTAAAATTCATTCAGTTGCCAATGATTAACACAATCTGTAAATCCCAATTCACTCGGACACTGCACTATACGAAGTCCTTCACCGACCAAGCGACGTCATCGAGCACAAATATAACGTTATACAAATTTACAATCGCCTAAACACGGTTTCTTCGACGCGCGTTCATACATCCTAACGCTTCGTTCTAAAAATACAGTAGTATCATCGTTGATCATGAATAAGCAATAGTGTTCATAACCAACAAGTTGTAAAATATAATAAACTGCAGTAGTTTACGCTTACAAGCTCACGACGTTGAAGAACGACTGGAGTTTTACGATGCACTTCGTGCTGGCGACGACCGTGGTGATCGTGGCGTTAACGATAATCAATTACAGCAGCTCGAACCCCATGGTCGGATTGAACGTTGACTGGACGCCGATCGCGTCGCAGGTAAAATTCACGGACTACAATGATGTTATCATGGGCAACAATGCGAGAAAAAGGAGTAAACGATTTGCTTACTTGATAAAGTTAGGGTTCGGCGACAGAAAATCGAATGAATTGAAACATGTCCCGGACGACTTTGACGACGATGAAGACCTAGACCAAAAACTCATCTGGTACAACAAAAAATACAACAAGAAAAGAACTGCGATCGCAGAACTGCAGCGCAAAAAATTAAACTCATCCAACTAGTTGGAAACGGAGTAAACGAGGGAACCGCCGACGACGGTGATACTACGATTTCATCGATGAGTACTCTTCTGAGGTATGGCAATTGTTATATAATTTTAAATATTTATATATATATATAAATGTACATAAATATTTTTATCGATAAGTGTACCATAAATTTATCAGTAAAACACATTTCTTAAGACGATTAGTTAACAATATTTGTAATCTATTAATTTATTAGACAAAAGTATAAATAAATGTATTGAAATTTAATTGTATATTTTAATAAATACGTTTTTTGGATGAATTCACTTTTTATCCCACTATCGGGCGCGAATACAAAGGAGGTAAGGGGTTCAACTCTGTCTCCCGAAATATCAAAAAAATTTAATAAAAAAATAAACTGATTAACGAATTTAATAAGCATTTCAAAGTTTCCTATGAAACTTGCAAATACATTTTTACATTTCTATATATTATATTACGATTAATAAAACATACTGTTTATCAACATTTTATATTTTACATATTTTAACTCTTCCCCCATTTCGAAGTTTGCCCCAGACAACTTCACTTCATATTTTGTTAGAACATCGATATATTTATTTTCTATCACCAACTAGATATCGGCAGTATGTAATTTATTCAATATTAAGAACGGACCTAGGCATAATACATAGTGATATTATAAACATAGTTAGTTGTTGTGCACTGTGCACAACTTTAAGTTATCATCATGCGTGAGAGACTAATTTTAATATTGAAGCGGCTAAGCCCCTTCAAGCCCCCCCCCCCAAATTGGGCATATGGTTATATGCTAAATTTTTAGATAAAAGAAAAAATACGATAAAAATAAGAAATAACAAGAACTGACAAAGTATAACAAAATTTTAACAATATTATTCAATTATTAGAAGAACAAAGGGACTGTAAAATAGGTAGTTTATAGTAGAAGGAATGGGGTTGAATAGATTGTTATTTATCGTATTTATCGTAATTTATTTTAAGACGGATAAGGGTAAGGAGCTCAGAACAATCGGCATAAGTAGGTACCTACTTTTACATTAAATTATACGTATAAAATATTGTTATATAAATTGAAAGTCCAGGATTTGTACACACAACATTTAAACTATTTGTATGATCATTTTAATCTCTCGGTCTGCTGAGTGTGTACTTTGGTATTTGTATCAATATGATTTTCACTATGGTAATATTGTATTAATGGAAATATAATGTTTCATTACATTTTTAGTCAAAACGTTCTAATTTCATTCCTCAATGTAAAATGTACTATTTTTATAAAATAGAACATTTTGATCCAATTTAAAATATGATAAGATATGTTTAAGAAAAAAAATAAACTTTGAAGACATTAACCAACAGAATTTAATTAAAATGATTTTAATCATTTACTTGAATGTGTATTTCAATTATTTAATACACAGTATAAAATAAATTCTAGCGAAAAATATATAAAATACTTATAGTGTGATTTGAATAGTTCCACAATTTTAAAGAACAATTAATAATAAGATAATGTATAAACAAGAGGAAATAATAAGTCCATCGAAATCAGAGCAAACTTTGCATATCACATCGGCAACAATCAATGAAACGCGTTTTACTGTATTTTCGTTAACGATTTCGTTTTTGGCAAAATGTAATATTTAATTGCATTGGTATTGAAACTGATTGTCGCAATCAATGGTTATATGTACCTTGATATTTAAATTTTTTTTTCTTTTATGGTTCCTGACCTATAGAATTGTGTTATGGCAAATGAAAATATTAAATAAAATGCAAAAATAAAACAGAAAAAGAACCGGATGGGCCTCGCTCTGCTGTACACTTGGGAGTGAAGTGCGACTCTTCATAGGATAAGTCATTATAATGGATTTGTTAAATTTGAATTCAATGATAGGTATCATTGTATTTGAAAAACGATTCTGAACGGAGATGATATGTTTGTCTAGAATATAATACAATGTTATTTATAAATATTGTAATAAGTATATTTTATTTTGAAACGAAAAATTTAGAAAAATCGAAAATTTAAATTGTCTATAAATAAGTCAAAATATGTCAAAATACTTTGAAAACTTAACCATGTATAGAGAACGTCAATATAAAAATTTGGTGAATATTTCAAGTTGTTGCGATTTTTGGTTTTTGAGTTAGAGCATTTTAAAAAAACCGATATCATTTGTCAGTCTAGAATATTATATTATATTTTATATGTAATTCTATGTCAATATTCGCTGTTCAAACGCTTATAAAAAACAATTGTGCCTATGGATTTTAATAATTTTTGAATGACATTAAGAACCACTTCTGTGGAATCTTCTATTAAATTTTCAAGTATTTTGTATGAGCCAAATTTTTTTTATCACCGATTATAAAAATAAAATGTAAAAAAATCGAATTAAAATTGTTTTAATAATCATTTAATACATTATAATATAGTTTTAGTCAAAATTGAATCTAAAAAAATATATCATTTGAATACGAAGGAAAATAGAGAACTTTAACATATCCTTTTAATATACTATATCAAATGGTTAATAAAGTTTATAAATGCTAATACAATTTTCATAGAAACATGTATTTATTTGTAAGTATATTTCATCACAACTATCAACCTTTTTAGCTAAATCAATAAAAGATCAACATGGAAGTATTCTACGCTATATATTTATTTATACTCAGAAATACTTTCAATAAAGATTATATGAACACCCAAAAATCAATATATATATATATAAACAAACAAATAGCGTATGCATACAAATAGATAATAAAAGATTTAACTCCAGAATTATATGTTTTGGCTTTGTTTGATTATTTATTTTTATATTAATTAATTAATACAAATGAATTAATAATTTTTATATAAAATAATTTTTTTAATTTAAATTTGTTGGTAAAGATAAATTTACAATGAAATAAGACGAGTAAAATTCTATTTGACAATTGGTACGTGTTAAACCCTTGATTATCAAGGTAAATTATTGAGGTAACAGCAATGTTCAGAAATCATATAAAAAAACAAGAACCAGTTATAATAAGTAAAAGGTATACAGGAATAAATAAAATTGTAGATATGGTAATAAAAAATATATTTATATTTTAAATATCACAGATAACAATTTCGAACAATTAAAATCACATATAAAATAATTAAAAGGATGATTAAAACTATTTAACGGCCGCCCTAGGCAGTGATCCGAAAACTGCAGTCGATGTTCAATCGGAACACGTCGGTCGAACTGCTGCACACAGACAACGCCACGACCACCGTCATCAATATAAAACTGCAATGCAACTTCATTTTTCGATCTGAACGAACGTCGTATCGATTGAACTGCACTGGCCTATTGTCGTATCGATATCACTATACCGTATACACGTTAGGTTGTGGGAGAGTAAGTACTCGATGAGTCGTCTGTGTAGGCCTTTGCAAATGTACTGTTGAGATTTATACCGACGACGTTTAGTGAATTGGAACAAAATGTGTCTACTGATGAACGACCGTTACCGACGGTCCCTTTATATATAATATATAAAGGGCCCGTCTTACATATTATGTAAGCGCAGTTAGTGGTTTTCACGAATGAACCCGTTGCTTTATCGATGATAACATGGGATATACCGATCGAAACGCCGTGCGATAACAATGTTACATTTGATATTCAATATTTTTAGAGAATCGCGCGCAATCCTCCTACTACGTCACTTCTATACTATTATTTTTTACTTTTTATTAAACCTTTAAATGTTTTTAAAATGAAAAAATAAATGTATTAATAAATTATATTAATACATTTATTTTATCTTAGACCACTTGATATTTTATCATTGGCTCATTAAACTTGAAGGAGATATAATATAAAATAGTTATTGTGTGTACTTACCGAAAATACCGACTATTTCTTTTTAACGTTAAAAATATTAAAGTTTTTACAATGAAAAAATAGATCTAATAATATTATTTGTTTGTAAAATTTTTTTAGAGTTTTTGCATTATTAATACGCATAATTTTTGTATTTATCAGTCGTTGTGACATAAATCACCGTGAAAATGGTACAATTTTAGTGGTATATATTTATAAAAAAGTGTCTGATTCTTTTTTTCATCTAATTCTTGCATTTTTATACTAGTTGTTTAAATTTAATACAATATAGATTGTATAACTAAAAAATATTTGATTAATAATACATAGTTTCTTCTTCTTCATCTCCCTCGCCTTTTTATTTTTTAAATAATACATAGTTTGTATAGTAAAATAATAATAATAATTATGATATTATTTAATATAGAATAATAAAATTATAATAAATAATTTAATTATAATAATGTGCATATATATATAAAAGTAATAAATAATCGATATATTCTAATAATTTTTATTAATTTAATTTAATAATAAATACACCTTTTAGTTTTAATCAAAATTAATTGTTATACCAATATATATATTTATACATGATAAACTATAGTTATATATGTAGTGTAGTCGTATATGAATTACCTTATTCAAAACATTTAATTGTCCTCGAAATGTCAATTTTAAAAAAATTAAAAAACAATAAATTCAAAATTGCTTAGAGAAAATAAAACAGTCCAAGTTCAGTCTCAAAAATAGTACTTCTGGATGAAGAAAATAATTTTATTTTACCTCTCAAGTGCGAACTAGAGGTGTTAAAAATTTGAATTTATCAAAAAATAGTGTATTGATATGTCTTGTACACTATTAAAAAAACAATTGAAATTGTTTTAATTTTGTATCTGCTAATTTATGCATATTCATTCGAATTCTAAGTTTGAGACTGGGGCGGATCCAGAATTTTTTTACGGAGGGGATGCAAAATAAATTGTTTAGTTACGACTAACCTGCCTGAACTGTAACATAATACTTAAAAGCAACAAAAATTATGTTGGCCCATAGCCTTCAGGAATATATAAAATAAAAAATTGAATTAAAAAAACAATTTCAAGCAATTATTTTTAAGTACAAAATTTACTAACCGTGGCTATAACATACTAACACACTAGTCAATACACAATAAATATAAAATATTATTTTATTTTTTGTAATTGTATATTACTCTAGTTAGTAGTTGTATTGAACCACGAAAATAATCGAAAACCCATTATATTTTAAACCTATTTTAGGGATTTTGGGGGGCGTACGGCCCCACAAGGCCCCCCCCTTGGATCCGCGCCTCGTTTGAGATAGTATACGTGCAAATTTAAAAGATTAATTTTTTTATTCATAAATTTCTGCATTAATGATGGAATTTCGTTGATTAATATAAACTTATTTTTTTCAAATAAATTAATTTTCGTACACAAATATATTTAATTTAATTCATAAATATTTATTAAAATATATATGTAATACTATTAGTTTATATTTAATATAATTAATCTCATATTATAAGAATTGCGCATTTAAATTTAAATTAGAATAATATTTTATTGTTTTAATAACTTCAAGTTAGGTATGTAGGTATAACGAAAAGAAAATGCGTAACCGGTAAAGCTGTATCTGATCTATAGATAAAATTTAAATTGTTAATTACAAATCAAAGGTTGGTTATTTCTCATTAATTCTGTGGCGATTAAATAGCGATAAATGCTATTAATAAACGCACAAAATAATACAATAATTTTTTAGTTTATTTAGTGTTATATATATATATATATATAATAAAAAAAAAATTAAAAACACATACTTAGGGTATTTTAATATTTATTATCTACATTGGTGACCGAAAATGGGTGAATACTTTCGCAAACTAACTAACGCAAAAGAAAGAGATGAATAGGAATGAAAAAAATTTACTAACGATTCAATTCTTCAACAACTTTTTATTACACAGAAATATCTGAATAATGGTTAATAAATAAATAACGAATTTCACTAGTTAAAATAATAATTTATATAAAAGTACACATTTTATATAATTATTTTTATCGTCATAAATAATATTACAATACATGCATAATATGTCAAATTATAATATAATAATAATATTATTAAAAAATTATAATTGTTAAGAAGTTATAATTATTAAAATTTCCCAGCAACTTTCTGTGTACTTAATAAAATGCTCTACTTGAATATTAATACATTTTTATGAGATTTTGGTTATAAAATATAATACTAATCTGAGAATTTTATTGTAATTAATAATTATCTAATTTAGTGGTATCAATGGACCTATCACATTTAATTCCCTTAATTTCATTTTAATTAATATTATATCAAAAGATTATTAAATATTACATGGATGTAAAACATAGGATTAAGTGCGGGTGGATGAAATGGAGAGAAGCATCGGGCGTGTTATGCGATAAGAGAATTCCAATGAGGCTGAAAGGGAAATTTTATAAAAGTGTAGTGAGACCAACTATGCTGTATGGTTCAGAGTGTTGGGCGGTTAACAGGAGAATAAAACAAAGTATGAGTGTCGCGGAAATGAGAATGCTTAGATGGTTGAGTGGAGTGACAAAAGAAGATAGAATAAGGAACGAATACGTGAGAGGTAGTGTTGGTGTAGCACCAATTGTGGACAAGATGAGAGAAAATAGGCTGAGATGGTTTGGGCATGTGATGAGGCGAGAGGAAACGAATGCAGTAAGAGTGGTTATGAAGATGGACGTTGAAGGGAAAAGAGGAAGAGGAAGACCAAAAAAGAGATGGTTGGAGACTATAGAGAATGACATGAGGGCTGTCGGTGTGTGCATAGGTGATGTGATTGACCGAGTGAAGTAGAGGTGTAGGACAAGGGTAGCCGACCCCAAATAGTTGGGAGAAAGGCGAGGCAGAAGAAGAAGAGATATCAAAAGATTATTACTAGTCAACCGTTTATAGTCGTATAATATAGATCTATTACAATAATTCAAAAATCCCTTACAATGCTGTGCGTTATTAAGAAACTTTGTTTTTTGATTCAAAAACTATTTTGATCCCTATTTCCATAAGTGTTGTCTCTTTTTAGAAATCAATGCTTGAGCTATGAGCATAAATGCTATTTAGGTTCCAAAAATTTTTTCATCTTATATTTTTTTAAGACCATTTTCCTATTCAAATGTTTTAAAAACGATTGTACAATTAATAACTTAATAATAGATTTTGACTAATGACCTTTAAAAAATAGCGTACTTTTATATATTCATACATACCAAATATTCAAGACTGAAAATACTAATTATACTTCGTTATAACGAATTTAGTCCATCTAATATGGAATTTTATAAACAAATACAAGATATTTTAGATTTTTAAATTTATATTAATTTATAATAAATATAAATATAATAGTACCAAAATTCAAAAAAAATTTTATAAATTATAAATATAGTATATTCATATATAAATATATTTATCATTTATTATCATTTTTTTTTATTTTTTTTATTTAAGTAGGTACTAGTATGTTTTATTATTTAAGAAAATTTAGTAAAAGTAATATTTAACTAAATATTTGAATAGTTTAAATATAGAAATAAATTAATAATAATAATTAAAGCTTAGTCTAGAGTATTATTATATTTGTTAAAGACGACCAATTTCGAATTAAAAACTTATCGTGAGGTATATAAAAATTTAATAAAATCCCGACTAACGAAAGTATTATATATACTCTCATTATATCTCGATTTTATATTCTATACATAGATTATAATCGTATTCGATATCACTGAATATCATGAAAAATACTCATATTTAGATTTTTTTGTTAATCAAAATTATAATTAAATATTTGGGTGATTATTTCCGATTTTGAATATAGTATTTTTGTATAATTTTATTTATTTAATAAATATATGTTTTGATTTCATTATATAATATATATATACACATTATTAAAGTTAAATTAAATATTAAAATGTTATCATATTATATTAAATTATATAAAAATTAATATTATTACTTTATTATACAAAATATGTATTATTTGAAAAGAAAAAGAAAAAAAGCGAGGGAGAAGACAAAGAAGAAGAAATTATGTATTACTTATCTAATATATTTTAATTATACAATGTATATTTTTTTTTCTGTGTAAGAATATATATATATATATATAACATTTAAACACTTAGGGATCAAACAAAGTAAAAAATAACAGTATAGAAGTGACGTAGTAGGAGGATTGCGCGCGATTCTTTAAAAATATTGAATATCAAAAGTAACATTGTTATCGCACGGCGGTATTTCCCATGTTATCATCGATAAAGCAACGGGTTCATCAGTGAAAACCACTGATTGCGCTTACATATATATAAAGGGCCCGTCGGTAACGGTCGTTCATCAGTAGACACAAGTTGTTCCAATTCACTTAAAGTTCAACAGTACATTCTGCAAAGGCCGACATTCTGCAACACAGACGACTCATCGAGTACTTACTCTCCCACAACCTAACGTGTATACGGTATAGTTCAATCGACACGACGTTCGTTCAGATCGAAAAATGAAGTTGCATTGCAGTTTTGTATTGATGACGGTGGTCGTGGCGTTGTCTGTGTGCAGCAGTTCGACCGACGCGTTCCGATTGAACATCGACTGGATGCCCGGCGTGTCGCAAATGAAATCGGCTGGCCAGGCGATTATGGGCGACATGGAAGGAGCGAGGAGGACGCAAGAGAACTTTGTGAGAACTGCACCGGGCGTTTCGCAGCTTAACTCGTTGGGGCACGCGATCGCCGGCAAGTCGGACGAGGCGAAACGTATCCAGGAACAATTCTACAACGAACACTTTGTCGATAACTCGAAAAACGTGGTAACAGGGTTGAGCGCCTTCGGCACTATAGTTGGCGGTAAACGTGTCGGCGCAGGAGTCGGCTACGTTTCGGAAAAAGTTTTCGGATCACTGCCTAGGGCGGGTGGTAAATAGTTTTAATCGTCCTTTTAATTATTTTATATGAGATTTTAATTGTTCGATATGGTTGTCTGTGATATTTAAAAAATATATATATTTTTTATTACCGTATCTACAATTTTACTTACTCCGGTATACCTTAACAATACTGTAACAACAATTATTTACCGTGTTAATCGAGGTTTTAACACGTACCAATTGTCATATAGAATTTCACTAGGGTTAATTTCGTTGTAAATTTATCTCTACCGACAAATTTAAAATAAAAAATTTAATTTATATCAAAAATTATTAATTAATTAATATAAAAATTAATAATCAAATAAAATCATAATATATAATTCTGAAGTTTAAATTTTATCTTTTTACTTGTATGCATACGTTATTTATTTATTGACTTTTAGGTGTTCATGTAATTTTGAGAAAACATAAAAAACTGAATAAATTGTATAATATTGTTGTATAGACATAATAAGCATGAATGTTGTATGTATTAGAACAGTGTTTTTCAAATTTTTTTTAATTACAACACATTGTTGTCTGATTACATTTTTCACTACACATGTCCAATGTTATGGTAAATAGCCTTTTTTTTAGCTTATTAATATTTTTGCGTACCTTTACACAATTATATATATATCAGAAACGAAAAATGAAAAAAAAAAAATTTAAAACATTACAGCACACAAAATTATTGATTGCAACAACCAGTTTGAAAACCTTTGCAATAGAATATTAAATTTTACCAACAATTTTTTATTTTTTTTTTATATTTATATTGCATCCGGTCATTCAGTCAAATGCGTTTTACTGGTCGTTACAAATGTGGTCTGCCAAGTTATATGTAGTCGGCTTTATTTTCCATAGACTTATTGGTTATTTCTTTTAGTTTATATTCTATCTTATTAATAATTATTCTTTAAAAAAGTGGGACTACAATGCACAACGCACTATAGGTATTTTACTTTTTTTTCGATATTTTTATATTTTATCAAAACGTACTATTTACAACCAATAACACATTTTGCATTGACGATTATAATTAGTAAATTTTGACTAAAAATTCAAGAAAAAGCTCTATTATCATTTTAAATTAATATTAATATGACCATTGTTAAAATCACATTGATATCAAAGTACACACTCAGCAGAACAAGAGATTAAGGAGATCATATAAATAGTTAAAATGTTATGTGTACAAATCCTGGACCAACGTATATAATATTTTATATGTATAATTTAATTTAAAAGTACCTACTTATGCCGATTGTTCTGAGCTCCTTACCCTTATCCGTCTTTAAATAAATTACGATAATTATGATAAATAACAATCTATTCAACCCCATTCCTTCTACTATAAACTACCTATTTTTTACAGTTCTTCTAATAACTGAATAATATTGTTATAATTTTGTTATACTTTGGCAGTTCTTGTTATTTTTTATTTTTTATCGTATTTTTTTCTTTTATCTAAAAATGTAGCATATAACTAACCTGAATGTAAATTTATAACAATGTTACTTACATTTTTCTTATATTTATTGTCACGCATGATGAACATTTATAGTTGTGAACAATGCACAAGAACTATGTATGATTATAATCTCAATATGTAATATGACTATTAGATCCGTTCATAATAATAATTAAAGTATTATACTGCGGATATCTAGTTTAAAGAAGGTGATGGAAAATAAACATATTGGTGTACTAACTAGTAACAAATAGTAGACAAAGAAAGAAGTAACAACAAGTGAATAGTATGGTTGTCAGAGGCGAACGCAAGGAAGAAATTTCGGAAGGGGGAGGAGTTAAAATTTGTAAAATGTAAAATATTGATAAACAGTATGCTTCATTAATCGTGATATAATATATAGAAATGTAAATTTATATATTGTATTTGTAAATCTCACGGGAGACTTTGAAATAACTATTACATTTGTAAGTCAGGTGATTTTTTTATGAAATTTTTTTGATTTTCGGGAGAGAGAATTGAAAAAAATATTTGAAGAAATATATGCTACATATTATATAAATTCGATTGTAACAATAAAACTATAAGTCTAATAATATTTTTACTAATTACCTTATTTATAAAAAGTTAAATTTAAAATAATTTATTCTTACTTTTTAGTCTATCTTCAATTGTTTGTTAAATAAATAAAAAATAAAAAAAACCGCAAAACCAAAATATTCATCAAATAAATAAATGAGTATTTGAAATTTTTCAAAGGGAAAATAGACTTAGAAGAAATTTTGTATGATTAAAAGTTATAGATAATATTATGTTCTTTAATACAGTTTATGTACATTTTCATACTTTGTATTATAGTTTCAGAGTAAAACTCAAAAAACCAGAAATATACCCTCTTCAGTAATTTTTCAACCCTCTTGAAGCACGAGAAGGGGATAAGCCATCATCATAAATCTAATCTATCTAAATTATTTTTATACAGTATCAAATAATATGGGATGTCCTAGTATGATAACTATTCATATGTTAAATTAAATCAAAAGTGATCAGTTCTTTGACCAACATTTGGGTCATTTTAAACCTATTTTATCAGTCCATGATCCATATGTGGTTCATTTCATACATTTATTTCCCTGTAAATTTATTAGTATGGACTACATTGACAATAAATAAACCATGAACCACATATATGGATGTCAAAATCATCGATGTTTCAAACTAAAAAATCGATGTTCAACATCGATGGCTAAGGATCGATATTTTGCATCGATGTGTCACGTTTACCGATGTTTTAATTTCGATGTTTGCTTTGCCATCGATTTTCAAGGATATTACACAAAATATTTTTAAAAGTTTTTATTTGCAAACAATAAAATTTACTAATAATACTTAATAATACTAAGTATAAATATTTAGATATACGTATAATTATAATTTAATATTAACTTGGTTAATAAAACAAGTCAGGATAACTGTATCTTGATATTAATTCATAATAATATAGTCTTATCGCTTAAAAAATACTATAATAGCCTTGTATTTCTATAATACCTAATCATAATTAAACAACATAAGTCAAATATTATGAGTGGTAGTAAATATAAATGGATATTTGCGCCCGGATATACTTAGGACAGGCAACATGTCTAACAAATCTGTTTTAAGTAGGCAATCAAAGTTGCGTATGACGACTTCTACAACGACGACGACGAAATGAATTAGGAAACTAATAATGGTACACAGGAAGGAGTAATATAATTTAAAATATATTAAATTTATTTAATTAGTGGACATATTTTAAAATTATTACTCTGTAGTAAGTGACTGAGTTGTATAATAAAATAATTTTAAATTCAGTAGATCCTGTTTTCGATCATTGCAAAATAAAATAAAATAGTAATAAATACCTAAAAACTCAAAATCAATTAATATACCTTAGAAATAACTTTTAATGACAAATTATTAGATAAAGTAAAAAAATTACATAATTGCATTTTTATATTGTGATTTTTGGCAATAACCCTTGGTAACAATGGTATAACATATGTATTAAAACTTATATTTTTACGAAACTATAATAGTACATCATTTCGTACTTCGACAAGTAGATCAAAATATATTATTGGTATTTTAAGTAAGCATAAGTAACATAAGTAAGTAATAATAAGGTAAAATGTATCTTAGATGATTTAAGTTAAAACAGTGTAATATATTTTTTTATTTATGTATTACATTTAATTAATATAATACTTTCCAAAATGACTGAAAAACGATTTTTTCCTAGATTATTAAATAATTAATTGGCTAATAGATAAATAACATTTGGTACGTTGTTTTAATATTTTTATACGTTTCCATATAATATATATACATATATATTATAATCATTGAATTATATGCTATAACATATTACTTATGAGTATTATATGCTATGTTATTAGGGTTATTTTATAAAATTATATTTCAAATCGAGTGCTTAAAATCGACATCAAAATTGACTTCAACTGTCGGTAGTTATCATTTACACATTGCAATATCATTGTATTCTAAAGAAAATAATTTTCAGTTGGTAAGTCATTTTAATCGGTTGAAATAATTACAAATACAGTAGCACCTCAATAGTCCGGACACCGATATTCCGGTGAACACCGCGTTCACCGCAATCCACTCTTCGGACGAGGCTCTACCGTATTATTCGCAGTCATATAAAATACATAGCGGTTGTTTTTATTTTCAAGTAACATACGTTTGCCGTTCATCGGACGCAGCTTTGAAAACAACATTTCCGGATAACAATAACTCGATGTGCTCTCGCGACCACCGGTGCCCGGAGAAAATGCCCAAGTGTACCGGTACGCGTATCGTAATCGTGGTCCATGCATTTATGGACATTAGTAGAATGAAAAGGTAGGTTCAAACACACCCTCCTGCTCCGAGACATCAAACACACCCTCCTCCTGCGAGACCAGTCGACAAACACACCCTCCTCCGCGACCTGCCCGATCCACCGCCGTCTCAGTAGTCGCCGCCGCCGCACACCCTCCCCCGCGACCCTCCGCCCAGCCGTAGCCCCCGCGACCCGCCGGATCCCTCGCCGCCGAGACTCCCCCGCAACCCTCCGCCGCCGACGAGACTCCCCCGCAACCCTCCGCCCAGACAACACCGCCGCCGCCGCAGCTATTTTTTTTCTCTTCGCGCCGCCCGATCGTTTACGTAACCGATAATGATATAAGACATTGATAACATTATTGGTAAAATATCTTATCAATGTCTTATATCATTATCGGTTACGTAAACGATCGGGCGGCGCGAAGAGAAAAAAAATAGCTGCGGCGGCGGCGGTGTTGTCTGGGCGGAGGGTTGCGGGGGAGTCTCGTCGGCGGCGGAGGGTTGCGGGGGAGTCTCGGCGGCGAGGGATCCGGCGGGTCGCGGGGGCTACGGCTGGGCGGAGGGTCGCGGGGGAGGGTGTGCGGCGGCGGCGACTACTGAGACGGCGGTGGATCGGGCAGGTCGCGGAGGAGAGTGTGTTTGTCGACTGGTCTCGCAGGAGGAGGGTGTGTTTGATGTCTCGGAGCAGGAGGGTGTGTTTGAACCTACCTTTTCATTCTACTGACATTAATCGATCGAAAACTTCGTACAATCCTTTTATCCCTACGCTCCTGTACACCAATAATTCAATCATGGTTATATTTTGTGTGCACGTAGTACCGCGGTGTTGTGACCACAGCAGCGGCCGTGGCACGAAGTTCGACCATTGGTCAGACGAACCGGTGACCAACCAGAATCTGCCGCGGATAAACCGAAAACTGTACAAGAACATCAAGAGCCGGTACATGAGACCACGCGGCCAAACGGCAGCGGCGGCGAAAACGGAACGGGACAGCAACCGCCGGGAACGGCAGCTGGAATGCGGCGAGTTGGCCACGGAACATCCGCTGGAGAAACAGTCGATCGTGATGTCACCGGTCCATCTGGCGTACCTGAAATTCGTCGAGGCGGACGGGCGGCTGGACGGGGCGGCTTCGGCGCTGGGCTACTTGCTAGCCGTGGAGCGCGACTGTCACGCCGGGCACCTGCAGTCGCTGCAAACGAGCGAGTTCGAACAGGTACGGCTGGCGTTGGCCGGAACCGACGGATCGCCGTTGGCTCTGGTGCGAGCTGCGCTGGCGTTCGTTCGCGTCGACGGACAGATCGACGACGGCAGCCGGGACGACGCGAGCCCGCGGTGGCTGTGGGCCGCCGAACTGTGCCTGTTGGCCGCCGCGTCGCGGGCGTACACCGACGGCGGCGGACCGGTCGAGGTGACGTGTCTGTTCGCGGCCGGTTGGCTGTACGCGCGCAGCGGCCGCGCGCAGGCGTCCGCGCGTTTCTTGGATAGCGCGCGGCGGGCGGCCGACCACAGACACCGCTGGGACTGGCTTCTGCCGGACGACGTGGCGCACGCTACTGGCGCGGTGACGGGAGCGGACGGCCGCGTGAGCGCGTGGGCGGCCGCGTGTTTCGCTGAAATCGAAATTCTGATGGCGGCCGCCCGTGGACTGGACACGGACCGAGCGCTGTTCGCCGTGGGGGCCGCGTGCAGGCTGGCCGAGCAGTGCGGCATGGACAACGACCGCCGCGCGCGAATATTGTACAAACTGGGCGTCCGGTACGCTGCGGCCGACGCGCCCGACCGCGCGGTCGAGTGTTTCAACGAGTGCGCGGTGGTCGCGGCCGGAACGCGCTCGGGGCGGGACCTGAAAGCTCGGATCAAGTTGGTGGTCATGGCGGGCCCGAGGCCGGAAGACGACCGCGTCCTGCAGCGGATCGCCGACGAGGCGCTTGCCAGACACTGCGGTCGGGTGCTGGTGAAAGCGATCGCGGCCCGCGGTCACGCGTCCGCGCGCCGCGGCTGTACGAACGCGGCCGGCCAGCATTTCGCGCTGGCCCACCGGCTGGCTGTCGACCCGGACGTGAACGACGCTGATGTGGCACTCTCGGCCCGTCTAAACGCGGCTGTGTGTCGGACGTCCGAGTACCTGCAGTCCAATTTTGAACAGCTAAAGCGTGTGGGGTTCGACCTGCTGGCCATCGAGCCACCGCGCCGTTGGACGGGCGACCGGTCGTCCCTCGTCCAGCGCGACTCGGAAGGCCGCATGTACTTGAACGCGGGACATTATCAAGACGCGGTCGTGAAATCCCAAGCCCGGAAGATTCTCGGTCGGCTGTCGCAAACGAACGAACACGCGGAAGTCGAGAAGACGGAGTACCGCGTCCAAGGCGGCAGCGTGGAAGTCATAGATGAGGATTCGTCGCCATAGGTGTACGCAAACTTCGGTTTGCGGGGGAAAAAAAATAGTTCAACTGCAATTGTATTTACTCCAGCTATAAAATATTATATTTGAAATACATAACCTTTAAATATAACCTTCACGGCCGAGAAACTCGTTTTGTTGCTCGGCCTAGTACCGAAATAGACCGAGTCAGCGTCTACACACATTTTATTCACTGGGCCCAGCGAATTCTCCCACTACCAAAATTGACTGTACTCGACGTGTCTAAGCACATGTATTTTTGAATTATTATCGTTAACTCATTATTATTACGTATTACGTATTATTATTACGTAGTATGTACATTATAGTATTTACATTTTACATTTTTAAAACTGTTTGTTATTTTTTAACGCATTTACCAAAATTTCAACGAAGTGGGATATAAGTTATAATAATTTGACCCTGCTTAATGCTTCGCTATTGCAAGATTTCTCAGATATTAATTTGCTATTTATCTTCTGGATGTTAAATAATTATTTTTATTTTAGACTACTTTTAGTTACGTCTCTGTGGTAATGTAGCCATATAAATTTCGGATTCTTCATAATGTTGAAAAAAAATTATATCGCTTGTGTCAATAGCAAAATTGATGCTTATTGCAATTTTTTTTATTTAATAGATTTAACGTACGAAAAGCTAAAATTAGAGTTTGTGTGTGTACATTTTGTAGGTATAACTATGGATGGAACAAAATATATGAATATGCCAGTATTTTGATAATTCAAAGACTTAAAAAATTTCTTTGTAAACAACGTTATCAACTTTTTCTAGATCGAGAGCAAAAATATACAAATTAAATTTGGATGTCACACGTGACAGGGCGACGTATATAAATTTATATAATTTAGAAGTGTTAGCACTATTGAATGTCAGATTGAATATCATTGTACATATATGGTAATGCGTGTTATAAAATTTTTATAATTATGTATTTTTATCAGTGTACGACTCGGGAATATGCGTATTATTATCTGTTAATAATATATGCATATTACAACTAATACAAATACAGACATATTTAACTGAATGCTAATATCTCCAGACTGTGTTGTAACATACGAAAAAACCTAAAAAGAAAAACTAAAATCAATTAAATTCAATTAAATTGAATTAAGGCGTCCATTACCCCCATCTAGAAATGTATGATTTTTTTCATGCATATAATTAGTACGTAATTTGTATGAATTTGTACGACCATTTTCAGAATTTTTACGGAACTCGTTCACCATTATACCATTTTTATTGATTTGCAAAGTGTTATATTAACAAAATATAAAATATTTTTTGAAGAATACTGTATGCTTAAAATCTCTTACATCATTATATTCATAATATTATTATTAATATTTAAATAAAAGCATACTGCAAACATATTATTTCTATTTTAAACATCTATATATTAGATAACAATGTCATGGAATAATAATAGTAACTATTTTTCTTTTCTTAAAAAATATCCGATAGTATGTATTTTACTAGTATTTATAATTTTCTTGAAAATTATATATAATATTATGTAAGCTAATAACAGTTTGTTTAAATAAATCATTGATTTCTTCAATGTTGTGTTTACTTCAGAACTTTGAAGTGGGCAGTGTTATTATAGGTATTTAGTTTTGTTTTCTCTTTTGAGAAATTTTTCAATATAATTCTATAAAATAATAATTTTATCATCGATATTATTAACAAAATCAGGAAGAAAACCAGCAGTCAATTCTTCTAGGATTATTGACATGATATTGCACTTCAACAATCATTTAAATGATAATAAAAAGGTAAGCATAACTACATATAATCTGTACAATTTATTTATTCCCTTGTTATATAATAGTAAAATACATTTTATAAAGTGAAAAATCACCCTTTTATATCCTACATATTTTTATTTTCAATTTTTCTGTTAATTATTTACATTCAATTTACATACAAAAATTTGACTTAAAATAAAAATTCTGCTGACTAATTTGTATATAGTATACATTATTATTTCGCATGAAACTTTAGTTGTTTCTTTGACAGGTATCGGTTTTCTTTTTAAATCGTCAAATATCGTCAAATATCGTCAATGTTAGTTACATAGTTTCACTTATACGTATACATATATGTTGTGTAATGGCCTACAGAATTTCTTAAATTATTATTCTCTCTGCAAAAATATTTTACTAGACGTAAATGTGGATTTGGAAAATGATTGGAATTGTTTTTAAGTTGTTTTTTTGGTTTCCTATTCCATTTTTCTTGAGTATTATTTTCATAAACATTGAAATTATCTAAATTTGAACAATTAAAACATGGAAAAGTTCCCTCTGCATATAAACGGCATTGATTATTTTGTACGATATTGATCGATGTATCGACATTTAGTGAATTTTTATTTGAAAATATTTGGTTTTGTCCAGTTTTTAAAAGATTCACGAAGTGATAAATTATAATGTTCAAGAAATGATTCTATATACATAGGTAAGTTTGAGTGTTTTAAAGTACTATTCTTAAAACTATGAAAACTTGATTCTACTGCTGCTGAACTTGAAGTTTTTTCGCCGAATCCAAAAATGGGCACCATTATTCTAGACTACAATGGCAGTAATTTCATACATTTTATCAAATGTGGTAATAAAGTAGGTAAATACATTGGGTTGATTGCTGATCTTTCTTGAACAAAGGATTTACTTTTTTCATAAACTTCTTTCATCCAAGATATAATACAAATTCATACAAATTACGTATTAATTATTTGCAAAAAAAAATTTTAAAAAACGTGTATTTTTACTGGTAGAAGGGGCTGGAATAACGTTATTCCAAGCCCTTCCGCAAAAAAACGAATTTTTCTCGGTGAATGAGTTTCGTACAAATTCTGAAAATGGTCATACAAATTCATACAAATTACGTACTAATTTTATGCATGAAAAAAATTATACATTTCTAGATGGGGTGGGGCAGGGTAATGGAGGTTGAATTAAGTATACTCAAGCTGCCTTTATTCTGAACTGCAGCTGATTATGAGAAGATAATGATACTGTTGCTATTGCTGCTAATGATTATGATAATGGTGATAGGGATGGTGACAGACCTATAGCCCGACCAAATAATCAGTTGGGGTAAACCAAATTTTTAGGGGGAAATTAGAAAAAAACAATAGGAGTATAGTGTATAACATATAACATAATATAGTTTTTATCTATATCATTAGTTCAAAGAATAAAAATATTAAAAGAACATTATTGCTTTAGAACACTATTAGCATTTATCTCTAACTAATACTGATTAACTACATTTTCAAAGATAAATATCACACAGATTCATCATAAGCATTTCTAATCAGAATACTAAAAAAATTACGTTTTATATTTTTGTCGTTGTAAATTTACATGTTGGCCTTATATGCACTGGCCCCAAACTCAGCCAATGACAGCGGCTCACTGTCCTCTGATCCTAGATCTAGGCAGTAGAACACTTTACTAGGCAGTAGGACCAATTTACTCCTGTATATATTGTTACTATCTACTATGCAATATTTGATAAAAAGTAAATAAATGCTTAACGATTATGTCTATAAACTGTATACGTATTCAATTTTCAGGCTAAAAATGAAAATCGATAAATCAACTAGTAGGTAATACTAAAAAGTTCATCTAAATGTATAATAAATTTGTCATATCATTAATGTTCTCAAAAATGTTCTATTTTTGGATATTTACTTGTATTTAAAATTTTAAAAGCATTTCCTTTTTTTTCCTTTTTACGTGCTTAATTATATTTTTTTTATTTATAGAGTAATCAAATATAAAATTTTCTTATTCATACGAATTATGCTCTCCTATAATAATTTCCATATTTTTAGTATGATTTTAGTTTGACCATCCATGTAGTGAATATCGAATATATTGAATAATAACTCGGAAAATTAAAAAAAATTATTTCTAGACCATAAAAAACCTTACACTTATAACCACGTAATTATTTATACGGTTTTCCATTGTTTTATACTCTTGCATGTGTTTTTATATTTTAATTTAATATTTGACATTAGAACGAATAACGGAAACATCATAATTTTTAGAATCGCTTGTGTAAAGAAGGTTGAACAAAATTATTATTTTAAAATTCAATTAAAGACAGGTACTAATGCAATCTAATATTCAAGTCCTCTTTTTCGCGAAGCGTATATAGATGATAATATAAATAAACACTTTGATATATATATATTATATATATCAAAGTTTTTATACTGTAAATAATCATTGGCAAACATCATAATTGGCAATCATATTGTTTAAAGAAAAATCCTACTAGTAAATCAAAATATTATACTAACAAAAGTAGTAATAAGATCAGTTATCTTTCATTAATTTCTCATTTTTTTTTTTATTTGAATAACCACAACTTAAAATTGTAATTTCAATTACATTAATAATCTTTTAATAAATAAATTATTTATTTGATCGCACTTAAATACTTTCCAGGCATCAGAAGACCTCTTTTAATTTATTTCAATATTAAAATGTATTAGTTTTAACTCAAACTTTAAGCTTTTTTTTAATAGTACTATTTTAGAACAGACATTAATAAAATAATTAAATATTCTCTGTAATTTAAATTATATTTTGATATGACCTAATCAAATATCTTTAATCCAATATTAATATTGGTATTAAAACAATCAATAATCTAAATTAAAATGCCAATTTTTAATTTTATTTTTAATTATATTTATGTTTATTTTAGTAAGTGGATAGCTTTTTAATATATTTTTTATATATACTAGTATTACTATTTTCAGCCAACGGTTTTTAGCGAAGGCTTATTGCTCTTAATGTTTTTTTTTTTTTTTTGTTATTTTAATTCAAATAAGTTGTGTTAAAATATAAAAATAAAATAAATGAATAAAATGCAGGTATATTCATAACTATTTAACGACTTTTTAAATAAAATAATTGATTAACTCACACTAGTAAAATTGGTTAGGTTGAACATTTTCTTGATATTTTTTAGATGAAAAAAATCATATTTTTACCATTATTTGAAATCGTATTAATTTTATAGCGATAATTATAGTTTATGATTAATATACTTTTCTTTTTTTTTCACAAAATGTATAACATTGATTAACATGTATTGTATAACATTTTTTGATTAATCAATAATATTGTGATAACGGATTATCGATAACCAATTATATTGTGATTTAATTTGATATGTGTATAACCATATAATAATTTACTCATTAATTTTTACAAAAAATGTTATATATACATACATGCATGTATCTGTGTGTACATATTTACAAATGTTCGGCGCTATCAATGTATACTATATCCAGTAGAATCGAGTACCAGTGCGATCCATGTATACATAAATAATTACATATATTTTATATATTATTTATTACATTTTTTTTTTAGGCTCGACGCCACTTGGTACCACTATTTAAGTTTTAATTTAATTTATTTATGTCCAAAGTCACTCGTTTCAGTCTCTAATAGCTTATTGAATATTTGAATTTTTAACAAATTACATTTCATACAGTTTTTGCTCAAATTGCTGTAGTGATGAAAAAAAGTAGAATTGTTCATTATTTGTCTTTAATCCCTCTAGCACGCGTACACTTGAATATTGTTAGCATGGACGCCGTGAAGGGGGTGCAAAGGGGTGCAAGTGCACCCCCCTAGCTTGACAAAAAAAAAAATTGTAGTCGTCAAAAAAAAAACTAAAATAACTTTGTATCATCATACAATTTGAAAAAATATTTTTACGTATTTAACCAATGCATTATTATTATTATTATTATTATTATTATTATTTCTAATTATTAGATATTATTATTACGTATATAAGCATTATTTGGAAATCAGCGTATACCTACTTGCACGATGCACCCCCCTGATAAAATTCCTGGCGGCGCCATTGATTGTTAGTGTTTCGTCCATCTTATAACAGTTAAGTGTAAACTACCGTAATCGAGAAGCCAATCTAAATGTATGTGAACCATGAGTGACAAACACGCAGTGGCGTAATAAGATGGGAGAAGGGAGCAAATGCCGCAATTGCAAAATTTTAAGTTTTAGAGGTAGCAGTTTTATTGAGTGTATTATTAATATTTATTAATTATTATAAATATTTATTTATTTTTTTATCACAAAATGAGTAACATTGATTTACGTGTATTGTATTACATTTTTTGATTATTCAGTGATATTGTGATAACGGATTATCGATACCCAATATGACTACATTATTGAAGAATTTGCCGACCAATAAGAAAGAAAAAAATTATAATTAAACTGTTCAACAAAATTTACTTATGTAATTATTCGGTACAATTTTTTTAATTGAACAAAACACTTTGAAATTGTGTACTGTTAAACTCTAAGATATACATTTTAATATGTTATTCAAAACAAGCGAGGGGCATATTTATCAGTAATCGAGGGTGAAAAGGGATGATATGAAATTGTAAAGAGTAGCGACAAGTTGGGGGAAGGGGGTAAATACAATAATTTCGCCACGGGGCGCATATATTCTAAATGCGCAACTGCAAACACGTACCTAACTACGCCTACAATCAACAGGTAAAAAATACGTTTCTAACTTTGTCCCCAATCTACAGGCACGTAGTATTTATTACATTCAACTTGGTTTTAAACTTTTCGAATACAATTGATTAAATCGACTGCAAAATCGAATCCTTTTCGACGTAAACTTGTAAATACAGCAATTATTAACCACTTCTAATGGTCATAAATCACGACGCAGTAATGACGCAAGTAATCCTATGCGGTTGACGACGTCCAGTGCGGGATTATACAAACTGTTTTTTTTTTTTTTTTGACAAGGAATTCACCTGGATATTTCAATTGGTATGTTGATGTTGATCTCAACATTACACCGCGGTCAGCTACGGCCCGCCGACCGTCTTGCTACTGGCCCCGTGGCTCTGATCCGCCCGGACGGCACCGCGTCGATATCCTTAACCTGTGTGCGGCGGCCCCTTGCGCACAACTCGCCGCCCGTTCGGCTATGGTTCCACGTGCGTGGGTTTCAGTCTTGCGCGCCTCGGCTGACGGCACCCGACGGCCGTGTGCTACGTGCTCAACGCACAGTTCCGCCTAGGCACCAGGTCGCCGCACTTTCTGTTCGTTATCATCGCCCTCGGTTGTTTGTTTAGAATAATAGTAATTTGCTCGAAGAATATTAATTCTATATTCAACGAATGAAACGAGCCATAAATTATTTTATTTCTTAATAGCTTATTGTAAACTAACAGCATTACGGTTAAAAAAAAATTGTGATCTTCCATTGGTTTCCACTGGAAACTATCACCGAGTAAGGCATTGACGAAGTAACAACTGTCAAAAAATGATAAAATACAAGAGAGATAAATCATCGTGTTCGAAAAATAAACGTTTAATTATGTATACTCGTATTTTGCAGAGCTATCCGTATGTTGTCACTGAAGTATTGTATTATTATGTATCAATTTTCGTTTCGCATTTACGATTAAAAGCTCAGCCGGGTCCATCGCGGTATTCCAAAACTCATTTATTAATTATATTTCATCAAATTATATGACACTAATATATACACGCGCATTACGTATAATTCATTGATCAATATTATGTACAAGTAAAGAAATACAGACCATCCGAAATCAGATCATTTCGATAAATTATTGATCTGCAGCATAAAAGATAATCTGAATAGGTACAATCAGGTACAAAATAATAATAATATATTATAAAAAAATATTATTATCTACATGTGCAGAATATAGCATAGTATCAATGTTCTTATATGTTTGCCGTAAAATTTGATATTTTATGTAACATAATATGGAAATTATAACATAATACAATTGTATTTTTTCAAACTGATAACTTCAGAACTTTCGTACTCCAAGTTTGACAAATCTATCGTTAAAATCGTTATTTTTGTTCCTTAAACGATGTGCTTACGAACGTTTAAACCTGATAATCAAAAATAACACGGCACGACGATTGACCTGCTAAAACGCGTAACGCAATCCGCTACACCTTTATATGCTATAATCTACAATCATTTTCAGTGACAGTATGAAATCGGTATTTAACTGTGCACATTAAAATAGATAATGTTCTATTACTCTCGTGTTGCAATTATTTGTATAAAATGTTTTCTTATTGCGTGGTTTTTGTCATACGAATAACATCAATAACTTGACAATTACGATTTAAGGACAAAACCACAAAACGTTAAATAAATAAAACATGACACATATAAATAAAAAAAACAGGTAATATATTTATACTTTGCATTGTTATTGTTCGGAAATAAAAAAATTTTCAACCGAATACACTTCTAATAATAACGTTTACGGAGTGATGACACAAACTAATTCACACTACTCGTTTATTATAATGGTGGCCCACTTAAATCTGTTTGGTCGAACCGACTTGGTGATCCATCAGATAAATTAATTACGAAAGCCGACTCCCTCCCCCCTCTTACGTTCGTTATGATGTAAAACCCGTAGCTCTTTAGACACGGCTGAATGCAGAACGGTCTTTCGCAAATAAACGATGTGCCTATTTTATCATTTTAAAAAAAATATGCTTTTTCTGTGTTTTAATTTAAACTGATTCATTTTTATAAAATATAATCAATCTGTCAACGTTATTTGGCTAGTTCAAATAACTAGTGATTCGTACACTGTAATCGTGTTGGTATTTATATTTTAAATGATAAACGTTATACAGTGTTATACGACGTCTGTATATAGTTTATGAAGTTGCATTTTTATTTAGATATTTTTCAACTCTCTTCTCGTGGGCCGGTCAATTATGTCCAAAAACTATCTTTGAAATTGTTTAGTGACGGCGTGTTACTCTCTATAGAAGTCTATAATTTTATTATAATAGTTTGTAATAGATTATATAATGTTGTTATATATTCAACTACATAGAAACCGTAGTAATAATAATTTAATGTATTATAATTATGTCGCATCGCGCGCGCTCGATGTCATCAAACTTATAAATATATAATATACAATATACCATAACGGTATATTGATCTGTTTTTTTTTCTACTGTCGGATTTCGCATGCATCTATCGGCAGAAATCGAAGGTGACTTTCAGATTGAACAGTATAGCGATTGGATCGTGGTGCATTTGAAGTTTAAAAAGACTGTGTTGCCATGAACATGAACTTAGAGCGCAGAGCTGATTTATAAAAATAAAACCGGAATCCGTTGTCAATCTGGAATTGTCTGAATAAGTACTATAATTGTATCGTACACAACTTTAATCTATAAACAGGAATTTCGTATATGACACGTGACGATATTCGTTGATCATATAAACGAGAACTTCAAAATCACCAAATATTTAATGAATATGATATAATGTCCGGCTAAACATACATGGTGTGAATTAATGTCTGGAAATCAAACGTTTTGTCGTCGAATTTTAAATGTTCTTATTTGGTACAATACTAGATCGACTTATTTGCACTTTTGTGATTCGTGCAGTGTATAAAAAATAAAATTGGTGAGGTCTTAACTTTTTTCAAAATTAAAAGAAACTAAAAATAAATATAAATAAAAAATATCAGCTACGACAGTTATAATATATACATAAATATATGTATACCATAAATGGGTATCGATACTTAAAGTATATATATTAGAAAAGCATAAAAAAAATTTGTTTTTTAATTTTTACCATGTTTTATAGTACAACAATAATACAGCTTAGTATATAGCATTATTTTAGGGTATTCGACAACGGAAATCAAAAGGCAGATAGACAAATTCACTACATAGTACATAGTTTAACGATTGTTCGGCCGGAAATAAGATTTAGCAATGTCAGCTGCCGGTTTTTAGGTTTAGGGCTTTGATATAATTGTATGAAAAATAGCAAAACAACAACTGTTTATTGGTCACTTGAAACTCAATAAAATATCAAATCATAAGGTTTTTTCTTTCATTGTAGTGTTTGCAATACGACTATAACCATAAAGATACTGAAATGGGAAAACCATTTTTACTACCGTGCTGATTTTGATTTTCCAGTCAAGTGAAAATCATTTTAATTTATGTCAGAATTAATTAAATCACATATTCAAAGTTGAAACTCTTTAAAAGTAGACACTTTAATTCGAAATCAATATTTTTTAATATTTATTATCTTAACATATAATTTAATGGTTACGTTATCTAGCGTAGGTAATATTCAAGAGCCTCGAATCAAGGCCATAAGGTTCGTAAAATATATCAAAAACCACCGATACAAAATAATGATATTCACGATAGAATAGTTTTCAAGTAATATTTACTCAATTATTAGTCGTTTCAATGGGAAACTAGGACGAATAAGAAAAAATACGAGAATGAAAAAAACAGTCTGCGGATTCCGGCCGGATATCCAATATTCGTCACAAACGATGTGTTTTTATAATACAGAAATTTGACGGTTCAGAATGCAATATTCAATTTTTTATACGCCTATATAATGATACGACAACATTATATTGTTCAATTATGGTGGTTTAATATTATAACAGTAATCTAATCAAAATAATGACGGCACTTAAATTATTTTAGCCGTTATTCTACCACGACCAAAACATTCAATCAAAACAAACGAATTTTTCGACTTCTTGTCGAAATTATTTTAAGGCGCCAGGTTTGGGTTACTCGATGGTAATGGCTTCCTATTGCCGATATCAATAATGATAACAACAAATTAACAATTATCGATCTAGACTGTTTTAAAGACATTTTGCTTTCAAATTCCCGATATATATATAACCATTAAAAATGTATATAACATCGGATTATAAAACCAACACTATTGCGTTAATCAAAATTGGTTTTTGATGTTCTTATAAAAAGTTTTTCTGTTTTTCAGTATCTATTTTAGATTCATGGTCGAGTTGATACTATATTTTCCACGTGTTAGAACCAAAACTTCAAATTCATTCCACGATAGGTCAAGATATTATCACGGTTAAACTAGCATTTGTTCGTTATACGCCACAAATATTATATGACAATATAACTTCGTGTGTGACAATAATATGACTTTTGAGTGACACCGAATGACGGATGGAGTAATTTAAAAATATATATTATACTATAAAGGTTGTCATGACGATAATTCATAACGAATTTTCCTATCACTCAAAAGTCAAAACGGCGAAGCCGGGTTATTCAGCTAGTCATAATGTATATCCTCTCTTCGAATACTTAATTTGCGTCGAGAATAGCGTGATTTACGTTCCTGGAATATTGTCAAAAAAAAAAAAAAAAAAACACATTTATGTTTAAAAGATTCAACGTATTATTACAAAATCAAACAGGGTCTAAAATATATGTTCTTTAGTATAAATAGCTTAAGTGTGTTATTATAACAAAAAATTAAATAATAATAAATATAATTATATTCAATGTACATTTTATATTATACTGTATAATATTACTATATTATTATACTATACTTGAAAACAATTTATTATTTGACACTTTACAACATTATTTTCTTCGTATTGATTATAAAATAAATTTAATATTACACAACTACTAAATTTAATATTTTACTTTATAACACGTCGTGGTTAATGCTTCATTTTAGATAAGCTTTAATTAAGTTAAAATATTACTCTTTTTCGTACATAAAATAATAATACAATAGTACTAATTCCCTTACTGTCGAATAGGAATTTATGAAGTTGTATATTTTCTCTTTCAACTTTGATAACCTATAGGCTATAGGCTACATAACATATACGGGTATGTTTTAATTTAATGACATTGTACTTTTAATCAACAAAACTATAATAAACATAATTTAACATATATCTCATATTAATTATGAAAATAGTAATACATTCATATCATATAATAAATTATTTTTTTTGTTCATGGTTCAAAACAATTTTAAAATACAATGAGCCTATTTATTATATTTTAAAAATTGCATTAGTATGAGATTACTTCAAAGATAAATAATAATTTATAAAAACCATTCAACATCTGTTTGCTGTCAACACATGGAACTCATAAATAGTTCAGTTCATCATAATCGCTCGCTGTTCAAGTATGGATTACTATTGGTAATCTACTATTGAGATTTGGGACTGTAACTGGGCTAAAAACAATATAGATCCATCGCCATTTTAAAATTCGATATTCATCGAAATATAGTTGTGAGTGCGGACATTAGAGTTATATTGAATTATATTTGTTTTTATTGAAACTACAGACAAATTCATTACGTATAAGTAAAACAATAACAAAAAAAAAAAATCTAAATTTATTAGAGCAATAAAAACAGTGTTGTATTTTATACGGATTGTCAAGAGCACGTGCCAAAAATTGGAGAACGCTGATGCCAAAACAGGGAGTGTTAAGCATTTATAGAAATTCCCCCGCCCTAGTTTCACCCATGCGTAAGCCATCACAGGATCACCAGCTGCACCTAATGTGCAATTTAAAATCTAATGAAAGATGTCTGCGATTGAATACCCGAATTTATATAACATATGGTATGATTAGTGACGTACCCAGGATTTTATTACTGTGCCTCAGCTTATTTCAGAAGAGGCCATGTCGTGTAACATCAAACACTTATATTCTATGTATTAACAAATTTACTCACTTCACTTGCAAGTAACGTAAATATAAATAATTTAAATATATTTTCGCAATAACATAGATGATTAATAAGTATCTCATTATTAATTATTAATTATATTTATTGTATTTCGATTGTTTTTCAATTAACAATAACTTAGATACAAATAACTTGAAGAAACTACTTGCATACTTTTTTTTTTGGTAAGATTATTTAAATTGTAAACAGGGCATATAGAATTATCATTAAAGTTATAAATATTTGTTGAGTTTTTACACTTGTCGCAAATATATTTATTTTTTTTTCTGAACAAATATTTTCATGTCCATAATAGACTACAGAGATAATAGGTCTTAATCAAATATTCTAATACAAAAATAAACAATATATACAATTAATAATTTTACACCTTATATTTTTGTTACTTCTTACATGATTCGTGACATAGGCGTAAACTGGGGAAGAGGGGAGAGGAGGCTACTGCCCCCTCTCACCAAATTTAAAGGGACAATGTCCCCTTGATATTTTGTAAATTTATTTGAAAGATATTATCAAAAGATATCTTTAAATATACGGTAAATCGACATAAAATGAAGTTTGCCCCCCTCAGAATTGCCCAAGTTACGCCCATGATTCGTGACATAAATATAAAAGATTTTATACAGATAGAAAAAATTATAAAATATAGGTATAGCTATAAATAAGTATTTAACTATAGTTACAATAACAGGTATTACATTAATTTTCTTGGATTTTTCATTAATAGAAGAGAGACAAGAAGAAGGTAGGTTCATTTAAACTATAAATTTTATTACATGTTTTAAACAATAATAATTTAGCTATTTAAAAATTTGTTTTACACAAAAAATAAAACCTATTTTATAACGAATTTTCGTAAAAAATTCATATAAAATTGATTTTTTAGTTAAGAAATGTTTTTTAACAACCTTATTTTTTATATGAATTGCATTCCAATAATAGATAAAGTGGATGAATTGACTTCTTCACAAGAGTTATACGCCGTAAATAATTCCTGTTAACAATATATCAAATTGTAATTAGATTAAAAAAGAATAGAATACTCTGATTCTTTAAACCGCTTCTTTTTTTTTTCTTTTCTTAATTACACCTTGTTTCACCCAGATAGTAAAATTTTTTAATTTTTTGTTTCATAATTTAACCGAAAATAAGTAAAATATAAAAAAAAAGCATTTAAAAATACTCAACAAATCATTGTTTTACTCGGGTCTAGTATTATTAAGTTCTTATGATGTGACAATTTTAGTATAAAATATATTTTTAATATTAAGATAATATATTTATCTTATCTTAATAATTCTGTAGTTCATAGTATATGCTTGAATATATTTTTATTTTAAGTATTTTTGAGTGAGTAGAACTTCTTTGTATACTATTTAATTTATAAAATTTATTTATTTTAAAATCATGAAATTCTATAATAGTTTTAAAACAATTTAAATACAAAAATAACATTAAAAATATATATATATATATAACTGATAAAAGTTTCAATTATTTTTAGCTCTTTTAAACCTACTTTTCACACAGCACAAATAAAACTAACCAAAAAATATAATAGCTTAATGTCATTACAAAAAAATACTAGAGCTAAGAGAGGCCTCATAAATGCGATAGGAAATTTCGAAGATTGGTCGTTTGTGATAGTAAGCGATAATAGTCACCAAGAATTACATAAAAAATACAAAAGAATAGTAATAATAGTGGAAAACTTTCCCTGAATATCCTATATCTAGCTAGTCACCCTCGACTACGTTACAATGGCCACAAGTAAAAAAAAAATAGCCGACTAGCCTTATACATAGGCAATCCGCCCCTGCACATTGATACGGGAAACACCATACACCATAACGTTACAACATGGACCGGACCGGATCGGACCGATCTTCATCCAGAATGTTTTGTCGGTTCGGTGAAACTGTCGGCGCAGTGTGAATATGCAGAACCAGCATACGCCGGTGATAAACATAAGTTTCTGGTCGAATAATTATTATTTAAAGCGCAATTCACACTGTTACGGCACGGCATGCCAC
The DNA here is from genome assembly GCA_034509805.1 of Sipha maydis. NCBI lineage: Eukaryota > Metazoa > Arthropoda > Insecta > Hemiptera > Aphididae > Sipha > Sipha maydis. The sequence continues at coordinate 279,624 of JASXSY010000483.1, forward strand.
GGCATGAGTCGTTACAGCACGTTACGACACGAAGAACTGCTATGTATTCATATTCACACTTAATAGACAGCACAGGCATCCATACCGTAAAATAACGTCACCCACTAGCATTTCAAATCAATATTGGTTTTCATAAGCAGGTAGTCGTTTTTTTCAATTCAGTTCAATGTTCATCAGTTTAATATACAATTTGAAATACTTCGTAATTTATTGGTGCTATTATATAGCAGATGATAAAGAAGAAGATCAAAATTCCAAACGGAAAAGAACAATTTGGGTCTACGATATATACAATATTTAAAATAAAATATAAAGACGAATTCGCAACTCTATGTTGCCAACTGAAGGACCGTGTATTTTTATTTTTATACAATTTTTAAATGTTAAAAACATGCAAAACTGAAGTACGAAGATTGTAAATTTATAGGTGAAAAAATGTCCTTAGTCGTATCACCGTATCATATACATGGCTCATTATTTTAGCATTGTAATTAAATATTATAATTTTTAAATCAGGAGCTATTGTTTATCACCGGTGTATGCTGATCCTGTATGTTCACACAGCACCGTCACTGAACGTACCGGACCGGACCGACAGAACATTTTGGATGAAGGTCGGTCGGTCCAGTGCGTGGTGTAACGTGACGGTGTGAATCAATAATTATATGAAATAATGTCTATGAAAGAAACCGTTAAGATCTCTAAAAACTTAAATGTTAGGATATACTTAATTATGGATTTCTTTTCAGCGATCAAATTTATTGAAAGGGGTTTCAAAAAAATAACTTGGGCAGAACATATCTGGAGGAAATATGCAATTTTGGTGCGAGGGGTATGCACGAAATGCGGCTGCACAGGGACTCGCGTTTAGTGCGATTAAAAAGAACCTCAAGATTTTTTATTGGTCTTTTATTTTTTTTTTTTATATTATTATCATATTATTGTTTTACAATATTATACAAATTTGTACAAAATAAAAACATAATATGTGGTGCATACATACTTAATAGTAGTATCATTATATTATAATTTAAACTTTAAGCCCATCTTAAAATAAAAATAACATTGCAACAGTTATGTTTTCATTGTCACATGGCTGAGAGCTGGGGGAATAGGTGGTCTCACTTTTATAAATTGCACAGGGCCTCGCAAATCATAGCGTCAGCATTGGAAATATGAACCACTGATAAAAAAAAAAGTATAGAAAAATTGTTTTCTTTTGATTCTACGTCACGTTAGAAGATCTTAGTAAATTAACAATGCTTAAAAATGTACGTTCTACAAAATGGTCATAAAGATATTATGTTTGCAAGTCAGTAAAAAATGGTTTTAATATATATATGTATACCAGAAGATCTAAGTCAAAGGCTTGCTACAAGACATAAAATATTAGCTCTGTTTAAAAAAATGAAAAATGTAGAATTTACATTTATGTTAGTCTTGTGGTTACTTATTTTAGAGATATTATAGACTTATAGATTTATTGTCTATGGTAAAGTTATACAATTCACTTGAATTATTTATTTTTGAATTAAGAAATAGTTTTGAAACTATATTAAACGAAGCTTTAAGTACCTATTTGTGAAATGGATTTCTTTCCCAATGAATCAAGAAACAAATATTGCTTATTATATTTTAGTTAGTTTTCGTGGTGCATGGTAATATGGTGTCCCGTGGATATAATAAAGAAAACAACTGATAGTTAAATCGCAGAGGGGTACGTAAATATTTCTCCCCGAGGCGCTAAATTGCTTGACATGGCTCTGATGAAAATGAAAAACGGACAAGTGGACCATCTTGCCGTGACAACAATTCGAAACAAAAACCCCGTGTACGGATCCTCAAGCTAAGACGGTGAAAACGCGAAAACACCGCATCATTATGTAAAACAGGTACGCGCTAAATGTAACACAATGGTTCCGCACATACCGTGTGTTCTAGATAATAACCCCTTCCGCACTCGTACCAACAAGGTACTATTACGATAACTGTACGTCAGTGTACACGCACGCGTGCGCGTATGTATGTGTGTATGTGTGTGTGTGTGTGTGTGTGTGTGTGTGTGTGTGTGTGTGTGTGTGTGTGTTAGTGTGTGAGAGAGAGTCTTTCTATGTACGTATATCTCTGAGTGTGTTTACATCTGAAAACGTAGTATTTCTTTTCTGTAACGTTTTTTTTTCTCGTCCGTTCCCTCCTTAGCCGCTCGCGACGTCACCGCGACGGTCTTGTAGTATTTAGTCGGTATATATAGATATACACTTACGGTATATTTATTACGTGCTTATAATTCTATCGTCATTGACGAAACCGCGTTCGTTCCCCCTCTCCTCCCCACTCCCACCAATCGAAGAGAGGTGCCCGTACTTTAATGCTTCTACTCTCACTATACACTCTCGTATGTACATATTATTATTATTGTTATTATTATTATTATTATTATTATTAAACACGGCCGCGGCGACACAGTTGCAATTGATTCGCAACAGCGTCGACGACGACGACGACGACGACAACGGTGGCAGTGAATGCTGTCGGCAGACGTGTGTCGCACACCAGTCGCGCGATCGTTTATTTAATCCGGCACGTCTCCAAACGTATTCACGGTTCACCGTCGTAAAACCGTTTTCATGATCGTCGCAATCGGATTACCGTAAAAAATACACCAAGTGAGTACAATATATGTTCGTGACGTTATCATAGATATTTTAAGAAGTTTTCTCCAGTATGTCAGTCGTAACCAAAATCATACGTACATTTATATATTTATATAAATATAAAGTAATTTCGAGTAGTCGCAGTTAGTCGTGGTAATAAAATCATAATAACAATAATAATATTATTGTTATTTTAATGATATATTATATTATAATGATTTTACGTTCGCGATTCGGGAGGTCTGCGGACGTCGCGTTCGTGTACCCGACTACGTATCTGCAGCACGCATTATATATGTTTATTATATGGTAATTTCGCTTGTTTTACAAAACCCGAATATCGATATCACGTATTATATATTATTCGTGGTATTATACATGATTCGTAGTTTCGTACCCATATGGTGCCAGGTACCAAAACGTCTAATAAAACGAAGGCCGCGCGCAAACATTTCGACGACGACGACAACAAATGTAAACCGGCCCTTATTATCAACCCCGAATGTACTTCCGCTGACGGTAGTGTTCCGTTTTCTTATTGTTCGTCCCGATCGTATCTGAACCGGGAAAAGAAAAAAAAAAATGATTTTCGATTTGAATTACAAGATCAGTATGCCTCATCTGAAAATGTGAGTTGGGTATAAACCGCTATGGTCAGCACAAAATTACAAATTATGTACTAACATCCGCGGTTGTGTAAATTAACGCTATTTCGCCTTGACATTGTCGTTGAAATATTCTTGCGCGATTACTTTATCCTTGTTGTATCCATCTGAGTACAATTCCAGAACGATTTATACTATGTTTATCATTTTACAGCAGATGTACTATTTCCGTATTTACGAACGTCTCGACTTTAATTATTTTTACCGTTGTTTCAGAGGTGACGTCAGATTCAAGTACGTGTTGAACATCATGACTAATCAAGGTAAGTCACACTAGCAATATCCTCGGTCACCGCGATTTAGAATGCCCGCGGTATTACGATCAAAACTAATTGTAATCGTGATCAGGAAAGGACATTTCTTATAATTAAACAAACATACACATTATTACAATATACGACTTTGTAATGCCTTCAGACCATAAATTACGATTAACCGTATCCGGTGAATATGAAACTGAGGGAACCGGCGTACGTATATTAGTACGTATATTGGTTTTGCAATGATTCGTTATTTTTATTACGCACGTATTCTATTCTTATTTTTTTCTGTTAGTCGGAATTTCCAGTGAGTTTCTCGCGTAGAATCGTTTAGAAATGTCATCGAATCGGTACGTTAAAGAGGTCATTTTTTTTTTTCATGTTTTTCCATTTTATACTATATAGATTCGCCAAGCGTAGGAGAGACCGTGTACCGACAAATTACAGAAAAGAATAACCTTATATATATATATATATATATATATATATACAGCCCACCACAAATTACTTCTAAAAAAATCGATTTAGATTATTTGCTCCAATTCGGAAACTAATAATCCCTTACTTAATATAGTGTACTATTTATTTTTTTTACGATGTAAGGTACGTAAAGGCGTGACTGTCGAAAAAAAATCATACCTTCAATTTCCGGGCCAAGTATTATATATATTATTATATATAACACACGTTTTGAATACATGAAATTCCTTTTGCTTTTTAATCACTTTTCGGCTAGTCTACGTGTAACGTAAATCGTTTGAATGATAATTTCTTAATAATAATTTCGATAGTTTTTGAATTGCCACAATTTTTAGAAGAATGTATTCTCATGCGATCAGTTTATTTAAAATTAAATCACGTATACATACATGTTTACTTTATAAAAGTTTAAAAATATCCATGTGGTGAAATTATTATGTATTAATTATAATGATATAATTAATAGACATTATTGCAATCTTGTGTACATTTTTTGATAAAATACCAAGAATAAAAGTTTTTTTTTATTGACAATAATTGCAAACAAGAATACATGATGTATTTATATGAAATCTCAAATTGTTTTTAGATTTTTTAAAGAATTAGTAATAATAATAATTATAAAAACTTGCGGTTACAGTACAAGGTTAAATGTATAATTTTTATCATATTATAACACATATTACGAACTAGGTATACATACATAATGTATACTAGAAACAACTCGGAAATCTTGAACATAAAATATTATTGTTTTCAAAAAACGTTAAGATTTTTATAGCCAGTCTATCTCTGCTGTTCATATTTACTCTTTTTGTTGATTTTTTACATCAACATGTTGAAGTATATTTCTAATTGCTTAATGAACAACAAATAATGTATTGATTATATAATTATATATTTTTATTTTTATAATTTATTTTTTTTAATTTATTAGAAATCCCGTAAATTTGTAAAAATTTTCCTCGAGGCAGAGAAAGAAGTTCAATGGAAGAAATATAACTAATTTTTTTTTAAAAAGAAAAAACTCGCTTAAATACATAACTGTAAAAAACCTAGAAATACATTTTGAGTAAAATACAATAGGTATATTGGTGTGACCAATGGTTTTTTATTTAGAAAACAATGAGAAAAATTATCACAATGGAAAGCATTTTGCGATTTATGTGGTGAGTACCTTCATAAGTATAAAGATATATAGACATGCTGAAGTGTTCACGAAGAAAAAATTATTGATTGCGGTTTTCGAGACATTTTAGATGTGTATACATGCGATATAGAACAAAATAAAATCAACCTTCCATTAACATGATTACATTGATTAAATATCAATGATGATTATATCAAATCACAACCAAATACGGTAAAAATTTAACCAGGTTAACCTTGTATAAAAAATTCAAAGTCGAGATTAAATAACGCATATATTTAATATATTGTTTAAATCCATGGTGCATAGAAGTAGATGTTTTGCGTTTTTAGTTTCTGCGATTCGTTGACATATTGTATATAATATTTTATAAGCATAATGCCGGCCGTAGATGTTTTCGTCTAAAATCGACCTTTTTGGTTTTTGCCAAAATTACCATTTTTATCCTAATTCAATAAGTCATTTATTTTTCTCCCAAAGAAATATTATTCGTCTTCAACGAAAAATACTATTTTGGCTATCACTGTATACAAGCCTATTGATACGAGTCATGTGAAAAAAAAAAAATTAAATGCATTCAGCATCTTAGCTTTTATAGGAAACTCCAACCTGATGAAAGATCAAAAGATCAAAATATCTAAATCAAAAGTCCAAACCAAAATGTATATAAAAATTAATTGTACAAATGTTTAAGAGAAATCGGTGTTAAGCAACAAGAAATAAAACAAATTAGAACTAAACAATAAAAATTTTGTCAACTCACATGCTATGAGTATATCTTTTTTTATACTTATTCAATTTAAAATATTTCAGTAAATGAACGCTCTAACAAGTTTTTTGACATTTAATATAATATAGTGTGTGATATTTATGTAATTTATGATGTGACACTAATATTTACAAAGTAATTAAATATTTCAGTTATTTTATATACAATATAGCTATTGTTAAATATAGATAACGATTCTTTTAATAAGGTATATGGATAAGAAATTTGATATTAAAATTGTTCACAATTATGGGAAGTTTGTTGTCAGTTTGTTTAAAAGGATAAAGTAGAGAAATTAAAGAATTAAATAAGATTTTGAATTAGCTTTAAATTCTTGAAATTGAATCAGAAGTATTAGATGTTAGTTTGGTAGCATTATGTTGGCGTATGATGGACCAGATGAGATTGTAGGTATTAGATACTATGTATAGTAGATACATTACTACTTGTGTTGACGTGTTGAATTTGACGTTTTACTTTTTTTGGTTTGTTTATCGATTCTGTCAAGTTTTTGTATATTATACAACCTTTGTATGATGTTGTATGTGGACTAGAGCATAGTGCACGTCTAGTCAAGGGACTACGATTTTTGGTGAAATTTTCAGTTAAATGATCTTCACCATATTAAATGCACCTAGGTTTTTGACAGCAGTAGTTTCACGTATATGCTTGACATGTATGAAATTGGAACAGGCTATTTCTTTTTGAGTGTGATTTTTTTGATAACCACAGCATAATGGAAAATTTTTTTAATCTTACAGATTTCTTAATTATTTTCATTAAGAGTGATTTCTGCGTGGAACAGCGGTAAGAGACGATGAATTTTTTAATGCTAACCACGCAAGCGATCAAGAGTCCTTATTCGGCCAGAACGTCTGAAATATCAAATAATAGTTTAAAATAATGAAGATTTCCAATCTTATATTGGCATTGGCAGTGCGGCCGAAATTAATGAAATTCTGTAACAGTAGTGCTTGAGTAATCGGTTACTATATTATAGGTTGTGCGTCTTGTAGGCCGGACTATTAGGAATGATGATGTGGACTTACACGAAAAATTGAAAAATTATTATTATTTGTGAGTAATACTACACAGCTTCTTAATGAATATTAAGAAATTGTACTCGTTTATCAAATCCACATGCCATAACTTTAACAAATAATTTGTATAATACTTATATTACATTTGCATTGCCTTATATGTTCTACACTTAGATATACATAATTACGGATTAATAAAAAAAAAAATACAGTGATAACCAAAATGTATTTTTCTTTTACGATGAATACAATTTTTTGGGCAAAAATCAAATTCCTTTTTTTGGAGTTTAGATGAAAAATAGTAATTTTGACGAAAATCAAAAATTAGATTTAGGGAGAAAACATGTCCGCACGTATTGTAAGAGACAAAAATATCGACAGCAATAGGTAGAAATGTTTTATTTTTTTAAGTTGGCATTTATTACCAAATCGTCGTCAATTTTGTTGTAACCACCACTCTTCACAGCTATAACTTAATCCTGCACGACTCTATATAGCGGTGTAATTATGAGAAATGTTCAGGTTAGCCTCTTCCTAGGTATTTTTTTTAAATGCAATAAATAATAACACTACAAACCAATTACTTTTTTCTTCCGTATCCATAAGTTTTTATGGCAAAATATCGATCCTTCGTCATCACTCATCCCAAACTACGTAAGTGCATCAAAATTAGGTATTCAACGATTTTCCTACTAGAAACACTATTTATCGGTACTGCTCCGTATATACTATCCCCGTTGTAGTGATTATTTAAAAAAACTCTAGTGAGCACGACCGTTTGTTTAAATAGAGGAAAGAGTGGTGCTGATAACAAAGTCCAAATCCGTGACGTCGACAGTGTTGGTGATCGAACGTCAGGTAGACAACAACAACGACGAACGGAATGAGAAAAACGAATACATAGCTGGCGGAGAGCATAGCGGTATCGTGATCAGCAAATTCGGGAAATACGGTAAGTGATGGAGAAAATCGAAAAAAAATAAAAGACCCCGTGCACAAATGTATTTTACATGTACGTTGCAGTGTATGGTTTATTTTTCAGTTTTTATTTATTATTATTTTTTTTATTATTTTAATAAAAAATAAAACCGTAGTCTGTCACGTTAGATGATGGAAATGAGACGCCAGCTGACACATCAGTTCAGTTCAGCGTGTCCCTGGTCAATGGCCAAACAGGCGTGCACACGAAAGAGAGGCGGACTATACGGTTTTGGTGCAACAGGGACGAACCGCCGGTGGACGCATCGGCGGTGGCTTCACAATTCTTTCAGGACCTGGTGTTGCCGGATCGGTTCCCTCATGGTATGTACATGACCATCACGAATCACGTGTACGATATACACGCACACGCGTATTCCATAATTAGTGCATGGCACAGGTGCGAAACTCATATGCTGCGATTGTCGTTTGCAGATTACGTGGGCTTCGTGAAAAGACTGCTGGTCTTGATGCACAAGGGCTACAAGTGTCTATCCAAACTTGAAATCGAACTGAAACAGCTGGAGAAAACCGCGGTGAAGCCAGCGCCCAATCAAGGTACTATAACCAGTTATCCTTGTCATAACTTCTCGGACGTAGCGCTTTAATTACCGTTGCTCTAACTTGTGCGACGGATGATCGCGTTCGGGGCAGCCAAATTCGCGCAAACGAATGCATGAGAGCGCCTCGGTTAGGTCAAGCTTAACGGCGTAGCCGCTGGGAAAATTATTCTCGAAATAGGTAATCGATCCTATTTTTAAATATTATAATTAGGTAAGCCTATTTACAATATGTCCAAAAATTAATAACTATATAATCGCGCAATTGAATTTGACACGTCTTGGAGCCCACGCACGTCACTCGGATAAAGGATGCACGTCGAATCTTCTGGATTAATTTTCTCTTTATACAATCTACATTTCAGGAGCGCCATTCGGGGGTAACAGAGTACGAACACTCTGACTGATTTTCACGCTTAATCCGCTGCAGCGGCTCAGAACAAAACGCCTACATGGTATTTTATCTAAACTGGCTACACTTGCGTTCAGGTTACCTGTTTTAAAAAACCGTACAAATATTGCGTTTATCTACTAAACTATTATGTAACATGACTCAAGAAATCATTATGCCAGTTAACGTAACGCGATAAGCCTTATGAATGTATACAAATCATTTTCACTATCACGTATGTACGTTTTTGGTTGTAGCCATCAGAATAGAAAAATTCACCCGTCTTAACACGCCGTTCAAATAATCTGAAACAATACCACTAGCGCGTTTAGAGCTTTTACACCAACAGGGCTTAGAAATACGCAACCGCCAAAAATGAGGCTGTCTTCAATTTCAGAACAACGGTAAAAAATTAAGAAAAAAAAGAATTCATCACGTCAATAGATACTCGTACTGTAATTTATTACATTAGCTTAATGACTAAATATCTTTTTGACGCATGATAACCTTTTCTTTGTAATTTTTATGGTCAAATAATCGCATGCAATAGTACATTATTGGAATTTGGTGCGTTCAAATACTGCTGCAGGTTACTGACATTTATCAACGTAAAGCGAATTCGCTTTTTTGTATATTCAAAAAAAATATTACTTCTATATGGTTATACCATTATAAAGGGGCCCCGGTACGAAATATATTCCAACCCGTCAGCGTTTACTGACTAAACGACCATTAAATCACGCTAATCGACTTTTCAATTGTTTTTAGTTTCAGTTGAAAGCCCAACAGCGGTTAATTTGGAAATCTCGCGAGTAAAACTACGTGAGCTGATAGAATCTTCTTATCCCAATCCACTAACCATAGACGACATTAACAAGTAAAAATATAATACTGTGATGTCGGAACGTTAAATCGTGTTTCATATGATTTTTTTTTCTTTTGTCAAAAGAAAACACGGTTGGAAGCATTCTGACATCAGAGATAACCTAGAGGAATTACAAAAGTCCGGGATCGTCAAGCCCGTCGACGGAGGTTATACGAGAGTCGTCCTTCACGATAAAGTTAGAGATTATTATAATAGTACTAATATTTTTCAAATGCATATTATGTTTACCATGAATATTCACATGGGTCTAATCTAAGGATTAACTACAACAAAGTATTAAATTTCAACCATATGGCTAAAGGTGATGATAAGATGAGATTAAGGGATCCCATCTTCATAGTTTACCTCTAATTCTTTACATTTTCTCAATAGTGCCTAAGAATAGACCCTTATTCGACGGTCTTTGTCGGGATAATATTACTTTGGCATGTAATTATTACATTGTACAACGTACACCAACAGTTGTAAAACCGATGCCATAAATTATTATTATTTCGTTTAAGATTGTAGAACAAATCCCTATCATACAACACAACCGACAGCCGACTGTGGCCATCATCACGGCCGAGTATTGCGAAAAAGTAGCTGTCGACACGCTCATCGAAAACAAAGAAACGTTTGTACGATACACTACGGTTGGTAAGCATGCAAAACGGCAATTAGTCAGGTTTTTTTTTTAATATTTAAATATATAATTTAATCATTACGGCGATGTCATCGCACAAAAATATATACATTAATACATTATGACTTCATAACTATAAACTAATAATGAAAAGTTTACTTCTGCGAGTACAACCAAGGTTTTACACGTCACTGATATCATTGTTATTGTTTTACGTATTGTATAAAATATATGCCAACTTCCAGTCAATGTCTAATTAAATACAAGGTCACAATATATTTTACCATATCGTGGGTCACCACCACTCCTTCAGGTTTTCAGAAAAACAAACATTTAACGTAAAACGTACATGAAATAATAATGTCCATGTTCATATCTAAAAAAGCATATTTTGTACATTTTTAACTTATTGATTTATACCTACTTTGTAAACATTTATTTTTATTTTTATCTTGTTGATATAGTTTAATCTTATTTAACCTCTAAGCCCTTTGGTTACAACTAAAATGCATAATTCGATCAGATTTAATTACAATAATGATTCTGACCTCGCTATACGAATACACTTATAATAACTTATAATTGTTTCAATTCGATATAATACGAATTAAATAATCATATTAAAAACCTTGTTATTTAGTGAAATAATATTTATTATAAAGTTTTGCCATAACGTTACAGTGATCTTTATAGTATTATACCAATATCCTCAATTTCATTTGAAGAAAAAAAACATTAACGTTATGTAGGTATGTAGAATAAGCGCAACTGATTGGGCGCTATATGTCGGATCAAGTGTTTATTATAAAAGGGTGGCTAGGGGGGTATTCTCCCCCCAAAATGTATTTGTTTCTCTATTATTTACTCATATGACTTACCGCATACCACATATCAACCTCCCGATAGTTTACGATATCCCCCCTCCATTTGGATAGAAACTTTAAAATAAACATTGGCAAGATCTATCACCAAGACGGCTGTTAGGCATCAAAGCACAAACCAAAATGAATTAATAAAATGTATTACGATATTAGTAAATAATAAAGAGTCCTACGAAAAACCTTTAAAATTCTGGAATTTAATCGTACCACTGTAATATGAGGTGTAATTTTATTTTATTTTTTTTTAGGCGAATCAAACGTTTACACAATCGGAAAAATGGGAAATCACAGCGTAGTTTGCACCAAACTTCCAGCGTTAGGTCAAAGTCGAGAAGCTACAACTGCTGCGGGCAACGCAATAACTCGTCTGCTAGGTTAGCTACACGTTCTCGTGAAAGACTTTGATTTAATAACCGGAACGATTTACAGGAACTTTTCAAAAAGTCGAACACGTATTCGTGTGCGGTGCCGGAGGCGGTGTGCCACATTACACGAATTACGACAAACACGTGAAACTAGGAGACGTGGTCGTTTCTCATTATGGGAACAATCAAAAGTACGTTTATATACATATATTATATATAGGAATACACACAGCGGCCGATGTATTTATGTATTTATTACAAAGTTACACGTGACCAATTCGTGTGTGACAACCAATAATTTAATCCAATTATTATTATTTAATTCAGAGCCGTCTACACGTATTGTGAGAACGTCGTCGCCGAAAATGGAAACATCAAATTCCATTGCCGTCAGTACAGTCCGAAAGTGTTCGATATTCAGATAGCTGCGATGAAATTGCAAACGGAAGTAAGTCTAGTGTTCAGACAAGATCTGTTTCGAGTCAAGTTGTTATCGGAGGTGCGTGACTCACAAGAGTTCGAATGATCGTATGACGCGTGTTCCTCAACCGCACAAATTGGTGAAAATAACGTAAAGATTAAATGGATTTTTTATATTTATGAAAATATTAAACAATTATATTTCAATGCTCTCGAATGAAACGAAATCATTAACAGGACATGTGGTTTTGGTAAGCCACGCAAACTGCCGGATAGGTGATCATATACCTAAGGGTTTTTAACAAAGACTTGGCTAAAAACCACGTAGATATTCCGAGAGCTAGCACACATTTACTCAAGTGTTACCGTTATGACCACTATCAGCTGATGGTCCTAAAAGTTGCTGAGGTGCATAGATTTTTAACAAAAAAAAAAGGAAAATATTAATAAACTGTTACGCTTTGGCAAAGTGGAATTTTATAGAAACTATAAAACGTGAAACCATAAATGTCGAAGTGCAAAATTTTAGCAAATCGTCAATATTCGAGCCTACCCGTAGTGTTCTTAACTATTTCTATTGGATTGCAGGTGAAATCGGTGGACGACTGCAAAAAGACGCTGTGGGACGAATACCTGTGCGAAGGTCTGAACGCAATCGCAGAGCAAAACACGACGGACAACGAGTTGGATTTCAAACGGCCGCCGGCGGACTCGGACACCCTTCAGATGTACATCGGCGGTACGGAAATGATCGAAATCGCACATCCGGTTTGCCGACGGAAAGACGGCGGTGACCGGCAACAGCAACTGTAAGTGGTCGCGTATAGTGTTTGCTCGGTGCCCAGTACGTAATGGCGGATCGGAAACGGGTGGTCGTTGGGGTCGGTCAAGTCGGATCTGGTGCGTGGCTAATACTGCGGGAAAAAATAAACGGAAACTAAATGAATGAACAGTGTTCCCTAATCGTTTCAGTACAGTGCAGTCGTTGTCGTGCACCATCGCGGGCCCCGAAGGCTGAAATTCCGACCCGGTGTTTTTCCTCCCCGCGCCCCGCGCTACAATCGTCGAACGATACAACTGCGATAACAACGGCTGTTTCAAATCCGTCCGTTGCGCCCATGGATAATAAAACCTAATATCTTTATTGTGCGCGGTCGCGCCTGTACTAATCCACGACACGCCGTCCGTTTGGTTTCAGAAGCCCGAGGATACACGTGGGTCCGATCGGCGGCGGTCAGAGCGCCATGTCCTGCGAGTTCGAGAGGCAAAAGTTCGCCGCCGAGTACAAGCTGCTGGCCATGGACTCGGAATTCGACTCGGTCATGGGGTCGCTGATGGGCAACTACTGTCATTCGTACGCGGTGGTCCGGGGCATATCGGACTACAAGTACGGGTCGGCGAAAAACAAATGGCAGCCGTACGCCTCGTTGGCCGCCGCGGCCGTTGTCAAAGCGATCCTGTCGATAATCAACGCGCAGGCGGCACCGTAGCACCGCCATTGTAGCGCCGTGCTCGTTCCCGGACCGTCTCCGCCGTACGCACGAACGCGATAGGTACCATCGGAGCGCACACGTTACTGATTTTGTAACTGTGCATCGTTCGCGTCCGCATACGTCGTCGTCGCCGAAGACTTTTGACTAAACATTAATAAAAGACAACGCGGTTTTGTGGGTTATTGTTCCGAATATTATACGTAGTGATATAACGTAGTGCACTAAGTTATTTTTTGTCCTAGTCCGTAAGACGTACGTCGATAACGTTTCAGACGCTGCTGTTTATATTTACTGTGAACTGTTTTATATATACCTATTGTTTATTGATATTTATAAAATTCAAATTTTGTTCGCTCACTGCGGGTATCTACCTAATGAACACTCGTAGTGTCGTACTGTTGAACCTACTCCGATTCCGATGCCTTGAAAAGATTTCTTTTCCTTCTAACCATACGTTCCTCGGACGTAGTACACTCGTAAACGTAATATAGTTTTTGATCAATTTTTGATTAAATTTGTTGGTGTTTGGACGGTCTGTAGACTGTATATTTTTTAAACTGTAATAACACGAGCTCGAACGGTTGAAAATGATGATAAAGAATAAGTCAATTTTTTTTTGTGTTTACTACTTTAGAATAAATAAAAACGAGCGAACCTCTATAATAATAATAATAGCAATAAATAATATAGAAGATCTAGAGCACGATACCAATCTAGAAACATCAACTCAGGGCCGTATTAAAGAGGGGACGATGGGAACATTTGCTCCGGGCGGCCAAATATTGATCTATTTAGGAGGGCGGACGGGTACCGCTGTGTAATATACTAATATTGTAACTATTTGTATCGATATTCTTTTTTTTTGGAATGAATTAATAATTAATTAATTAATTAACAATTATTGTACTATGATAAAGCCATAATTTGATGAGATAAAATCAAAAACGTGGATATATTTTTTAGTAGTGTGGGAGGGGGCGTAAAATTATGGTTGACTCAGGGCACAAAATAATACCTTTTTAAGTATTTAAAAGCTACCAATAATTATTATAAAAATTTCAAAAAAATAATAGCAAATATTTTTAAATTAGCTTCTATTTATAAATGTTGATATTAAAATGCCTAGTATTTATAATAGACAGACCATACGAATTAATGTTAGTTTCAGTGGTCCAGAAAAATATTTTAAGGTATCTCTACGAGTATATACACCATTCCTCGATAATTTAGTATTCCAGTTGATTTTAACTTATGATTTTGGTGTTATATTTGGTGGACCTCTTCCTTGGGAGATTTCTGACTACGCCACTGGTAAGCACTGAATTGAGCTTTGATGAGGATTAATTTTAACTGTAATTCAAAACAATTAATTAAACTCATATCAATCTGCCTAACCCTAAGAATCATGCACTGATACAAGGACACTTATTTTTAATTCTGATATTAAATAAACAATTTACATTAAAAAATCTAAACAATTATCTAATAATCATTATTCTGAACTTGAATAAAGTAGTAAAATAACAATTTTTAAAGCAGTTTATTTCTATAATATGAGAAAATTGTTATTTTGATGCTAAAAAGATGATCAATGGTGTGTATAATTTTTTTGCATTTTTAGCTTCTTTGGTTTACATAGGATTTTGGAACAGCTATTAATCAATTTGTTATTGAATATTTTTTTTTCTTAGTTAACAATAATAAATAAATTATTCTATACAAATAACTTATGCAAAAATATGTAGTCAAGAAAAGTTTTTATCTCTATTCACATATGACTGTATAATCATTCAAATTGTTATACCTTTTACAATGACATTTTGCTGCATTATATAATAATTAATTTTTAACTTTATATTGTAGATAAAATATCAAGCCAAATAACATATTTATGGTTGTAGATATAACGACCTATAGAGTAGTAGATGGAACAAGTCATAATTTTACATTATAATGGTAATTAACAATAGATGAATAGGATAATAGCATAAAGCAAAGGTAAAATAAAAATATCTCATGTAGTTTCAAGATAATTTTTTTTCTAATTTTAAATGATTCCTTAGAATTATAAAATTTTAAAAAAGAATGCATATTATCAAGTAATTGTTAATTTACCATATATTTTAACATTTTAAAAAATCTAATTATTGATTTACTCTTGTATACATAATTTTAAACATTATTATATAATACATAATTTATTCCCATTTTTTTGAAATATCAAGATATTCTCCATCAGGGCTTTCATAATTTTCAATTGGGGGTGTTTCTACAGGTCCAGTTAATTGATAAGGCAAGAAAGATTCATTAATTTCAATAGCAGCTTGATATAATTCTTCTGAGACTTCACGTAATTCATCTAACGCTCGTTGTTGTGAATATTCTAAGTCATTGATAACTTGAAGATTGAAAAAGTGTTCCGTGTGTTTATACTTTGTCCATGTTTTTTCTGCAAGCATCCGTTCTTCAATCTTTTCCTTACTAAGCTTAACAGCTGGTCTCTGACGAGTATTTAATTCATTGGACAATGAAGCCATTAATTGTACTTCATCAATGGGTTTTAATGTCTTGGACACCTAAAAATAAAAATAAATATTATTTTAAATAATTAAAAATAGTACAATTTAAAACTCTAAATATTAATAAACAAATATATATATATATATATTCAACTTAAAATAGCATAATTCGGTTGAAATAATTTACAATTAAAATAAAAAAACATTCCAGAAGAATGTGTGTATTGGATAAGCACCTGACTTTTCTTTTAATAAATCTATTTATTTTATATGTTACAAATTCAGGATTGAAAATATAATTAAGTTACTAGTTATTAGAGTAAATAGTTACTAAATTAAATTTTAGACTATGAAATCATATTTAAAAAAAATAGAACATTTATTATTACATATACTACTTTCAATCAAATTATAATTAATGAATATTAATATTACAACTTTTAGTAGATATTTCAGGATTAGTTCATTTAAAATACATTTAAATAATAAGTATATAGTTTATCCTATAATACTTATTTTAATAACAAAAAACTTACTTATGATTTCATGGATGGATAATACTAAATTTTTTCTTTCTTTAAGAATTTAAACGATAGTAAAATGTTGAAAATGCTTACATAATCTTGTTTTATCCTTCTAAGTTACAAAAATCAGTATTTTAGGTAACAGTAAATAGTAAGACAAGAATAGCTACAATATTAGCAACTTGTTCAAGGATTGAAAATTATTGATAAATACAATGCCAACGGATAGCAAATACTCAAATCCCATGAGAAGTTGAATTTAATGGCCAATCTGGTAATTATTAATATTTTGAGGTCTTAAAAACAGCGACTTGCTAAATTACTCTCAACACCAATCAAATACTTGAATAATTAGTACTACAATATTACTATCAATACACTTCAACAACCTTTTCCAATCTGCGAATAGCTTTTTCTACTTTCTTGCGTTTTCTTTCCTCTCTGGCTTTCAATATCTGTGGATCCAAACGTTTCTTCTTTTTCAGCGGCTCAGCAAACAAGGGTGCGGATGAACGGAACAACAGCGGTCCTCCATACGTTGATATATTCCTTGCCGAAGCCATCACGCTTTGAGGCATGGCCACAGACGTGAACAGTTTAAACATGTTTAACTGTAGCCCGTCACTAAATAGCAGAGAACAAAATGCATGTATTACACAAAGTTACTGTAAAACGTACGACGCTACAAACCGTCGGTGGACATTACGGACCTACGACCGAATAAAGCATTCAAAGCAAAATTTACTTACGTGCCTGTATCAAGTGATTATGGCTTAGATTATGGTGGATAAGGATTAATACAAAATTAATCCAAAAAAAATAAAAATAAATAAATATTTTAATCTACTCTCGTGTGGACTGCGAGAACACACGATTGGCCGGCAAAAGACACGGAATATTAATCTGTTATAGACGAACGAATAATTTGCGTAACGTGATAACGTTGCGATAAGAAACATTTGGCGTGCATGTACGGTTGCACTACTATACGTTCCAGGCGCCGTCCATTGTTTTAGTAAATCCGTGCGGTAAAAATGATAAATCCGTAAAAAAAAAAAAGTTCCGTTAAAAAATTATTTGACAAACGTAATACGATTTGTCTCGAACGCGGTACAAGTAAAACGAAGAGATTATTTCCAATTAACACGTGCGAACCTATAGCGCGTGAAAACAGCTATTTAATTATTGTCTCCGCGGGTGGTAGGTTATACTTTTTTGCCTCGGAAACGTTTACACCGTTTTCCATTCATTATGTGAAACAATAATTAGAAAAAAAATAAAAAAAATTCTGAACTTGATGCGGACATTATTCATTCGAGTAACAGTCAATCGTTTTTAAAAAGCATGTGTTCCATTAGTAACTGTGTAAAACACAATTATATAACTAATTAGTTGTGGTGAACGATTCGTGAACCACGCGATTCAAATAACCGCCACTGATCTCTCTCCGATGTCCGTTTTAAATTACAATATCGTTTAATTGTTATAATTGCTCGCAGTCCACGTATTTGTTGCGCGTTACATCAATTAATTTCAATCGAGTTCGTGTCGATTAACACGTATCGTACACCCGAAACAAAACAGTAAAAACCCACGAGAACATATTCATGATAATGAGTAATTATTGTTAATGACGTGTAGCGTTTAAACGACATATTTGTGTGGTATCGCGCGCGATGAGACAGTAGCCAACAGACGTGAGATTCGTGAACAATTACCAACGAACTTTAGACTTTTGAAAAAGTCCGGTGTGCATTATATCAATTTTCTTTTGCGATGTTTGTTGACGGTTTAAGTTCAGTCTTTAATTGTCTGCTCTTTTACCGGAAAACTAAAACAATATCCACTCGGTTCGAGGTATAATTTTAATTTCAAAAACAAAACTAGTAAGGAAGAATAGTTTAAAAGAAATATCTCGTTAGATTTTCTTTGAAAAACCATCATTTCATTATTCAGCATTCACCCATGGGTAACCTGGGTGTCTATAAGATTCAATATAAAATCTAACGAATACAATCTAAACAATTCATTGTTAACGATTTTTAGAAACTATTTTAAAAGTTTTATAATATAATCTAAGCTGGTCATACACAATGTAATTAGTAATGGTCAAAACAACAAATTTCAAAATTTCCAAAAAAATTATACAATCATCAATACAATAAAAAATCAAATTCAACCGATTTTTCAAATTATCAATTTCTGTACTTAAGATAAAAAAAAACAGGCCAAACACTTTGAATGTATAGCATAGTCAACCAACAATACAGTTTGTTAACAGGATTGAACCAAAAATATAGATGATTCTAATATATGATTCAAATATCAAGCGTAGAAAAAATAAAAAGGATATACTGACAATAAAACATTTAAAGGATTAAAATTAAATACACAAATGATTTCATTTCTCACTTTTCTTTATTAGAAAATTACAATAGACGATAGAAGTATTAATAGCACAAATAGCATATAAACGAAAAACATTTTTTTTTTTAAAAAAAAATTTATTTATACATATTAACTGTGATTACTGTGTTGACAAAAATTAAATATATATTGTAATTTAGATATTTGTAAGGTATATCACACTACAAAACATTATGAGTAAAACTATAGCAAATTGGTACTTTTAAATGGAACTGGGCTTCCAAATTTTAAGATGAGTCACTATCCTGAAATATATTTATTAAAAATTAATTTATTAAAATATGTTTATATATATATGTATATAAATACATTTATTGAATAATTAACATGTAAATGTAACTGTATGTAACATTAATTATGTTGAAGAACTTTGTTGCTTATGGACAAATTTATTTTTAATTGGCTATATTAATAAAAAAAAATTATATTAAATCATAAATTCTGAGCAGCAACAAATAATGGGTTTTAAAATTCTGTAATATAACAATGTTCTTTTACATTGTTAATATAATAAACCCAATTAAGATTGTTGATTCAAAAATTATCAAATCATTTTCACAAATATCTGATATCTAAAGTATAAATAATGATTGTATCAGAATCCAATTACAGTGAAAACTGTTAAAACAGAATTTTAAAAAAAATTCAGTTTTTTTTACAGGAAATAATAAATGGATAAATCATTAAGGATTGATTTTTTTTTTTTTTTAAATAACCTGCAAGTTCTGATTTAGACAGTTTTCACTACATGTCAAACAATTTTATTAATGAATCTCCACAACCATAATATAAATAAATAAACTATGAAAATTAATATAAACAACCTGAGCTCTGCCCAGAACTTCTTTGTCAATACAATATTGATGATTTCAGTTTTATTACATTAATTACACATTCGTCTTTGTATCTATACAATGTACAATGAATATATACTTATTTGTATTGTTGATAATACATTTTCTTATTCACTTGTATACTGCATTATTATCCTATATATGTATCTAATAACTACAATCTTAATTTTAAAATAATCCAGGAATTAAACCAAATATTAACTATGGTAGTAAATTTCAACTGGAAAATCATTTGTTTATATATTTATATTTAAAGAAGTAGAATGTGTATTCAATGCTAAAAAACCTAAGGAATTAATTGATGTACCGTTGGATCACATTCAGCACAGTGCCATGAGTACCCACGTACTTTCGGTGATTTTTTCAATGGGGGGTCAAGACAGTAAAAATGAAAATTTTTACTGCATTCATCACATCTGAAAAAACGAAATAAGTTAATAACATAAAAGATAAATATTAAACTATATTAGAGTACTAACAAACAATTAAATTATTACATTTTAAATTATATAATTTTTTTTATAATTATTCAAGCATATCAAAATATCAATCAGAGTTTTAATGCAGTGTAGACAATTCAATAAGTTTCATATAATATAAATTTAAAAACTAAATTATATTCTTAAATTATTTTAACAAATAATATTTTTATGTTAGTTAAATATACATTATCAATTTTTCATTATAGTTAGATTACCATAACTTTCCTATAGTTTAAGATAATCAACATTTTTTATATCCACTTTTTTCATTAAATATCTTTAATGTTACAATCTTATCCATTTAAATTGTGTAGAAAGTAAATTACGAAATTCCATTCAATAATAAAACACAAGAATAAAATGTATAAAATAAAATATTAATATAAGGTAAAACTTATGAAAAAATTAACCCAGTAAATTTATTTCTTAATTTCTTGTTAAATTAATAAAAAAATATTCATATTTAATAACAGATATAATATATTAAAAAAGACACTTATTAATTATACTAAGTTTTCATATAAAATAACTTATTTCAAAACATTTAACAAATTCTCTTTTTTAGCTCTGTATACAATTTATATATTTAAAACCAACATGAAAGAACAGTATTTTTTTTATGAAACAAAACTTATCTAATTTATATGATTGATTGTAAACAAATTAACTTGCTTGTAAACTCTTTAAAAATTAAAGATGAAATTTTAAATATTAAAACGATATAACTATTTTCATTATTATATTCCACTCATGTAATGATTGTATTTTAATCGGATTATACTTACTGAACCATGGTTAAACTAGTTCCAGTTGCTTTACAAGTATCACACTTAGGAGTCAATTTAATATCTGTTGCAGTTGTGGTAATCCTAAGAGGTGCAACACTTTTTTCAGGTTTGATTTTTGTGGATGATTGAGGCGTTTCTTCTACTGGTGGTGCAATAAGTAATTGTGAAGATGTTGTTTTAACACCGCTAGCACTTGGTACAGATTTTATCTAAATACATCATTAAAAAATTAATCCAAAATCTTTAAAAGTTAATAATTATAACTTACAAATAATTTAATTCCTTGTCTAGGTGGCTCATTAGTTAAATCATTAGCTGGTTCTAATTCCACAGTGTTATTATCTCTGTGGTGCTTATGTTTGCGTTTACGTGACTTTACACGCTTTGTTACTATAATTTCAGGTGAGTATCTTTCTCTATGGCGTTCATGTTTTTTTTTCTCTAATAAATATTTAGTTAAATATTAATATTAATAGCTATATATATATATATAAAACTAATATACAGTCATAAAACAAAATACTAACTTGATACACCAGAAAGTGTATTCTGTTCAGTTAAATTATTAAGTTCCTGTAACTTAAATACATGTTTAATTAGTTTGTATAAATTATAAATGTGGAATACCTTTTCCTTTTTTTAAAATACATACATCATTAACTACAGATGAAGATCTACGACTATCAGATACTGATCGTTCTCTAGCTCCATACCTTAATTTCCTGGGAGCATTTGGATCAACTGTTTCTGGTTCAGAATTAGAATTACTATTATCACACTCACTACATTGCCTGCACAATAATAACAATATAATTCAGATTACTGTTTTTAAATATTTATGTAAATTTAAATTACCAGCCAAATAATTTTGTTTTTTTAGGCATCCTAGTAAGTGGTGGGTTTAAACATCCTAAATGATAATACAAATAACATGTATCACATTTTGCAAGTAAATGTTGATCATTTGTACGACCACAAATACCACATTTATTGTTTATACCTATTGGTGCTTCATTATCTAAAAGAAACATATTGGTTTTTAATTAAATTAATATAAAATAAATAATATATTATATAAAATAAGAAAATTTCAAGTTAGTTAAAATAATATTACCAATAAATGCTATAGAATCATTATGTTTCATAGACGATCCAATTCCTGCTTTTAATGCAGCAGGAGTAGGAGTGGAACTCGTAGCTAAAAATAAAACAAAACATATATATTTTAAAATGCATATTTGGTTATCATGTTGAAAAAGTTAAACAATATCAGATTATAAAAATTTGGCAAAAAACATTTAAAAACAAAATTAATAATTTAAGTAAACTAACAAGCAGAATTATCATTTGTTTGACTTTCACTAATAAGATCATCAATATCTGGAAGTTTGGCATTAGGATTTCCAAATTTGATCACCTCATGATATGCTAATATAATATTTTTCAGATCCGTATTTATTTGTTTTTGAATTTCATTTTCATTGGATACCTATAAAAAATGTAATCTAATAATGATGTGTTAATATAATTTATTAAAAACTTTAATTACTTCATTATACTTTTCTTGAACACTTGTTTGCTCATCATGGAGTTTATTGTTTTCATCAGTATAATGCTTTAACTGATTTTTAAAATCCGCCAACCTTAGATTTCTATCTAAGAAATAACTCACAAATTCCAAACTAAAAAATATTTATCAGAATTAGTTTCAAGTTATTAAAAATTAAATTAATTTATTAATTTATTATCATAGTAACCTAAATGAAGAAGGTATATGCCATTTTTTTGGTACATCACGTAGTGCTTTAATATGCTCTTCAATGGCCTCATTTGAGTTCATATTTACACCCATTAAACTGGCTTTTAACCATAGAGCTCGACATGCTGAAGCTGAAGTTGTAATAGGACGTGGAACTTTTGATTTGTATGCTATTAATTATAAATATAAATGTTACTTAACATAAATACAAATCAATAAATAAGTACCTTACTTGTCTCTGGTTTATTAATTTTTTTCATTTGATAATATTTAGATCGCAGTTTTTCAAGTCTTCGCTGATTACGTAGCCATGTAGCTGACTTTTCAGAAGACTGCTCTTCTCGCAATAATTTCATTTGCTTTGTTCTCAACTGAAGTATTTCCCAATTTCTCTTTCTTTTTCTATAATAAATTAATAAATATAAATAATAAATACAGTATATAAAAACAATTTTTAGTTAGTTATAATTTAGAATGAATAGCTATAGATAATGGATCCTGGTTAATTTTGATCAAATACAACTTTTTCTTTTATTAGTATAAATATTCAAGTTTAATATTCATTTATATTTTAAGGACTACTTAAAATGAATTATTAGTTAAATATTGAAAATAACACTTCTTAATCTAATAATCATTAAAATAAATGATAATTAATAATTTTCAAATTAAAAAATATACTAACTTTGCAACAAGTTTATCCACATGCAGTTTACAATGAGCATAAAATGGATCGGATTGATCAGTTTCTGGACTTGTGGCTTCAGATAAGCTACCTTCTCGCTGAGCGCTAGTTAAGTAATTATAATTAAATATTTTTAAAACAATTTAATATCAATAAATTATTTCATGTAAAATGTAACTTTTAAATTTTAAAACTATGAATTTTAATTTTTAAGATTCAAAGAAATGTCAAAGGAAATCAATACTAATTTCCAAATTTTAAAAATTGGACAACTTAAATAAGCTTAAATATAATCATATATTGATTTAAGTAAGAACTTAACAAGAAAAAAAAATTTAAGGTAATTTTGTGAAAAAATAAATATTCTTTATTTAATAAAATACTTGATTGGCTTCAATTTTTAAATTTGTATCAAATATATATATACATATATATTTATAGTATTATTGTATACTTTACATAGTATACATTAAATAAATAGTTAGTAAATAATTATTATTCTCAAGTAGCTTTTTTTCATTAATATAACTAACCAAGTAACATGAAAATTTGATCGACACATTCCAGCATCACATGCAATTGTCACTCCAGTACACATAAATCTCATATCTTTACACAAAGTACAACTTTTACTACCCCATCGAGGAGAAGTATTTGCAAATAACACAACTTTACTAAGACTAGTAACTTCACCAAATGAAATACCAGGAACATATAGAGCACATACTAAATGAACCCATTTTCCACAATCTGTTTCTTTAAATATACCACCTGAAAAAAAAAAATGTATTTTTAAAGTTGAATAAACAGCAATGTTTAAAATTGTGTACATACCAAAATTAGGACATAGTTCACAAGTAGGATTTTCTATGCCTGCTTTACAAGCTTCACAAAACCATGGTTCCATAGAACATGAAGAAACTGATGAGCTTACACTTCCAGTATCATGCACACCATAACAACCTAAAAAATAATAATATAGTATTAGATTTCTTTATATTTACGTTTACTTTCGTAATTCAAAACTTGCCTTCATGAACTGATATACCACATTCATCACAATCTATTAACTCATTAACATCATCACTAGCATCACCCAAGCAAATACTACAAATGTGAATTTTATCAACAATTTCTTTTAAATTTACCTAAAATATATTTATATTAAAAAAAAGGTATATTTATTTTATTTAAAATAAATGAGTTATACTTTTTTAGTATTATCTTGACAAGATGTTCCAGCAACTGACTCATCAGTTGTTATATTATTAATACACTTAATTTCATCAACTTCTTTGTCAGCTTCTTCTTGATCATCTTTAAAAACACAAATGTATATTTATACATATATGTTACATAAGTGCATTGAAAAAGTTTTTCTAGTTTGATTTAAATAAATTAAAAATAATATAATAATATATTTACCATCAGTATAGGTAAAATATGAAGCTCCATCAGAATCAGATTCACTGTTAACATAATGATCTTCAATACGAAAATCACTATCAGAAGAACTTTCACCATCAATATCATCTAAACATACTAACTCTGGGTTAGCAGGAGGTTTAACTTTTCTTTTATTTGGATCGCGTTCCACTAAAATATTAATTTAAAAAAAATGATGTCGTTAAAAGCTTAGTTCAGTAATAAATTATTTCTAAGGAATAACATTAAAATAAAAAACTATATAATAATAACTTAACCAAAAATATGTTTTTATTCAATAATAAATAACCCAAAAGCATTAATTAAATTAAAAAAAATTTTCAGACAATACCTATACATAAATTTAATTTGTTACTTAATTTATGTATACAATTACAGAATATTAAATGTCGTCTTCTGTCAACCAAACCTTCATTTAATTTTTCTATAAAAAACATTTTATAATTTAAAAATACTCAACTATTAATATTAATAAAACAATTATCCTCAGAAAACTGTAATATATTATCATAAAGAAAATGTTACCTGAAATTTAATATCCATTCATAATAAAACAATTAATTTACGTATTAAATAGCTGGTAACAAAGAACTAATTCATAGATTTTGAAACGTTTTGAAGATAAACATATTAACGTAATGGTCATCAATACGCTGGAGTGCCTTTTACTTAAATATTTGTTTCCAATAGACATTACTAGATGCAATATGTGTCGAATTCGGAATTCACCAAAATGATACAATATACAACCGAATACAGGAAAACTTTAATGCCATACGGTTACATTGCCCAATATAAAAATAAATGATGCACTGGAGGAAATTACAGAATAACGTAAAAGTATATAATCATAGGGAATTAACCTTTGGACCCACTGATAAATAAAGGAACGTCATGAGAACGATTCGAAAGGATTGTCTTATTTTAAAAGAGCGACGTCAATAAAATCGTAGAATATTATGACAGAAAAAAAAAAAATTTGTGAAATGCAACATTAATTATCTGTGTTCGCAACATCGTTGGCACGAAGATATATATATATATATATATATATATATATTTTGTTTTTTTTCGACGCAAACCGTTTAAAAAACAATAACAGGTAAAAAACAAGATATGAACAGAGGATCCGGAAAGAGAATAATATGCAAGAACAAATATACTGAAACCAATAGTAACCGAACAGGGAATTGAAATCCGAAACTATTGATTTACGTTTCGTGAAAACAACCCCGGGGATGACAGAAAGGGAGGTGGCGATTTCACCGGTAGGGACGCGACGACGAATAGATAAGACTTACTGTTGCGTTTTCTGATCGCGGTCTGGAAGTCGAGTTTTCCCAGTGAGAAGTGGTTACGACGAAGTCCGCGTCGTTAGACCATCGAAATCCGAACGAGATCAACGAGAATATGAAAAAAAAAACCCCGCTCAAATACCAATAGTATTGTCGTGTTGAGCGATTGGCTAGAGCGTTTGGATGAGGATAATCGATAACAACAAACGTATAGATGTAATAATGATGAACGATACGATAATCGAGACCTTAGCACGTACACACAAGAAAATACGAGTGCACGGTACACACGCCAATAATAGTATACTCGTACTCGTATGGTCGCATTGTCTGTAACGAGTTTAACATTTCGACGACGGCTGCATTCGGTCGAAGTGGCAGATGCAGTGCGGCCAACGAAGAAGAAACAAGAACAAGAAATATTCACATGCTGGAATTATAATGGTTTAAAGTTTATTTTTTCGCTTATTTAAAAGTAAACTAATGCCGGGTTGCATGCAAACAGTTTAGTTAACAGTTACTGTCGACAGGATAAAGTTATCAGTTCTGTTTAATTCAAGTTATTGAATAAATTGCCTTGCATGAAAATATTGTAAAATTTTATATTAATAAGGTTAAAACCAATAACCTTTAAACGGTCTACAATTTTACCTAGTTTCGGGTTGCTTAAACATATAACTTATCAAAGAGAATAAACTGGGAATTGTAATATCTTTGTGATTTATATTAAATTATTTTCACTGAATAGTTATTTATTAGTATTTATTAATTTATTACAATTACCTGTCTATATAAATTATTAGGAAGTCGAATTAAATTGTCCATAATCATATTTTTATCAGAATCATCAGATGAAAACGAAGATAAAGATGACAATGACATTATTGTTAAAATAAATGATATCCAAGTTAAAAACATGGATTAAGATGAAGACACTAATTAAATATCATAAAAAAATAATAAATATAAAATGCATAATGACATTTGGTTTTATGTGATAACAAAATAAATAAACCATGCTGTACATTTTACAGAACAAAAATCTGACCAATAACTTATCTGTTTGATAACTTTATTTTTGATAAAAATAATTAATTTTACTGAATGGTTAGGGTTATGAAACCCAGCATAAATATAAAAGAAGTAAAACAATATTACCTTCATGATAACTTCCAATGATGTTTTTAAAACGTTTTTATTTAAACTTTGTTATTGAGTCTGAAGCATAAGAAAATATAATAAGTAGACCAATAGGCAGTGTATTGGTAAAAATATTTATGGGTATACGTACTGAAAAAATATGGATATTAATCTTAAAAAAATGTTCTTGCTACGTCTGAACAAATTTAATTAATCCTTTACATGTCTGTAACTTCTAATAAGGCTATAAAATACAACACCACAAAATATACATTTGCCACACTTTATAAATTGTATGATGAAGATTTAAGAACCATAGGCCAAATTTTTATACTCCACGTTATATTTAATAACAATTATTTTTTTAAATGTTATTTACTAAACTGAACTTAAATACATTAA
This sequence comes from Sipha maydis, assembly GCA_034509805.1. Taxonomy (NCBI): domain Eukaryota; kingdom Metazoa; phylum Arthropoda; class Insecta; order Hemiptera; family Aphididae; genus Sipha; species Sipha maydis. The sequence continues at coordinate 307,562 of JASXSY010000483.1, forward strand.
ACACAGCTGTAATCTTCAATAGATAAAAATTTCATTGACACTTCATAGTTCCTAAAAATTTTTTCCTAATGAACTATTAAATTATTTTTTTATTTTTTTTGTAGCCTCAGACCGCAAGTTACGAAGAACCTCGTGTTAATTTATTTTTCTTTATAAAAATTGCATTAAACAATAAATAATAAATTTTATTTTTCGCATTTATATTATGCGATATATAATATATATATATTCTCAGATTTCAGTAATTTAGCGATCACGAACTATGATTATAATAGTCATAGTTCGTGTTAGTGATGGGAACAGTCTGAAGCCGCGTATCGATTACGCACGGCAAACCCCTCGAACATTGGCTCGCAAGACAGCCGCGCAAAATGGATACCGAGTTGCCGCGATGTCAAACATGGACTCGACAATTTAAATAAAGAAATGCAATAAATATATCATAAAATTATTGTACCCTATAGAGCTGGATACACTCGAAATATAACAGAATATCAAATAAAATGTATAATATACAGATCATATTAGGTATATTTAATACATTTACAAGGGGTTAAAGGTTAAGAAATTCTTGTGTCTTCTCATGAAACATTTTAAGAGACTCTACGTGGTCGTTTTCGGTATCTACCTGGTCGTATTATTTTCGAACTGAAACCAATCGTAAGCTTGATAATATGCTTGTTCATATAAGTTTTTATTAGATTTTGATATTTCTCCCGACTAGACTAAATTAAGGTTTACGATTTATAATTAAGGAATTAATTCTAATTAAATAAATATGATTTTCTCTAGATAAGAATTTACTGGGTTTCCATTTTATACTGGGATAAAAGCTAACTTGCATCTTGATTTCAATTTTTTCTTTGGTTAACACCTTATCACTAATCAAAATAATAAAAAAAAAAATTGTAGTAAACACGCACAAGATAATTATATAACTCTAATGATAAAAAACTAACCTGTATATTGACTAATTATGGTTTGAATGGAAAATACACCCCTTCAGTAAATTTCAACCCTCTTGTGGCAGAGGAAGGAGGTGAGTCATAATCAACCAAATTGTATCTAAATTATTTTTATATTGTATCAAATAAGACTAGGGGGTCCCTAGAATGGTATTTTTATAGTTAAAAATTAAGGACCACACTGATGTACGTATACAATATTTTTATATTATTTTAGATTTTAAGCGAAGCAATGTATTGATTTAATCATGATATGATTTTTCTCAAATAGAGAAATTCAAACAAAGATTTCGAAAACCATTAATATTTACAAGAACCTGGTTTACGACAAAATCGAATTTTTTTATCTTAACTCAAAAAATAATAATAATAGTAGTAGAATCATTTTTTATGAATGCCACCGAGATTTATCCATCATATAATTTTTAAATATTTTAACTTTAATTTATTGATATTTTAAATGTTATTGACATCTTATGGAAAAAAGATAAGAAAAAATGAACATTGAATAATCTATAAATATCAAAAAGTCTTAATTAAAATTTTATATCATTGAAACGTAGTAGCAATCTGGAGATCTTCTTCTTCTGCCTCGCCATGCATCCTCCCAACTATTTGGGGTCGGCCACCCTTGTCCTACACCTCCACTTCACTCGGTCAATCACATCTCCTATGCACACACCAACAGCCCTCATGTCATTCTCCATAGTCTCCAACAATCTCTTTTTTGGTCTTCCTCTTCCTCTTTTCCCTTTAACGTCCATCTTCATAACCACTCTTACTGCATTCGTTTCTCTTGCCTCATCACCATCTTGTCCACAATTGGCGTTACACCAACACTACCTCTCACATATTCGTTCCTTATTGTATCTTCGACTCTAATTTTAGCCGCGCTTGGACTTCTTTTGCTATTTTTATATGTAGCCGATTCCATAGATCGCGATTTATAGTTCTAGGGAATACGCTATCAACCGTGCCGCGTCAGGCTTCATAGGTCTTATGAAACTTAATCACAGAGTCGGCTTATAGTTGTTTTATATATCTGTGGTACGGTATTAATTGTTGGATCGTACTCCGTACAAATACGATTTAAACCGTACATCTGGCAATGCTAGTTGATAGTGCAATGATAGTTACCCTTTAGGTTTACGTTGTGTAATAGATACAATATGCGATTAGTTATATTTTTATGCCATAGTGAAACACTGTTTCTTGAGTTAACAGAACAACAATGATAAAACTTTCCCGCCAATTCTTTATCAAATCTAAAATACTCGTACACTAATATAAATTCAATAATCATTATTTATTTGTATTACTTATTAAATTATTACATTATTCACTATTGTACAGGTGATTTTTTTTGTAAGTGTTGAAATCGAATTCGCATTTATATTAAATATACTTATTTTTAGTTTTTAGAGTAATTATTTAGAACTTTAATTTTGATAGCAATTCTTTTTTAATAAATAAAAGTTGTATTTTAAACCGTAATGTTATCAAAATCAACAAAATTATCCATAAAAAAATCATTAAATTCTGAATTTCTATTTAAGGAGGTACAAATAGATACATTGTGCAACTTGCTTATAGAAGTAAATATACATTTGTAATTCATATATACTAATAAATAATATATAATATATATTTGTAACTGTATGTTACAATTCAGTTTTATCTACATAAATATGTACTGTATAATAATATTATATCAAGGTCCTAATAATGTCTAAATTTATTGTGTAGGATAATGATGTTTTACCTCCATGTTTATTTATCCACGGTTTACCGTCTACTGGCAAGACAAGTTTAATTAGTCGTTTGTTATTTTATATTCGTGATTCAACTAAAATTTCAATTGTAAATTCTGTGTGTTGTTATACAAATCGAGTTTTATTTGAATCTATTTTGAAAGATTTGTTACGTAAGTAAATACTATAATTTACATTACAGATTATGTATATATATGTATATGCTTTGTTTTTATTTAGAAATCAAGCAAAATGATTTGCCTTATAGATGTGATAATTTTATGCAATTTATAAATGTTTTAAAACAATTCAACATTCAGAATGAAAGAGTGATCATAGTAATGGATAAATGTGAAATGTTGGCACAAGAAAATATTGTGGTATTCTCAAAATTACAAGAATTTATCAGAAGTTATCAGCTTTGTGTTATATTTATTAGCCAAGTACTTCCAACTAAATTTGATGAAGATATAAATTTTATACCAGTAATGTTTGAACAATATAATTGCGGTAATTATTTAACAAAAAATCTTTTATTTTAAACTCAAAGGTTTGTCTATTTTAGCTGAAATTAGTGAAATATTATTAATCGATAAGCCAAATGATTGGAGTATAGAAGTTTATAAGAATTTTCTTACTGTTTTTATGGGATCTTTTTTTGGAAGCTGTCGAGACTTGGTAGAATTAAAACATTTGGTAATTTCAAGAATTAATAAATAATTTTTTTGTATGATTTAACATTTATTCTTTTAGGCGAAAATTCTTTTTGTGAAGTATATAGAGCCAATTCAAGATGGATCATGTGCGGAATTAAATCAAAACTTATTATTTAGAAAAATAAGCCCTACTATCCAATTGTTATTGAACAATGTTTACCTAGGAACTAGGTATTATTTCTGAATCTATAATTAAAAATTGTAAAAAGTTTTAAAAACATTTTATTATGAAAAAAATCGAAATGCCTTAAACTATAAATGTTATGATTAACATAAAATTATTTGAAATAAGCTTTAGAAGTAAATGATAATATTTATGAAAATATATTAAGTATAAATAAAAATGTAAATATTTCATTAGATGAAGATGAAACTATTTCTGTATTAATATAAGTATTTAATAAATAACAAAAGTTATTTTTATTTTTATTCCAGTTTAGAAAGTGTGGATAGTTTGTCTGATGAGAAAATCAAATTTGAAAAGCTTGCCCTGGATTTACCATATTATGCCAAATATTTTTTAATTGCTGCATATATCGCATCATTTAATTCACCAAAGTATGATAGACAATTATTTGTAAAAGCTTCAACTAAACGAAAAAAAACCAAATTGCCCAAAAAATCAGAAAATTCCATTAGTGAACTAGTTGGTCCTAAACATTTCTCACTGGACAGATTATTAGCAATATTTTATGCTATTATTGAAGAAAATACTAATATGACTGCCAATCTTTTAGCCCAGGTAATGATTTAAAAATATTTTTTAAGCGATTGAAAAATATACATTTCAATTTATACTTTTGTTTTTTTTTTTAATAGATTAATTCATTAGCTGACCTAGGACTATTGATACGTTTTGGAGATGGGAAATTGGATACTCCTAAATACAAGTGTAGCGTTAGTTATGATTGTATCATAAATATTGCACGGTAAACTTATTACATTGTTTTATACATTTTTAACTACCTTAATTATTATTTATGTATTAATTAGTTTTTTTTCTTTCAGAACGGTGAAGTTTAATATAGATAAGTATCTTATAGATAAATAATAAGATCTAAATAGACTTCATGATTTAAATCTGCATATGTTCAATATAAAATATATTAAATTTTTTATTTATCTAACAACAACATTTCATGTGTTATTGATGTATTATAGAGAAAATATATTAATTTTTGTTTGAATAAAATCTTAGAATAATGTCAATAAATCTAATTTTCAAAAAATATTTTTCATTATCATAAACTAAGTGAATTATATAGTTTAATGTATAATATAATATTTGAGTGAACTTCCATGATTAACTAAAAAAAAAAAGTATAATTTTTACGAATACTTATTGTATCTAATTAAAAGACATTCACTATGTAATAAATCTAAATTACTATAACTGAAAAAATGTTTATTCTTCAATGCATCACAAATAATGCGTATACTTCAAATATTATCAGGCTTAATAATACAAACATAACATTCATTTTGTTGTTTGTCGAGGAATTTTTTTAAGTACCCAACTACTAATTGTTAACATTAAAACTGTAAAAGTACCTTTACATAAAAATGTATTTTTATTTATTAACCTTTATTAATAAATGTTAGCGTCTGTGCATTCTGAAACAAAATTAGAAGATACTCTTTCCATAAAAAGTATTCCAGCTTAAGTTGAAACGCAATTTCTTAAATCGAAACATACATTTTATGAACTAGATTTAAAATTGCATCATATATGTGTGAATTAAATCAAATTTATCGTAATAAATAGCAACTGCTGCTCTACATCTAGGTCTCAGTGGTGTATTATATATAGAGCTAACAGATAGTAAGAACAATGAGCAACAGTTACGAGTCGTATCCACAACACTTGAAAAACGATTGATAAAACGAGTGATGTCATAATGTTATGTCTGACTAATTAATAATTTTTATTACCAGGTTAATGGGAGATTATTATGTCAGTAACGATGGATAATTATTATTATCTTGCCGTCGATACCAGAAAAGTAAAGACTTGGAAAACAATATCACCGCCTGAGATTCACAGATTTAACAAAATTCTTTATAATTTATTTAAATAGTTGGATTGAAATCATGTTTATTATTGTTATCATTATTTATAATGTTATCATCTAAGACGATGCGGCGAGAAGATCCGCGATCAGTATGATGTTGTGCGCGCGTGATGGATGATTACGGAAATCCATGTACCACTACGGTTCAATGGTCGCGCGTGGAAACAAAACAAAACATATCCGACGGTAAAAACATTAAATAAATGAACGCGGACGTCTTCAGAATTACACTGTACGAAACCCGAACGACGACGGCGGCGGTGACTGTTGCGAGTGCAAAGGGAATATATTTCCGACGGACCCACAAGCCGCACACACATCTCCGGTGAGTAGCCACCACATCATCGTCTGTTCGTTCGTGTATTACGTCGCGGTGCTCTGGCGTGGGCCCCATCCAGTTCGTTGACGATGACGCCCGTGTCGTTTCCTATGGTCGACGACAAACGGCGTCTGGCCTCTCGCGGTCGACCTGGTCAACGACGACGGCGGCATTGATGGCATTGGTTTTCAAAATGGCGGTGTTGTATTCGGCCGATGTGCATTTTACGAACACCACCGTTATGCCAAGGGTCCCGTAAAATGTGCGTTTGTTCGCTACACGTTATGCCTTTTGGGGACCCACCATCCGGCAAGATCATCGGGTAGTCGGATGGTACCCGCGTATTTCCGGCATTTCTAACGGACGCAATATTATCATTGTCGATATTCGATATTTTTTCTACTCTTACCGATTATTTTCCCTTCCCTCGTGCGAAGACAATGCTTATACATTTATAAAAAAAATAATACCTGCGACCCGATTCACAACAGGGGTCGAATACGGCGTCTCTAGCATTACGACGAAACATATTTATTTCCAAGACGTTTGACATTGACATCGTCGTGTTTCTCGTTATTGTCATGACGCGAGACCTAAATTATTATAATTTATATTGTATGGTTATCGCTGTTTTAGTGGTATCTCCGTACAAATCGTATTTATTTTGATAGTTTCCGTGTTTTATCGCGCATCTTGTTTTTTTTCCGTGCATTTTTATTCAATCCCGTAAACGATGTATCGTCGAAAATTATGGATATGGGTGTTATTTTTATGATAGTTATTGCGGTCGAAAACGGCTTGTACGCGGTACACTACGCTAACATTATATAGGTACTGTGATGAAACAATATTTTTTTCCACTAATTCCTAATAGATTTTTTGTCCTACTTGAAACTATTGGTTCTCTTTTTTTTCTTTTATATAACATTGTCGTAATATTTACTGATGATTACGAGTAGAAATAATCGTAAACATTTTACGAATGTACCTACGAATTGTGACCAGAATAAATGCCAAATATAATATTTTTAAATTCAGCGTTTAGTTTCATTTATTATTTATTCGATCAGTAGTTTACCTATATATTTTTGGAATTTCGTGAAAATGGATGAGATATGTATCACTATTCGAATGCAGAAATAATGTTTTTACATTTGATAATTTGAAATAGAATTATTGCATTTATTTGTATTTCATATTTAGATTATTTTATTGTATCAATTGTGTATTTTTTCAACTTCATTAAATTTATGTTCATTATGCAAATGTATTTATGGTTTTTTTTCTTTTAAGTAGATGTTGAACTAATGACAGGTACTAAATGTGAAAGGGTGGTATAAACTATGGTTTTATCTATTGTATATAATTGGTATTATTTTTATTATTTTCATATTAAAATGTTATTACATATTCTATTCCTATTTAGAATACATCTAACTTAAATGATTTTATATTTTTTAAGAAAAATATAATTCTAGTAAATTTATAAATATGATTTATTTAGTATTAAATCATTATATTAATTGTGGCCTATCTTGTTATTTATTTCAGGTATTTATTAGTATATAAATTATAAATATTTGTTAACATGGCATCAGCCTTAGAAGAAAGAGAAGAACAAAGTTCTAAATGTTTTATATGCAATGTCAAAGTTACTACTCGTTCCTCGTACAATATTTATTGTACATTTATGCCTCAAAGAGAAGTATTATTAATAGATGTCATGTCAAAAATACTTAAGCAAATCTTTAACCCTTCTCAGATGAGAAGCTCAGTATTATGCCGAAGGCAAGTATAATAACCTCTTTATTATTGTTAGTTTAAATTGTAGGATTATATATCTATTTTATCCAATTACTTGCTGCAAAGTTAATATTAAAGATTTTGTACAATTATTTTAATTAATATAGATCTATAATAGGTATTGAAGAAGTCTTATAGCATCTCCTATATTAATACAAAAATTAAATATTTTTTTATATAGAGTTTTTGACTTAAATGTCAAATTTTATATACACGTTTATGAAGATGCGGTTTTTCATTATTTTGAATAAATCAAAAATAAAATAAATAGCTGATTATATTATGAAATTATAACACAATAAATTTATAATTTATTCACTTTATATTCAGTTGTAAACATTGAAAACATTTTTTAATTAGCTTAAAGAAACTCCAATCTGTATATACTACCTTGTATAGAGTGAATTTACCTATATTTTCCATTTTCAATTAATTAAAATATTACAAGAATTTGAGTGCAATAAATAGTCATTTACTGAATCTGTTTTAGGTGTTTTACTCTTTTTGATGAGTTAGAACAAATATCTACTCGCTTTAAGAAGCTTCAAACTGACATTATTAAACGTTTTACATCTACTTGTATTGAATATAAAGATGATACATTTATAAATGTAGTTAACACTTTATCACCATCGAAAATGATCGAACTTCCATTTAATGATCAAGAAAATGAAAAATCTGTTAAAAATGAAGATGAAAGTGAGGAAAAGTCAACTAATGCACTTAATGAGGTAAATATTAAAGATAATGGGATACCTATTTAGTTTCTAAAGCCTTTTTTCTGTTTCTTAGCATAATTCTTAGATACAAATATGACTAATGTCTGAAAATAAAATCTTCTTTATATTTATTATCATGCATCCTTTCCCCTATCCAAAAATAAATACATTTATTTTGAATATGTAGTTTATTTAAATGTTAGTTTTAAATATTTAATTTTATTATGTTTTTAGATAGTTCAAACTCTTATTAACAATATTCAAGCTGAGGAAACTATGGAAAACAAAGAATTTCAAGAGCCAACTTCTAACTGTTCGATAGAAAAAAAAGTTTGTATTAATGAAGAAGTTATAGAAACTGTTAAAGATGTTGCTATGGATGACCCATCACCTGCTATCATTGAACAACCAATTAATGAAACTAGTATGAATTTATTATATAATTTATAAAAGTAAATAATAATTATTTTAATTTTAAATAATTATATTTTAGAATTAAGGAAGCGCAGTGTAAGTGTCAATTATAAATGTGATCAGTGCAGTGATTCTTTTCGACGTGCTTCAGATTTAAAAAATCATTATTCTATGATTCATCAAACTATTAAGCGTTTCTCTTGTTCATCTTGTGATAGAAGCTATTCAACAAAACAATCTTTAAACAATCATTTGTCTAAAGAACATAGACCTTTGAATAAACAGACGGATGAGCAAGTTGACCCATCTTGTTCAATTAAAAGTTAGTGAAGCATAAATATTATTATTTTTTAAATATTATATGAGTCTTAAACTGTATACAATTTAGTATAATAAGCATGTTTTATAACAATTAGTTGCAGTATCATAGGGACTTAGATGAACAAGCCATCTGGCAACACTAAATTTTATTCTAGTTTTAAAAAATATTGTGTTTTATATTCTAATTGAAAGAACACACTGCTGGTCATTTTTTCAGGTATATAATGAAATAATTTATTTAAAAATAACAACAATGTTAAAATTTAAAAAAAATTATTACACTAAGAATTTTTTTGATGATTTGATAAATGTATCTTCATCATACAATCAAATACAAATTGAGTATGATTAAATATGTAACTAGAGATACAGAGATAATTGAATTTTCCTATCTCTTAAATTTGTTTGTTTTTTAGCATTTTACTAGCACTTATTATATTTATGTTGCCAAAAATAATAAAAAAAATTTTAAGTATATTAGTTTCACTGAATAATAATATAAATTTATAAATATCAACTTTAATATATGAAATTTAATGCACAAATAAAATATAATTAGAAAATCTATGATTATTATGACTTAAGAGCGTAATGAGTTAATAAGTTATGAGTAGTTCTTATTTCTTAATAATATTTTCAATCTGTCAGTACCAAGCTACCAAATAAATGATCTCGTCATTGTATCATACTTTTTAACCATCTATATTAGTGTAATGTAGTTAAATTAATAACTTAGTCCTAGATTGGGTGGAATTATTAGCTGAATATTTTTAAAGAAATTAAAATAAGATTTTGAATCATTTGTTACCATTATTATTTATTCACTAATTAAAAAAAAAAAAAAAAAATGTTTCGTTGATTTATAAATTGTTAGATGGTACATAAAGTGTTTTTAATTTTAATTTTTAGTTGAAAATGATACCTCTGAAAATGGTACAGATTCAAACGTTGAAATCAATGCTGATTACACAAATGATTCTTCTGAACGTGTGGTGATTGATGTAAAACCAGATTTTTCTATAGATAATAATTTGTATTTGGAAGAAGTTGTACAAGAATCAAATGAAGATGATGATTTTGAATGGAAAGAAGAAGATAAATTTGACTATCATGATGAAAATATTATTGAAGATAGTTCAAGTGCAGTTGATGAAACAGTAACACCTTCATCTGGATCAGAAAGATCTGGTAAAAGACAAATGAAAAAAGGACGGAAAAAAAGAGGTAGTTCACGTTCTGGAGAACGTGCTTGTTTACCTGCTATACATGGTTGTACATTATGCGACAAAAAATGGAGGACAGTTACAGAACTAAAGTCTCACTTTCTATCACACAGTACTATTCGTCCTTATGTTTGCGAGGTAATACTCTGTACTTAGTTCTTCAATGTTTTTTTTTTTTTTTTTTTAATCCTTTTATTTTTTTGCAGATTTGTGGCCAAGCATATAAAATGAAAAAAGCTTTAGATGTCCATATTGGAATGCATAATGGTATACATCCTTTTACTTGCGAGTACTGTAATAAGTCTTTTACACAAAAAGTTGGTCTACAAAAACACATTCCTATTCATACTGGATATACACGATTTCAATGTGATTTGTGTGGTAAAAGATTTATTCATCAAAAAAGTTTCCATATACACACAATGACTCATACTGGTGAAAAACATGTGAAATGTCCTGAATGTGGTTTGGCTGTTTTGTCCCAATCACATCTTAAACGACATTTACGAGTTCATACTGGAGAGCGTCCATATGCTTGTCCAATATGTGGTAAACGTTTTGCAGAAAAGTATAACATGAATGCTCATGTGCATATACATGATAATAATTCAGGAAGTGGACCTAGGAGAAATAGAAATCACATGTTAGTATATAGAAAATTTAATAAAAAGAATTTTTAATAATTTTATATAACTTGGTTTTTTTTCACTAGATGTCAGTTATGTGGTATGAGTTATGACCGTAAACATAAACTTGAATATCATTTAGCTTCAACGCATAATAAAATTGATAGCAAACTTCCTCAAGAACAAGAAACTGTCCAGCAACCAAAAAATGAATACTTTCAAGAGGTAAAATGGTTATTTAATATTTTTATTTTATTTTATGTACCATTATGTTTGTATAACAATTTATGTCACTGTCTACTTTATATGCATTATAACCAAATTTCTCATTTTATAGCTTTGTAGTTCATAAATCTTATTAATATTTCAATATATTTTATTAATTGTCTTAAAAAATATGGTAAAAAATAAAATAAATATTAACTTTTGAGTTCTATTGTATAAGGAATGTTATTACATTTTATAGACAAAGACAAAAATTCTTACTTATATATTATTTAGAATTTATTAATACCTAATATATATTATAACAAATTTCAATGATTGTTCAGAATTCTCAAAGACACCAAATAATCACTGTGGATAACACTGCAATTGAACACAGTGGTAGTACAGCAATGATAACAGTCAGTGGAGTTAAACTTCCAATATCCTTAGATGGTGGTCCAATTATGGTCACTACATTACCACAGCAATCTCAAACTACCAATCTTGTACCACTGAGTATACCAGCTGGTTCCATTCTTGCATATACTCCAACGAGCTCGAATGAAAATGATCAACCAATGGTCGATGGCACACAAAATTCTTATGTACCACAGACTCCTGTTTCAATTCAATTAACTTAAAATCATTATTGTAGTATCTACTGTTTGTAAAACAGTAATTTTAAAACAATTTTTTTTTTACTTTTTATATGATCAATTGATAATTATAAATGTAGGTAACTTATTATTAACTGTATTAATGTAATGTAAATGAATAACAAACATCATATATCCACGTAGAACTTTTTTTATTATCTTAAAAATCTTCAAAATGATTATATTAATGGAGGATTAATCTCAAAAATTAAATTTAGCTAATAATCAAAGAAAAGATTTTTATTTTGATAAAATTTTGGTTTTTGTTCTTTTTTTGTTTAAAATAATTGTATTATTATTACGAATTACTAGTTATAAAAAAATATCAAATTTCATTTGTTGAGCTGTTACAAAAATATAAAGAGTTATTCATAAGTATAAATATATTTGGAAGTTTTAAGTAAATCCACGCATTCAATTTTGAAGTTATTTTGTGATTTTAATAATTTAACTTTTTACTTATTGTTAGTGCTTTCTTTATAGTTTATCTTGTTTTTTCACCTTTTGTTATTAATTTTCTTTCTTACCTTACTGAAAATTATTTGTGTTTTAAAAATAGTTTTTATTTGATTTATATTTTCTTGAAATAAATTATGTAAAATTACTTTAAAAATATTGAAATGATAATAATCTTATCAGAACATTTATTTTTGAAACCTTATTTAAGAATATGAATCAAAAAAAAAAACTTATTTTATAAATCTTATTACCCTATCAATAGACAGTAATACAATTTTTTATGAATAATGGTATATTGTTACAATTTTAAGTTTTAACATATCTTTTTCATAGTATATCAGTTATATTAATTAACTTTATATATTTTAAATTTATACGTGGCCATTTATAATTTATATTGTATTCATTATTATTGTAAACAAAATTGTTTGACTGATTTTATTTAGACTTAAAGATAAATTATATTTTTTTTTCATGTATTCTATTGCATTTTTTACTTGTGTGGTACTTACAATGGTCTATTTTGGGATGGTAAATTATTGGTAAAATTATACTGTATAGTGAAAACATGACATTTTTGTGATGAGTAGAAATGTGGCTAGTAAACTGTTGCCATTGAAAGTAAAACTTCTAAATGTGTTACTGGGTATTTATGAATGTTGAATAAGTGCCATTGGCTATTAAAAAATGTGTATATAAAATTATTGTTTCCAAGTTTTTTTTTTTTTGTCGAAATATGTTTTATATAAATATTATTATTATTTTTTTTTTTTTCATTTATGTAATAACTAAAATTTATTTTGTGTCGCATTATTATTTTTTATGAAGCTATTATTTTATAATTATATATTTTACTATAGTATTAGGATTATTATTATCCATATTATACAATTTTCAAAAGTATGAATTTTTTATTGAATTATATAATTTGATACCAATTTGTAGTATTCAGTTTACATACTCAGTATTGTTTATTAAATATTCTTTAATTTCTAACTATTAGTTGTATAACATTATGTTATTTATAATCAACTTAAAATATCTATATGATATTAAATTGTATTCATTTTGAGTGATATTTTTACTAATTAGCATTACCAGCATAGCGTATTGATTACGAATAAAAACGTGCAACATCATAAATTACTCATATTACTCTATATCTAAGACATAGATTAATGTACTAAATTATCTATATATGTTTTGCTTAAAATGAATATGATTTTTTTTTGTGCATATATTAAATGCATCATATATTAGATACATACTATAAATATTGTTAATTTATAAAATAACATTGAATTTGTGAAATCATTATTGAAAATATAAGAAGCATAGTTAATTTTTTTACCATTATTTTATATATAGTTGTAATTAATTGACTATACTGTTGCACCTTATAAACTTTAGTTAACAAATCAGAAAATTGGCTGCTTTACTAGCAGAGTGGAGTGTGGACTTCAAATATTGTACATTTAAAAGTGTTCTTTCTTAGTTCCGTCTTTTCAAGTATCACTTTTGACCACTTATGAATAGAAAGAAACATATATTACAAAATGTATGAAAAATAAAATTGTATTTATTTGTTATAAAACAATATCTAAATCTTTAAAGCATTCTACGATAGACGCTTCGTTAAACATTAGTACAAAAGTTGCATAAAATGATTTAAGGTTTACAAAAGGTTTAGTGTTTAAATCAGGGCTTGCAAACAAAGTTTATATACAGGCTAAGTTTTTCATGTAATCATTGCTTATACTTAGATAAATGTACAATATTATATCAAATGATGAAAATGTAAATATACTTAAACCTATAATTATATTTCTTTTAAGATTGGGAGTATCTTCAAAACCTAAAGATTGAATTAAAATCTGTTTCCAATTGTCCATCATGAATAAAAGTAACAAATGATTAATATATATGTTTCTTTATTTTTATTATAAATATATATGTGATAAATGCTTATTTTACAAATGATAAATAATTACTCTATATTAATTGCATCAAAGACGAAAAAAATCAAACAAACGTTCACGACTTGATAGCCACCGAATAATCGGATCCGTTTCGTACAAATGCGTTGCAAGATCATAATAGTGGCACACGTGCAGACGACAAGCCTACGACATAATATATATATATTATACCTGTACGCGGAACTCGGAAACGAGTCACTGGAACTATGCCATCTGCTCACTAGATCGAGCGTACAATAGTGATGTGTCGTTCCTGAACGAAACGTTCTAAATTAACGAGTCCAATAGAGTAACTTCGTTCCATTTTGGTCCTATGTTCAAATGGTCAAATATACCAAAAAGTACACAAGTGTTGTACAATACGAGCGTCTAGAGCACGCACTAAGATAAGGGCTTTGCGCTTGTCTTGCAAGTTTGAAAGAGCTCCGTAGTTTCTAATTAACATACTACTAAAAAGCAGTTTTCAGGGCCTCATAAAATATTACACCAGTATTATAAGTTTAAAAAATTACCTCATATTAAATATTTGATCAGGAAATTTGTACCTATGTGCATTGGACATGAAAGACACTTTAGATACTTATTAAAATTCTTGTAACTTGTATATAAATAATATGGTATTGTTGGTAAATAAGTAAACGAAACCACATAATTACAACGGTTTGCAGAAACAAATGTATTTAAACATAAAAATATTTCAAATCTCAGTAGTTAAAAAATATAGTATAATTCAATAACGTCAATATTCTTTTTCGCTCGTAGCTTGTAAATATGTAGACTAGGTACATACACAATTTGATCATAGTTATTAGTTACCTATAATAGGTTCTATATTAAATGTTTTTTTTTGTTAAAATAATTTCCGTATTTTTTTTTCTAAGTACCTATCAATTATTATTATTATCACACAATAATAATAGTGATAACATAATCCGTCGTATTGTCTCGTCCACGGTCTATATATATATTATTTTCTAACCCGTCGTATAACCCGCCGAGAACGTTGCAACACATTTTTAAGGTTATGGTAAATATTAGGTTTTCCGTGAAGCGGTTCGGAATTTCAAACCGATCGTCAGCCACAGCTGACGTAACCGAATCGGCGGGATACCTATCGCACTGCAGTTGTGTTGTGTTAGTATACTTATCTATGGTGTTGTGTGACTGTTGGTTTCACGATCGTACGCTATGAACACGACTCGGCACCAGTTGCGAAGGTTTACCATTGCCGTTCACCATCACCAGTCGAGATTCAAGTCGACGATTTACGCACTGTCTTCTGGTAAAATTGTTTACATGCATAAATTTATGCACGAGTAATTACGGATTTGGTTTTCTTATCAGTTCATCCTTCGATCACGAGCCGTTCACGATCACGTTCAACTATTTCCCGTCAATCGTTGTTGGTTTAGACGATAACGAGTATTTGTTGTTTTTAACGTGATAACACCGAAAACCCGATTTAAAGTTGGATAGTGTTAGACGTCGTTATCTCGTACCGAACGAACGTTACTAAATGTCGAACGACATGAATGTTCTTTCATTGGGTTTTATTACTCGGCGAACTCCGTAAGCACCATGAACCATGTTATCCGCTACAATAGGCTTGCACGTTTTGTCGTCGAAAACGTTCTATTCTACGGTTTGACCGAACCTGAGTAAAACGATTGTGTTCGAATATCGGTTCACTTTGAATGTTTCCATTTTGAATCGAAAAATTTATTTTGATATTTTCTTCAGTCCGTTTGGATATTTTTAACAGTTCTATGACCCTAGTTGATGACAAAAAATGTCATATTTGTCTATATTAATCACCATTAATGAACCTCCACTCAAGTTACTCTTTTATTTGTTTTGAAGAATAGTGATAAAATATTCAGTTGCAGCCTACACAAACTATTATGCTGTTGGTCATCATATTATAAAATCTATTTCTAAAATATGATGTTGCAATATTGAAGTATAATGATAACTTGTTGTATCTACTTCCATAGATTTTTGAAAATATATTTTAAAATTGTTGATTGAGTATGAATTATGATCACATATCAATTATCATTGATTGTGTATGCATTATGATCACACAATTATCATTGATTAAGTATTTAATTAATGCAATAATATAATTATTAAAATTTGTTATCAATTTTAGGTCTTGGAAAATGTGGTGTAGCTATCATAAGGATTTCTGGGCCAAATGCTTCTGATGCTGTTTTGAATATGACTTGTTTAAAGTATTTACCTAAACCGAGGAAAGCTTGTTTAAATAAAATTATTGATCCAATAACAAAAGAACAACTAGATAATGGATTATTATTGTGGTTCCCAGGTAAAAATTAATTTTCTCTAAATATTTATTCCAGGATCTTAAAAAAAATGATTTTCACATCCTAGGGCCTAAAAGTTTTACTGGAGAAGATTGCTGTGAATTTCAAATTCATGGTGGACGAGCAGTTATATCTTCAGTACTTCATGGTCTATCAAAATTATCTGATTTCCGACCAGCTGATGCTGGTAGGATTTAAATTTCTATAATCATTATTGTGCTAATGCAGTTAAAACTATAAATCTTGATAGACTGTTTATTTTAGTATTTTCATATATATAAACATATATGTATATATATCTATCATATTTATTTTATTTACAGAGAATATTTTAATTATTTTTATAGGAGAGTTCACTAAACGCTCATTTTATAATAATAAAATGGATTTAACTGAAGTAGAAGGTTTGGCTGATCTTATTGAAGCTGATACTGAGTTACAAAGAAAACAAGCACTGATGCAGTTAGAAGGTTCTTTAAGAAAACTTTACAGTTCATGGAGACAGTCTCTTTTAGAAGCATGTTATTTACGTATATGCGGAGAACTATATTGTAATGCATTGTTGTTTTTACAATTTAGAATTTGGCTAATGTCGAAGCCTATATAGATTTTAGTGAAACCGATAATATTGAAGACTTTGTACTAGAAAATGTAAAAGAAAATCTAGAAAAACTTGCCAAGGAGATAGAGGTGAGTTTATATTAGTTTAATAAGCTAGGCATCATTATAATTTATCATGTTTTTAGATACATTTATCAGACAATAGGTCTGGTGAAATTTTACGAGATGGAGTTAAAGTGGCAATAATTGGTGCACCAAATACAGGGAAGAGTAGCCTCTTAAATTCATTATGTATGAAAATCAGATTATTGGTATTATTTTATATTAAATTTAAGCTAATTAATTTAGGTAGTAGAGAAGCTGCTATAGTTACAGAATTACCAGGCACAACTAGAGATCTTATTCAAGTACCTCTGGATGTTTCTGGTTACTCTGTGCTTTTAATTGACACAGCGGGTATTCGCTCTAAAACCATAGATTTGATTGAAGAATTGGGAATGAAAAAATCTAAAGATCAGGCTCAAGCAGCCGACATGGTAATTTTAGTGATTGATGCTTTACATCTTATTGATATGGATGACATGGACTTATGGCTATCACAGTACACAAAAAATATGAATGTACAGTGCAGTAATTGTTTGGTTTATGTGAACAAAATTGATGTTGTGCCTGAGGACCAAATTTTTAGATTCAAAAAAATGTCTCAATCTTCTAAATGGACCATATGTTTTGGTTCATGTAAAGCTGAAAAAGGTCTTACGGATATGATGGAAATATTTGTAAATTGTTTACAGAAATTGTTAGTAATATTATTATTTTATTTTATGCATTTTATTTCATTACGATTTTTAATTAGATGTGGAAATCCAAATTTTGAACATCCTCGATGTAGTCAAGCAAGACATAGATATTGTCTCACAATAGCATTAGAAAACATTCAAAAATTTCTCAAAATATCCAACTTAGATGAAAACATTGATATTGCAGCACAACTTTTGCATAATGCCTCATTACATATTGGAAAAATCACTGGACATGTATCGACTGAAGAAATACTTAATGTGATATTTTCCAAATTTTGCATTGGTAAATAAATTATTATTTATTATGCAGTGTTTAATCATAGTTTTAAATTTTAAATTGTTTGAAGTGTTTATAAATCATCATATCAGTATAAGTAGCATTTATATTGTTTAAATATATTGTTTGTTTTTTTTTTTTATCATCAATAACCTATAAATATAATAAATTCCTCAGTAGCTACTCAGAATCTGAAATAGTACATATTGGATAACAACAATATTTATCCTAATCTTTATAATAAAGTTATATAGCTACCAATTTTAAATTGTACAATTTTATCAACAAGATATGTATGTATTATAAATACTATAAAAAAAAACATTAAAAATAATAATTAAATTTATTTACTGTCTAATCAAGTCTATTGTACTCAAACTAATATCATTAAAATGATAAAAATATTTTAGCATGTGATAAATACTTGGTGCTATATTAAATGTATATTAAGAACTATTTATTACTTTAATAGTTTAATAGATTAGTATATTACCGAAGTTTTCAATCACTTGACTTATTTAATATTAAGTATGACAATATCTTTAATGAATCAAAGGTCCAAAGACCCAAAAATTACCATTGTATATTAATTAAAATAACAAAAAAAATTTTAAAATTATAGCAACAAAATAAAGTGACATTGGACAAACAAAATACATAATATTAATATTGTTTATGTAGTACAAAAATAAATAGTAATTAAAAGTAATTTGAATATTGGTATAATTTATTAAAATTTTAACGTACAATAATTTCATATTTGTAGAGATAAGTACTTAGTATATAAGTAGTTGGAAAACGGTTGACACACTTGATGAGAAATGCAGTTAAGTCTTAGTTCAACACATTTTATACTCCACCCACATTTCGAGTGAAATTATTAGTTTAAAAATATTATATAGGAACGTTCGTCTACCCAGTTTGCAGTTGTATACTTCGATTTCATTGTGTTCCTAAAAATATATTTAGGAAACAATTCAGTTTATATAATTTAGTTATTGAGAGAAGTATCTACGATCAACATGACTGGACGACGTAAAAATATTTTAATAAAATTGAATTGTTTGTTCAAATAGAGCTTGTTCGACATGTTTCTGTCGGTATGGTTTGGATACGTATAACGCTTCCAAAAATACTCTTTGACCAGTTGTGTTTTCAAATGGTCGGAACCATAAAACGAACCCAATGATCACGTCCACTATAAAAAAAAAAAAATCAAACTAACGTTTAAATTAAAACTTTAGAAAATGAATTATTTTTTGCTGTTATTGTGAAAATCATTTCGATTTTGTTAGCTAAATATGAATGTATTACCTTTTTTTCTAGTTTTAGCAATAAAACATTGAAAACTTGGTTTTGAAGATTCAAATCCTTCTTTTCTGAAAGCTGATAATAAAAAACAGAATTACTTAATGGTACTGAAAATATTAAACCAGTATATGACTTAGATTTTATTAAATTATAATTTCTTTAAAAAAAATTTTTTTCGTCTACAAACGTAAATCATTCGTGTGTCGAGTATTTCAACCTTAATAAATTACTGTTATTAATACAAATAATCATTGAATTTAAGAAGTGGCATTGTGACTACTATTTTGAAATCAATCGTTTTTACTGTATAAAGAATTAAAGGATTATTTATAAAGACTACCGAATGCAATTGAGATAAAGTTCCTAGATTGTTAAAAATTAAATAAAGCACCTATGGTTAATTTACGACGTAGTTAAGAACTTAAATATGATAAGTACTCGCTATATAACATATGTGCCATGTTAATCTTTTATCCATGTATGTATTTCCTGACATTTTCTAGATATAAATGAATAAACGTTATTCAAGCGAAACAATGATGTATAAAAAACATGATTTTTACGAAAAAAATAATTATTGTCTGTTGGTCAGTATTGTCATTTAGCTATTAATAATAAGGAAATAATTGCTGTGTTAATCAACATTGAAATAAAATGTGAAATTGTAATGACGAGAGTGCAGTGAAACTTTTAATAAATCTAGAGGTGCTAAGGAGTCTCAGATGTCATTAATGTCTTTCAGTACTTAGGTACCCATCTAATGTTAGCTCAAGTTTACTATTGATACACAAGTACTGTATGTAAATATCAAGTTTGCGTTATTTTTGTACATGAGCTATAATCCCGTGATAAAAAACAAACGTATTACTGATTTATCAGTTGATTTGTAAAATAGAGCTTATGAATTTTGATAATTATTTCTATTATTGTTACTGTTTATATGTACTTACTTTCTTCATTTAATTGTCTATTACTTGGTATTCCATATTCAGAATAGTATTCCTGAAACAAACAATTGTTATCAAATCACAAAAGTCAATTACATTTATGCATAAAAACATTTTAATAAAATAATTGTAGATACAATTAGAGATCATGTAATTGTGTTTCCTATGATTTTTGTACAAAATATATGGTAAAAGCTAACAAGAATTTCGTTACTAACTAAAAGATACATTATATGACGGTCCTTATAAAGTCAGAAATCGCAAAAAACATCCAGGAACGCACAAACCCGTAGGGTTTTCATCCCATCTCCTCCCTTCAAAATTGAAATAACAATTGTTTTGATAAAAATACATTATTATATTCAGTCGATGAAATATACATGAATTTCTTATACACAAGTTCATAATATTCCAAGTTATAAGTTTTTTTTACTAAAATGCTTCGAATATCATATTAGGTGCCTAGTTAATTTTAGGTAACTCATATAACATAGACGTTTATCCTCATTAAAAATTATCGAAATTAAAAACTATCAATAACTTTTTTCATTTACGAAAAACCACAAATATCGACATTTCAGGGGTTGCAAATTAATACTTGTGCAATTTCAGCGTTTCATTAGGAGTTGTGAGTGCCACTCGTCATATACGTCACTTTAAAGGATCTCTAAACTTTAACCGATGAACATAAAAATTATTACACGAGAGAATAACAACAAATTTTCACGGGAACCATGCAATTTTACAGCTAAAATGCATTTCTTCTCTCGTATGATCGGAGCAAACATTCTGAACGATCTGGAGAAATTGTTGATCCACAACAGTTTAAGCGTTCACGTTTAATATTGTCGTACGGGAATATCATTACCCAACGAGATCGAAGGTCTGAAAGTTTAATGAACTGATATGGGGTTGTCAACTGGATCTTAAAGAGTTGGACACATAATATAATTATCCTTATTTTATACATAATGGCGAGAATATATGAAGACGGATACAACTATTTCAATACGATTTGCTGGATAGAAAGGTAATTTTTTAAGTTTTCATTTTCTCCTACACAATGAATAGCGATTATTATTACCATTTTAAATATTTGTAATTATATTGCAGTCTGAAAACTTTAGAAGTTCGAACGATAGTATAATTTTTTATAATAAATTATTTATTACACTTTACTTATATCAATCGTTGTATGCCTACGTATTACGTATTTTTATTTATTTAATATTAAACGGACGAGGCTCTATTACAGATAAGATTAATATTACTATAGCTCGTGAGTATATGGTATTAAATAAAATGAAATATTAGTAAGTAAAGTTTTTAAATGAGCGTAAATTATGAGTTACGTATTATAAAATAACACTATAGTTTTAAAAAACATAGGTTTGGTGAGTTAAACATATAAATTGTCAATTTATTTACAGTTTGCATGATTCTGTTTGAGAAGTTGTTTTTTGCCTAATTAGTAATCTGTAGTTCTAGATGAAATGTGTCATAAGATTTTATGTTACGAGTTGGAATGGAAAAGTATGAGCAATTTAAAAAACCAGGGCATCCATTATTACCAGCAAAAATTTATACAAAATATGGAAACATAGGTCTATATTTATTCGGTGGTGCTCTGACGTTTCAAGATTTAGAATACTTAGAAGAGAAGTATACGAAGAATGAGGTTCTCTAGGAATAGAGCATTAAATGTACAATAATAAACCACTTCAAATCGGTATTTATTTTTTTTTAATAATCGTCGAAAGATTATAATGTAACATATTATTATAATACAACCTATATGTAAATATTGCCATGTTATCAAATAGATTGTACGAGTAATATACTAATATCATTATTAAAGACTGCGTCATGAATACGTAATATAGTAAGTATGATTTAGGTTGTAGATATTATTTTAATATACTGCACACTCATCTCTTTTGCTTAACAGAATTATCGCATCTTTTTTAAATCGATTTCATCCTCATATCAAAATAATATATCTTAATGGTAAAATTTACTGTTTATTAAAATCAATGAGTTCAAACTGTTAAAACGTGATTCCATACGTCACTATATTATTGTGTGAACTGATTGTATTTGGCTCTGTATACACCTTTATTTTCATTTAGCCGGCGGCAATTATCAATTATTATCGATCACGTGTAGTAGTCGGACAGTGTACATGTGTTACAAGATATGGCAGGAATTCGCGTTTCGTTCTATAAATGTAATAAATCAGGCTTTCTTCGCACGAGGTTGATGCTTCGTGTCAAATGTCGATTCAAATCCAGTATATGAGCCTATTCAATTATAAATCAGAACGCCCGTTGTACGCAGAATGTTCGCAGCGCTCGTACGTTTATTACTCAGATATCTAATATTTATATTAAATAATATGCACGTGTCTATCGTAGACGAGGGCAGATGGGGTATATTTGGAATTATATTTTCGAGAATCGAGTGTACAGACATATCCATCGAATATTTACAAGTGTATAAGGTAATTGATATGATTTACATTCGAATGTGACACGGTCTATAAAAAAAAGAATCAGTATGTGATTTTTAATAAATGGGAATCCGCTACAAAATAATTGTACAACACGGTCGGTATGTATGACTGATTTAAAGTTCTACATGTAATATTTGAATAAGACGTAATATTAAATAATTTGTGCGTGTATGTCGTACAACGAATTGATATTTTTCAAAATTTTTTTTGGCATACAGATGAGCTATGTTTCATTTTTATAAAACGCTGAAGCATTGCGAGAAAGCAATCATCGGATTTTCGGACAATAACAAAATTCAAAAACTGTACTAAGGTATGATGATGATATGATCTTCCTAACAGTTATCAACCGATTGGTAATAGGATATATCTGTAATTTTGTTATAAAGAAATCGGAAAAGATTTTCGAAAAATTATGGAATAATTGCTATTTACCCTCCAAGAAAGCACCGGGGCTCTGTTCAACAATACATTGAAAGTTTACAGTTGAACCCGAGCTCTTTGCTTATAGTTTTCAATTTTAAAATGCGACAAACAATTAGTTGCAGCAATGATTTTATTGTTAATTAACGTATTTTAGGAATGTAAAACTGAAACTGTCTATGATTAAAAGATTTTTGAAAATTGTTCATAAGCTTAAGAAAATAGATTCTTATAGTATATAATATATTTAGAACCTTTATGAAAGTGTTAAATATTTTCAAGTCACTAATAAAAGAATATTAAATTGTGTAGTAATCAGGAAGTAATTTATACTATAATTTTATCTGATTATAGTCAGATACTAAAATAGTATTGATATAGTATATAATATAATATAGCTGTTAATTGTTACTTCAAAGTTAAAATGTCCGATTTATTTCATAGGTCATGCCCGTGTAGGTGTGTACAATATAGGAATGACCTATATTTACACCTATGTGTTTTGAAATTTAAATTCCTCACCACACGCGTAACTGATTAGACATATTGTGTTCGGAAAACAATTAAAGAGTTCTTAGATTTAAAATCATATAAAATCGTAGAATATTGTTTTTACGAATGGAAATTGTCGCTATTAAATATAAGGTATCGTGTATTATAATTTACGCTTGTCCTAGAAGTCCACGGAATACGGAAAACAATAGGCATTACCAATGTACGTATTTCCGCGTTAGGTTAGTTAGTGGCATTAGTTATCCACTTCAGAAAGAACTTTCTTGTAATATTATAATAGGTGCTATTTGTTTATATAGTTGTAATTATAGAGACTAATATTTGTGCTGAATATAATATAACCATTAGCTTACAGTAATATTAAATTTGGCAAGCTTATCGAAATTTGAGCAATATAAAGGTATAATAGATTTTATTTTAATCATATAAAAATATACAAGCTCGAATAATTAAAAGGGGACAGGGGGGAAACATCCCTGAGGTCCACATATATATAGGGCCCATAGTCTTTTCGGCTCAAAATTACATTTAGTGATATTTTGTACGTTTTATATTACATGCAAATATATATTTATTTATATTTTTTTCTTGTTTAAGCTAAATGGTGCCCGTCATCCGCTTACCATGTTCATCACCATTGACATGGTAAACGGAAGCACATGGCTAGGTTTGTGTGTATGGAGAATAGTAATATATTTTATTATTGCTGTGTTTAGAATAGAACATTAGAAGCATTTGCTATACAAAAAGCAAGAAAAAATTACTATTACATAAAATAATTAATTTTATTTGTAGATATAAGTATTATAATAAACAATTAATATGTTTTAATGTTTTTATTATATTTAATTAAAAAGGTTTGTATTCGTTTCATTATATATTTTTATAATTTTAAATAATTGTTTTCATTGGTGGGGACTGACAACCATGTCCCTGAAGGTCATAATCCATGTTTGAAATACAAATGTTATATTTTTATTGAATTAGCTGGTGACATCACTTTTAACCACCATTGGTTTTATGTATATTATATTTTTAAATATTTTATGTATATATGTATATACTATACTTGTAAAGTTAATATAAATTAATGATAATAATAAATAAAAATCAAACAAAAATCTTACTTGAACTAATTCGAAAATTCGATCACAATCTTCAATCGCAGCGGGACAGATGACAAAGTTAACTTGTGGGACGTCTTCGACTAATGATTCCATTGCGCGTAACGTTTTCATGCTGCTTCTTTTTTTTTTTTTCTAGTTTATTTTATAAGACGAATTTATCTCGTGATGTTAGTTTATATTTAAGACAAATGCAGTATTTTGTGATGAATATTATATTTTACAACTACAACACGTTGAGAAAATAATTATAATTCAAGAAGAAGAAAAAATAAAAATAAAAAAACGAAATGTTGTCGAATTAATATAATTTTTAAACATTAATTCGAACGAACAATTTTACATAATACGTATGAGCGTATAAATAAGTAAGTCTTACACGTTTTCTAAACGGTACCTAAATGAAACGTTAAATGCTGAAGCACTACTATATATGTATATTATATTTGTATGTAGTACCTATTTTTTTTTATTATCGACAATGTGAAATTGAACAATATATCAAGAGTTCACAGTGATTAAAATATATACGAGCGTGTGTGTGTGTGTGTGTGCAAATGTACAGAGCGATTTAAGAAATCACAGACCATACACAATGGAACTAATATATGCGATATCGATCATCTGCAGTCGACATATAATTATTATTAGCATTGAAAGGATTTTTTTTTTTTTACGGTCAATGGTTTGTATAATAATTGCGAGATTACCACTTGTTTTGTCAGATGTTAGATGTAGACACGCGCGACATGGCTGCACCAAACGTTCGATTTTATTATCATCGAATTAATCGACATTATTTAATTATTATTATGTAGAAGATATTTATATGGGTTTATGTTTCTAATAAGTTATTACTACTTATATGCATTATAAACTAATAAAGTTTTAAACTTGTATATTTAGTACATGGTAACACGTACCGCGAGCGAGGAGTACTTATATCGTCAATCGCAAACACTTAATATGTACCTACTTGTACACGTACACACAAACGATATAATATATTATATACTGTGCGCCTTTACAAGCATGACATTCCCATTTCTGTATAATTGTATTATCCCTGTATTATTTGCGTCCGTATCAGTGATTTTAACATGCCGCAGTTCTAGAAATAGAATAATTACGTATAACCTATAACACTAGTGGAATGATATCTATACTTAATAATGTTTTTTTTTTTTCAAATAAAATTCGTTTTTACGCATTACTTATTATATAAATAATATCAACAACACCACTTGACCAAGTCGTGATTCGAGGTCATTGGTCCGTAGAAAATAAAACAACTACAGAGTATACTGAACAGTTGATTTAATCACTACAATCCCAACTAGGGATGGGTCATTCGCGAATGATTTTTTTCGATTTTAATGAATCAATTCAGTGAACGAAATGATTCCGATTCGGAGGATTAGAACGATTCGTTTTGTTCATAGCTTCGTTTGAATCTTGACCGAATACGAATTATCATTAATATTGAAGTATTATCGATAAATATTATTCATTATTTCTTTCACTATTTCACGTTGGTTAACTACAATTTTGACTTAATTTTGTGTAATTTTGCTAATTTGCTGTGTAGTTATGACGTTGATATTTACAAGACAGCTGACAGACAATATTTTTATAAATTTCTACAACAATTAAGTGTTTGCAATGTATATGTTTTTTTTTTCATTTAACAAAAGTTTTGTACACTCATAACTGTGGAGATAATTTTAGTCATAACTTTCTTGTATCGTTTTTATTAGAAAAACCGAACGAGCAGGTAAAAATTTAACTACCACAGGAAAATCTAATGGTATCTTTTTTAAAATCAATGATAAATAATTCTTTTTTTCCAACTATTGGAATAACTAGTTAATAGTTTGGCAAAGTTTATAAATGTATTAAAAAAAAAATATTGGTTTTAAAAATTTTAAGTTAATGAATGAATCACAAAAAACATTTAAAAAAATAAATGAGTGTTAAATATTTATTTGAATTCGTATATTTATTTATATTCTAATGTTACTTTTCTTCAGGTCATTACTTAAAATGATGAATCAGAAAATGTCGCAAAAACAAGTGGTTCAAAACCGTCATTGCTTCCCAATAGTTTAAATTACGTTAAAAAGAATTATAAATCACTATTATTACAATCTGTAGACCTAGTGACCGAAAGTATAAAAGAATGCCAACCGTCAATTGATTAAAATATTGAAATAGAAGTAAATTTTATTCGGCAAAACAAGATATATTTTGGAGTATAGTTCTACATGAGCCAAAATATATTTTATTGTTTTTTCAGAAAATCCAAAAAAAAATATCGATAGATTCTTGACAATATAACTCGGGAAAATATTGGGTCGATGGCAAAAAACATGTTATCGCTACCAATAAAAACAGACGGTTGTTTGAAAAATGTGGTCGAACTTTTATTTCAGAAGGTACAAAAAAAGGATCGAAATAAACTATACACATTGATATATGCTTTAGAAGTACGATTATTTAATAATCGTATTTAATAATTTTAAATTCTTTATGCTATGGACGAACTGGAATTGATCCCTCAATACGCTTATATTTGTTCGCTGATGAAAGGCACGGTAGTACGTTTAAAATACCAGAAATGCAGTAAGTACATCGTTTAAAATACTTTTGATTACAATGTGTTAAAACACATTCGAATCGATGTTCAACCGTCAAGTCGCCCGTCAATGGTGTAAAACAACCCCTTGCAGACGTACCACCTGTACTAAAGGTCCAAAAGATCAAACAACCAGAGGCATTATTAAACCAGTAAGTAAGGTATTATTAAATAACCGACACAGCTTATATGAAGTTGTATATGTTATGATAACAGATGATAAAATAAAGTGTGATTATAATAATAACAATAATAATAATAATAATAAAAAAAAGGTTGGTGGATCTTTATTTTTCATACAAAGTAAATCCGTGTTGTGCATTTTTCGTATTGTTTCACAGCACTACGTCACACGAAAAGTAGTAAAAAGTTAGGCATAGGGGTAGGGTAACCATATGTAAAAAAGGACACTTTTTATGAAATGAGTAAAAAAAAATAATTGATTGTCAAAACATGAAACTTATATAAATAATATATATGTTACCGGCAATATGTATAATCCGGTATTTTGCAAAATGCCTAGGTATTATGTAAAATTCCAAAAATCACTCGGCAATATATATAATACGAGCTTTGCCTAGGCATTATGTACAATGCCAAACGTCAATTAGGAAATATGATTAAAATAAAAAAATTGGGTACCACCTATTACCTACGATTTTACTTATCGTTTATCGTAAATGCTTTGTGTGCACGATTTAATGCAATTATGATTAAGATTATTATCCTACTATAATAATAATTCTGAGGCACAGTAAAAATGGTAAAAACCAAGGTACAGCCAATCTTAAGGTAGTGTAGAACGAGCGAATGTTGAGAATATATTGACAACATGGATGCAAGATGAAAAAACCTAACACTGGAACCAAGGACTTCGATTCATCCAGCTAATGAAAAACAGTGCCTATCGTTCTGGCATTAAAATGTCTTCGTATGAAGCTTTATTTGGCTGCAAGATAAAAATTGGTCTAAACACTTCAAATTTACTAAACGATGTAATAAGTACGATAGAAAATGAAGTTAACTGAATTGATCACAGAACAATCCCGAGAAATTAATTCAAATGTAGAAAATGAAATAGACACAGAGCAAGTAGTAATAATAATGGTATCCATAATTATAATAATAATAATAATAATATCAATAATAATAATAATAAATATATAATAACATTAAATAATTTGTTTTTTACTTTGCCTAAAAAAGAATTGGAATTTTACATAATGCCTAGGTATTTTATAAAATACCTAGGTTATATGTAAAATAATATTGAAAATCCTATGTTTTTATTTACATTGCCTAAAACCGGTCGGCAATATGTATAATACCTAGTCATTTTGCAAAATACCTGAATTATCCATATTGCCGGTAACATATATATATATGTATGAGTATATATATATACTACCTTTATAAATTGACTCTATAATCTATACCTAGATATCGAAGAAATATTTAAATATAAAATCATTAATAGAAATAATTAACGTTCTAGTGTTGTGAATGTTAATAATATTTATTATATCAAGTTACAATAATAATTTATTATTCTTATCGACATCGTCGTTACTATGGGAAAAATAAATACCTACACCTAAAATGAACGTCTCAACATGACTGGATTTTATGGATAAAAATATCTAAAACAATTTATTATTGACCACATTTAGAAGACTTAAAAATATTTTTCAAACCGTGTTTATATTTCTATAAGTGAGTGCTATCGAAATTTCAGCTCAATTAATGAAATTATAAACCACCTTAGATCCTCATTAAATATTAATACAGTCTCTACACTTTTATTTATTAATTGTGTTGGCCTTCCGCTCACTGAATGTAATCCTGAAAAATATGCACGCTCATGGTTAGTCAAAGGTAGACTTTCTGCTGATGACACTACAAGTCGCAAACGTGAAAAAAAATGACAAAAAATACACAGCATTGTTGAAGTTATTAAAGACTATTAAGTTTTAATTTTACGATTACATTTTTCTACATTATTTATTTATTATCTATTTAAATAATTATATTTTATCGTGAAGTAAACACAAGTTAAAATAATTTAAATTAAAAATTAATATTACTGTCCACGTATTAACTTCACGAGCATCCCGTTTCGTAAAATTTTCCATTTCGAGTACTGGTTTAAAAACATAATATAACGTGTGCACTTAGAATTTTCATAGACAAATAATATTAGTTAAGTAGCCTAGTTTACTTACTGTACCGGGCCTCTTTTCTAGGGCACCCTCAATGGAGGAAAAATGGGGCAGTCGTCTCTCATGATCTTTTTTTTAAAATGCTTATTATTTATTAAGTTTATGGCAATGGAAAAATACGTAAATGAAAATGCATGTTATTGGCCCCCTCTCCAATAAAAGGATCTAGGGATGGCACTGGTATTTTCCTATGGTATTTCGCAATTATAAATCGAGATGCGAATTTTATTAAGAAATGTATTAAATAATTATTAATATCGAACGTCAGTCTACCTTTTGTGACCGAGGTAGTAAGACATCCTCAGATTGGCTTACGTAATCTTAGATGGCGAAATACCGGAAATACTAAGGACCATTTGATTACACGTGAACTCCAACTTCGACCTGGTACCTATAAAGTCGATGAAAAAAACATAAATTCTTCAATCTAACTACTTCTCTACCCACCTTTACCAACTATCAGAGGTTAGAGATTCAACATTGTTAACTTTGTCCCGTCATATTTTTGAAAACAAAAACCATAACATATAAATTTAGATCACTCGAGTAATCATTTTTCCCGTTTTCTTTATATCTGTCAGTATAAACAAGCAGATCAGCAACTTGGTTATTTAAATTGTTGCCGAAACACAATAATTGCTATGTATAATATTAAACAAGGATCTGTTTGAATTTATTTGCTGTAATCATTATTTTTTTTAAATAATTACAAACTATTTTTTTTTATTAGCAGTGAAGTCTAAAGACCCGATAAGTTGCGAAACTCTCAAAACGGCATTGTTTATGTGAATTGTGTTGTTGGTCGGGATTATTGGTTATCCGGTTAAGTCCTTTATCAGCCCATGGGTAAGTTATTTATTACCTAGTTTATTCATTCTTATTTTTAAAATGATATAATTAAAACCAATATCTATTCGCCGTTGTATATAGATATCATAGATATTATTCATTACATTTGTATACACTGTAGTAAAATAAAATTACCATATTTCTTGTTTCGCTCGGGATACAACAATGATTTAGCTTTAATATAAGCATTAAAAAATGAATATATTACTCGATATTTTAGGATTAATGAACGGAATATGCGACAAAGGTATTAATTTCTAATGGATATTTTGAAATTTTCTACTTGCTCGCAATCGACGTACACCGCATGTTCTACAGAGTAAATTTACAACAATAATACAATAAATGTTTATAGGTACGTTAAATAAAAATGTTACTGGCGGTTAGTTGGTAATTTGTAAGGTCTAAAGTACGTTATGGTATGCAAAACGAAATGATATGCGTGTGATATATTTAATATATAATCTATTCCTTTTCTAATATTTTATTTTAAGAAAAATTAGTAATATACTAGATGACATTTAAGAATTTTAGATTAAAATTAAAATTTATCAGTAGCACTGAACTAATCGGGTTTTATAGACACCGACGAAAAGTTTTTATAAATTCATCAGTGATTTTTTTTTAACGTATCATCAAAAAGCGCAAAACTCTTAATAATTGAATATATTCAAGACAAATCACGCGAGTATCTACGAGAATAATTCAAATTATTAGTATACGTATTACAGAAAATGGCAAAAAATGTGCTTTTTAATGTGTACCTACTTAAAGCGTGCACGTAAATAGGAGCTTATTTGGGGGGGATAGCCTTCTTTAAAATTATTGGACCTGAAATAATGAGCAATAAAGTGGTAAATATCGTACATATTAATTCGTGGTTTTAACGGGGTATGCCTTATAAATGTTGTGTTTGACTTAGTGATTATGTGAATATAGTAGTCAAAACTGTGGCAAAATACAATTTTTATCGGATATTAAAGGATATGAAAAGCGACAACGCAAAAAAAAAAAAGAATTATTACCATTCAAGTGTTCGTACGGTATTACGGTTGAAGTAGATTTATCAGGTGTAATTGCAGTTAATATATTTCCATTTAGATAGTATTGGTGAAACTATACGAGATAACGGTTGGAAAATAAAAAATGTATAGATTTTCATTCGTTTCAATAATGATTAATCACAACACTGCTTTTCATAATCACAATTTATTAATAGGTACTCCACTGAGGTGAAATCGTACACCTTATATCACGTGCTAACAAGCCTTAACACTTCACATGCAGATTCTGTTGAATAAGATTTATTATTATTATTATTTATTTATTTATATTTTACCAATTACTATACCTGTTCATCTATTAACTATACTAGTGAATTTGATCATTGTTTGTTGCACGCGTGTTATTATTTTAATTGTTCGTTACAGATTCGTGTGCAAGCTATGGACTTTGAATTTAACACGGTTTCTTCTCTCCCGATAATACTGGTATTTTTGATTGTTGTTATACGGAATGTGTGAAAAAATATAGTATTTAAAACGAACAGCGTCGTATGTCTGGTTCGAACCAGTTTTCCGAAAACGGTGGACTGTTCTACATTACAAACGTTCGATGTTTATTAGCTATTTTTTTTTAGCTTGTAACCAGGCTTATACGTGTATTTTCTAATAATGATACTGTAAATAAATCTGGGCCTAATTTATTGTTGTTTAATTTAAAAATCATAATGTTTTTGAAAAGTAATAATAAATAATGAAATACAATGTAAATCATAGAAACTTAAGAATCTTTATACATTACAAATAACTAGATACACATAGTATACACTGTTAATACTCTATCACTTATTTTAAACTTAAATTTTATATTGATTTTTTTTTTTCTGAAAAAAGATATGCATAATAGCTTTAAAGTTAATTTTTGATGTAATCTTGTTTTTAGTTGATAAAAGCGCAAAAGCGTAAGGAAATTAAGTCATTCCTGGCCGGTTGAAGTTCACTGTCAAGTCCTAAGCGGATTACTTAATTTACTAAGAGCTTTTTCTGCTTTGAAGACTTGAAATAACTTTAATATTTATCATTTTTTTTTTTTATGTAATATGTTTTCTGATATTTCGGGGAGGGAATGGATATAGAGTCCTTTACTCCCTTAACAGTATAATAATACGATCGCCGGGTGTTTGTACTTTGGTCGTCGATAAAACAATTATTATCTTCTAATTTGAACAACAAATTGTATTGTACATGTACAGTTTAATGGAATACGAATACTCGGTAAATTAATACCAGTAGAACAGGCGGCAGACATGGATATTCAACTTAAATTTTAATGGCGGCGGACTAATAGTTCTTATCATCCAGTATTTTTTTTCCTATTATTTTTTCAAAGAAATGCGTCACCCGCCTATTGAAGCCAAGTGGCCCGATTTATTAAATAAAAATAATATACACATAGATTGTCATACAAAATTATGCAGTTAGAAATCAAATTATTTATATATAAATAGACAATATTGTATAAATATAATATAGTGATGGTGCGATTCATTTTTTTTTCTTATTGAAATAATTTTTTTTTCCCCCGGGCCCCAATACAATGGCATTCACTGACTCTCTCCCTTTTTATGGAAGCCCTGCTTGGAACACTCGTAAAATGTTTTTAGGATAAACTTTCATAAATAAAATTCTGTTTAATAAATTTTTTAATATAAAATGGATACAACAAATATCAACACAATTTTTAAAGCAAAAATGCATTTGATAGGCATTGATAATTAGGAATTGGAATAATCTGCTTCTTTTAAGGTGGTGGCTGAATATTTATAAATTAACAAACAATAAATCAAAATATAACCTTTTTAAAAACCATTTTTCTGTTACCAATTTTGAAATAAGACTATGACATTTTTGGAGTATTTTCCAAAAAAGTTATCCATAGACATATAAGAAATAAAAACAAAATAAAAATAAAAATAATTTTATTAAGTATTACAAATTACAAAAAAATAGAATCATTAATATTATAATAAAATATTTTTGCAAATATTCAAAGGTTTAAACAATTATTTTAAGTATATAATTAATAAACAAACTATAATAAACTATTATCAATAACAAAACAATTAACTTATACAACTATTATAAAGTATATAAAAGGTAAATGTTCATATTTACACAATAGTCAATTCACATATCTACTATTTCATAGGAAAATGCTAATAATTGTTGTTTTTAGTCTAACCATCCACCCACTTACATATTAAAATATAATCTCAGAATACTAATAAGGAAAACATTTGAAGAATACAAATTTATTTGTAAGACAATTAAATATATAGTTGATTGTACGCAACTGAAAATAAAATGATCATTTTAAATCCATTTTTAATGTCTAAATTTTCAAAAATTCTTACCTACTAGAACCTTTCAATTATATTTTAGCTCATTCAACATTCAGTAATCAACATATTTGTCTCAAATAAAAATATTCAACTCGTTTCTCATTTAACCTCCTTTAAATGTAACAGATTTGTAATAATGACACCATATTATTTTACAATTCTCCTCCAATTCGTAGCATTTCATCGACATCAACTATTTTTTCTCTAGGTTTGCCAATTTTCATTCCTCTTTCGACTTCTACTTGATTAATTTTGTTCCATCCATTCCAGTCAACAGTAATCAAATCTAAAATATGTATTTTATGATTTATTTTTTGTCCTACAATTTGAAACTAAAACTATAACAAATACCTTTAGTTTTTAATAACTTTGAAATGTAATCATAACCAGGTTTTTGGTCTTTTAATAAGCCTTCATCAAAATGTTTGCTGATCATAGAAGCTACCTGATAAGCATGACTCATAGTAGACAGTATTACACCTACAGGTCCAGATGACAACCAGCCAACACTATAAATACCTTTGAAAGTATAAGGACATTTAATTATTATTAGTTTAAAAAAACAAATCTGTAGCTTTACCTGGATTTTGTGGTACTGTAGCAGTTTGTTTATCAAAAATTATATCTGGATCTACCTGGACACTTCGATAACCTATACTACGAAAAGCTAGTTCACAATGTAACGAGCATTTTTCTTCGGTAACCACTGCTTTGTCTCCTGTGTTTTATACATAGAAAAAGAAAAAAGTTGAAATAGAAAAAATATTACAATAAAATATCTGTACCTTCTAAATGGTTTACAGCCATTTCAATTCCTTCAACTCTGCTTGTACCCAATATAGAAATAGGGGTTCTTAGAAACAAAATATCAAATGATTTGTCTTGAACTTCACTTTTTTGGGATGCATCATACATGAGCTGTATTAATCGCTTTTTAGGTCTTGGTAAATCTGTAATTTACATAATTTGCACAATGATAAGTGATAATTCTTAGGAAATATTTTAGATATAAAATTACCGCTTATTATTTTTTCGATACCATTCATTTGATCTTTGTTAAAATTGGTGCTTACGTCAGGTAATTTTAACATTTCTCTTAACTCTTTGATGGTAAATGCTACTTGCAATGGACCACGACGACCCACAAGAGTGACTTTTTTCACCTTACTCTTTGACAAGGCATCTAAACTATATTCAGTAATGTCAGTATTCTGAAAATAAAAATATAGAATTTCCATCATCTAAAGCTGTACAAGAAGTCATCGACTGTACCGACTCTAAGTTTATCAACTGGTGATAACAATATTCTAGCAACATCCAAGGCAACATTTCCCTGTCCTACAATGACTGCATGTTCAGCGTTCAAATCTACTTCAATATTCTTATCGGTAGGCAAACCATTGTACCATCCAATAAATTTTGTAGCTGATACAAAATTGGATAGATGTTCACCAGGGACATTTAACTTCCTGTCCTCTTCAGCTCCATACGCCTAGAGATAATATTTAAATATAGTTGTTAAAAAATATACTGTTATACCGTAGTTTAAACACAAATATTTAAACTTACTAATACTACTGCATTGTAGGACTGTTTTAACTGGGCCAATGTGATATCACGGCCCAGTTTAACATTGCCTATGAAACGAAAATGATCATTGGATGCTGTTTTAATAAAGGTGTTTATAACATTTTTTACTTCTGGATGATCTGGAGCTACACCATAACGTACAAGACCAAATGGAACTGGTAACTTTTCAAAAACATCAACCTGACATCCAGGAATTGTCTAAAATTTAAATTTAATTTTAGTGGTCGTTTTAACATTGATTAAAAACTGATTAATTACT
Organism: Sipha maydis; assembly: GCA_034509805.1. Taxonomy (NCBI): domain Eukaryota; kingdom Metazoa; phylum Arthropoda; class Insecta; order Hemiptera; family Aphididae; genus Sipha; species Sipha maydis. The sequence goes on from JASXSY010000483.1 coordinate 343,545, forward strand.
TTTAGTAACTGCTGTGCACAGTAAAATCCTGCAGGACCTGAACCTACAATGCCAACATGAAATCCATTGACGTTCTTTGAATACTTCCTTATTGTACGATTTAAATACTTCCATCGCATCTGCACTCAACATTAAGTTATAATTAATATGACATTTTTACATACAGATATGTACTCAAAAATATAAATAAAATACAACAGTGGGCTTATGTTATATTTTAATTTTGAAGTATTTGATTTTATTACACTATTAACTTAACTCAGTTGAATACAAACTCAATTTTTTGCAAGTTTTAAAGGATGGACCTCTATTGTTTATGAGTAAAACTTTAATCGATTATTTCAAATTGTGATAAACCAAATATGAATAGCGAATTGAGGTCAGTGGCAGATATAGGGAGCTGATGCATTCACTGTTTCGCATATTTTTATTAAAAATGATTAATAATTCGAACATTGTTGTGTAGTGTTTCTCCGCTTCTTTTTAAAAAGAGGTCTCGTAAATGTTAATTAATAATTATATGTTACACTGTTTATAATTTTTATACTGCTCGATTAAATAATAAATCCAAAATGCATGCACATTGCAAGATTGGTTTTCCTCGTTGTTTAATTACCAAATTATTAATTTTTTTTGCCCCCAAATCGTTCATAATTAGTACCTTAGGTCTATTATTAACAAAATACCCATAACACCATAAAAAAATCCTAGATCCGCCACCGACTGAGGTCGTTAATAAAACATTATTTCAGTGCGCATTCGTATCGACATTTTATCGGAATCAAATCTAACAGTCCGTCGACTAAGATCTATGATGATAAGTTGCTGTACTCACGGTTTTCGACTTGAAATCGAACGTAACGGGACGAACGGCAGAACGATTGGAATTAAAACCGAATAACATATCGGCCAGTGTGTGCGACAACGTTACAACACTGATAACACGATAACGGTGCAGTCCGGTCCGCGTACAACGGCGTAGTCGCGGGGATTCGTTCGCGGCACGTGGTGCAACTGCGCCGGACACTATTATCAAAGTGCCGTCAACAATAATTTGTTTTTGTTTACACGGAAGAAGGAAATTGTCGGATCCGTACTATCTGAGCGTACGCCAACGGCAATCGTAACGGATACGAACAATTACCGATCGCGCAACGGGTTACGTTTTTGTCTCCATCGGCCGCGGTGGCCGTTCGCTCGCTTGCCGCTCCGCGTCCGACTCGGTCCCGTGTCGCCATGCGCCGTCCATCCACGCCATCCGCCACCCGAGCTGAATCGCGCCGCGTCCGTGGCCCGTCGATGCGCTCAGCACCGTGAGTCCGCCACCGGCCCTTCGAACATGGGACGCGACCCGCCCGCCCGGCCGATGATGCTGCTGCTTATGCTGGCCACCGTTCTGCGCGCGCACCAGTACGACCTGTACCTGGACTCGGGCGACGTCGAGACGCTGATGGGATTGGCCGCGCGGCTGTACTACGTGCGCGCGGGCCGGTTGAACGCGAACGCCGCTCGGTACGCTGTCCAGGTGCCGTCGCTGGTGGACACGGTCAACCTGACGTGGAGCTCCAAGGACGCGTTGCTGTACCGCATGTCGGTGGACGCGGACCGGCGCACGGTGGCCGCCAAGCTGAACGGGCCGCGCGAGGGCCAGATGCCGGCCGCGGCCGCGCCGTTCTCCGTGTCGTTGCCGTGCGCCGCCGCGGACAAGACGTCCGGCCACGCGGTCGTCCGGCTGTCCATCGAGACGTCACCCGACTGGCTGCTGAACGGCGTCACCGGCGACGTCCGCCTGGTGTTCAACAAGTTCTGCGCGGAGCGGCGCGACGCCAACGGCTCGGCCGTCGTTCCCGGCGTCGGTCCCGTCGGAGCGGACGCCACCGCCGCCGCCGCGCCGCCGTACTACGAACAGGCGTTCTTCTATCACATGATTGCCGCCGCATCGTCGCTGGTCGCGATCGCCGTCATCTGTTGCCTGACCACCACTTACCGCCGCGACAAAGCCCGGGATCTGATGGTGATCAAGGGTTTCCAGAACGACGGGGTGAACGTCTTCTTGAAGTCCGCGCTCAACTCCACCAACAAGTTCAACCAGAAATCGCTGCAGGGCTCCAAGCCCCGCAACAAAGACCTACACGAGTGCATCGCCGAGCTCAGCGTCCAGAGGCAGCGGGTACGGTTGCAAAATATTGAACTCGAAGGCACTTTCGGACGTGTCTATCGGGCTCTGTACACGGACACCAACGGCAAAGACGAACATGTGTTCGTTAAGACCGTCACAGACCAAGCGAGCGCTATACAAATATCCGTACTGCTCCAAGAGGGGCTGAGTATGTACGGACTCAATCACAAGAACATATTGACCATACAAGCCGTGTCTGTCGAACAACATGTCGAACCTTTTCTGCTGTATCCTTACAACGACAATACAAATCTTAAAAAGTTTTTGCAAAACTGTAAGACATCTGAAAGCATGTCCTACACATTGACTACCCGGGAAATAATTGATATGACGATACAAATTATAAACGGCATGCAGTTTTTGCATAGGAACAGACATTTGCACAAAGATGTTGCGGCACGTAACTGTCTTGTCAACCCAGAACTGAAAATTCAGATAGCAGACAACGCCCTGTCCAGAGATTTATTTCCTAGCGACTATCACTGTTTGGGTGACAATAAGAATAGGCCTATAAAATGGATGGCTGTTGAGAGTTTAGAGCACAAGACATTTAGTACAGCTTCAGATATTTGGTCATTTGGTGTTTTACTATGGGAACTCTTGACCCTGTGCCAACAACCCTACGCAGACATTGATCCATTTGAAATGTCTGCTTATCTTCAAGATGGTTTTAGATTAACTCAGCCAGTCAACTGCCCCGATGAACTTTTTACCGTGATGGCATGTTGCTGGGCATTAGCGCCAAACGAAAGGCCAACATTTTCTCAGCTATCAGTCAGCTATCAGTATTTATGAATGAATTCAACAATCAACTTGTTAAATTTGTATAAAAGTTACTTAACTCATGTTTATATTACAGTTGTGATAAATTTTTTTATTGTATTTATTTATTTTATTATTAATAATTTTTACCTTATATAAGAGTCAAATTTTGTCAAATTGTATACAAAAATATTATTTGTAATGCTTTACATTTTATTATTAAATAAATTGTATAATTGTGATACAGTATCATTTGGACTGATCACTGTGTGCCCTTGGACTCTGGGATCATTGAAAATTTCATGATCGTTCCCTCCAACAAACGTTTTATCGCCAAAAAAATGTATATTTCCTTTGAACTGGTCTTCTACATAATGTAAACAAAATCGTTTATCCCATCCAATAGGAAAACAATCAAAACTTATTTGACCACCTAAACGAAAAATACAAGTATTATTAAACTTCAATTTTATAATGCTAGTTTACCAAAATACTAACCAATACTGTAAGTTAAACCGATGTCTGGTAAATTTTTCTTAATGCTTTCTATGAATGTTTTTCTTATGTTATGAATTTTATCATACTCTTCAAACTGGTCCCGTTCAGTTTTTGAACAAGATCGTCCGACTGGACTGATATTGATCATGCCGGTTCGAAATTCCACAAAATTGCCACGTTTTACTGGCAATTGAATTTTTGACATATATCCCAAAGCAAAGTTGATGAACGTTTGAAGTTTATCTTCACCCAAATAATCAACAATAGTCTAAACACAATTAAACAAATAAATTTATATAAGGAGTGTCATTCATATAACTAGGTTTGCAGATAGATGGTTACTTGTGTTTTGAACTCAGCACCGTCTTTATAGGCTACCAAGCCATTCTCGGCAAATACATAATCAAATTTGGCTGCATCTACGAACACAGACATAATTATAGGCACAGTTTATACTCTCTTGTCAATACCCCACAGTGGTGTCTTAGTCTTACATTCCGATCCTCCCAATTGTTCGTTTATCTTCGACACGTCCGAACCGCTCACCAGGCCGATGTAGGATTTGGTCTTGAGCACGTTGATTAGATACGACCGCACGGACGGATCGATGGGCTGTGGAAAAAATTAGAGATGTTTGAATGAACGAACACGTACAAGTGTCATGCGGACAAGAGTCGTTGGCGAATTCACTCACCTGTCTGGGGTCGGTGACCGTGCCGTCGACGTCGAACAAGCAGATCGTGTTCCTTCTGTCCATGATCAAAAACGAGAAAACTTCGTAAAATTTGCTCTAAGTATTACTTGGGTGTTGTCCGCGCACGCCACGGCGGTGATAATGATGCGATTATTACCTCGTTGGATTGCCTACGTGGTGTTTTGTCGAACCGAACATTCGGTGCAAATTCGTGTACGTCGACTTCGGTAACATTTCGCCGGGGCCCGGCACGTCCGTTTTATTTAATTTAATTATTTGTTTGACGCAACGTCACCGTTTACGTCGACGGTGATTTATTTCAAAACGAGCAGCTCGTCGTACCGCCGTGAAAAACGTTATCCGTTTACCTGCATCGGCGTTGAATCCGTTCCCGTTATCACGAGGACGATAAGGAAACAAAACCCGAACAGCTGTTCACGTGGATATATTTGTGGGTCCGTACGAGTGAACGTAGTGCGAACGGCCAAATGAAAAAATTTCCGATTCAATAATCTAGGACTGTTTTTCATTGGAAATTCGATACGGTTTGCGAAGGGGGACGATCGACCGTGTGCCGCTAAGGGTTTTTTAATGACAGAAGAGTGTATGGCAGTTTATCGAAAAAATGAGCCGTGGTGGCTAAGCTCCCTCGTATCCTTTCTTGTACAAAAACTACACGCAATACGTTACAACATATCGTATGTAACGCGTGGAAAATAATCACGAGTCAAAAAATTATCGATTATATTTATCGATTTGATTATTACCAGCAGTGGCGGCGTGAACTTATTATTTCAATGACGCAGTCGACAATTCTCAACATTAAATCTATTAATATCACTTTTGCGCTATTAATTATTGTGAATTTAATTTACATTCAATTGATTACCTACGTTAAAACAAGTTCCTAACTTCGACTCAACTACAAATGTCAACTTTCAACACCCACCCACTTTTTTTTCGTGACGCAGTTGCGTCAAATTAACTCCGTTCACGCCGCCACTGATTACCAGGGCTTATTACTTGTAGTGCCAAAAAAGGTTGTTATAAGCGCGATAATATGCTTTAATAAACTGTTACGTGTTAAGTTTTATTAAGCATTTATCTGCAATAACTGTACGTACTATACGGCTAAATAAGAATCACAAGTATCGTATTACAATCGGTGGGGAGTGTTTACCGGTTGGTGTCTCGCACACAAATATTATACGCACATTACGGTTGACACCCGTGACTAATAAAAGACTACGTTAAAAACACGTTCGAGTTATTATTCATCTTAATACGATTCGACATAAATATACGTGTAAGCCCCCCCCCCCATCACCGAAAATACATCATAGTCCCGCCGTCAACTAAACGGGTAAGTTGGAACAGTTGCAAGGGTTCGATGTGACATTTTGACAACCCAACTGCATCCAACACCGAATTCACCAAATCGGCGCCTTGGCCCAGTTATATTACCCGTTCTAGATTGGCCGAAAGGACCTGATCTAACGGATTCCGTAGTACCTGGTTCCAAATCCAAGAGTATTTCTCTCGGCACATATTTTCCACTTAATATTTTATAACATGCGTGTACCATGTAGTTATTCTGATTATTTATTTTAACATTTATTTTTTACACTGGGTAATAAACTATATTATATTATACCATCAACATTATAATTTTTTATAATTAGGATACAAGTCAAAAATATGAAATTCCATATCACTAGTCAAACAGTTACCGTGTACAGTATATACTGTATTCTGTGTGAATAGGTACTGTATAAGCAGTGATGAGAAAACGAACAATAAGGATTTCACATGACATCGGAGTATATAATGGGGTTCTAAACAGACTCATGGTAAGAGACGTGTTTTTGTCGGGTTTTAGAAGGCACCTTCACGCCAGTTTATTTAATAAATTAATGTTTTGGACTTGGAATTATTTCACAAGTAACGCTTGGACTTGGAATATTTTATAATAAACAGTTATTAATTTAAAGCTGAGTTATTACTTAAAAACATCCTTCCACTCTTTCCAACACAAAACCCGTTAAACTGATGGCATGTATAAAGCAACAACAATATTCGTTTGATGTCAGAATAAAATGCTTCTAAAACTCGTGCACTGTTCTGGTTTTATTTAATTCGTAAAAGTTAATTAAATGTACATTTTTTATTATTGTATGTTGTCAATTATTGATTAATTTTAACATTTAGTGTCCATTTCATCCGCTTGCAGTGCTCATCGGTTGTTGTGGATGGTCATGGTACAGAATATGATCTATGATCGCGGGAATTCAAAATCCGTCCATCATTGAGATGCAGTGGCGCACAGCCATGTTTTAAAAACCCTTCTACACTTCTCATCAACCCACCCAAAATAGTAAAGCATAAAAGTATAAAGTAAAATGTAAAATGGTATGGCAATTTTTTCCTGTTATCAACTAACATTAGTTATCTTATCTTAATATTATTTATTGTATTACGAATATTATGCCATGTGTGATGTGTCCATGTATCTTCTTCTTCTTCTTTTGCTTCGCCTTCCTCCCAACTATTTGGGGTCGGCCACCCTTCTCCTACACCTCCACTTTACTCGGTCAATTACATCTCCTCTGCACACACCGACAGCCCTCATGTCATTCTCCAAAGTCTCCAACCATCTCTATTTTGGTCTTCCTCTTCCTCTTTTCCCTTCAACGTCCATCTTCATAACCACTCTTACTGCATTCGTTTCCTCTCGTTTCATCACATGCCCAAACCATCTCAGCCTATTTTCTCTCATCTTGTCCACAATTGGCGCTACACCAACACTACCTCTCACGTATTCATTCCTTATTCTATCTTCTCTTGTCACTCCACTCAACCATCTAAGCATCCTCATTTCCGCGACATTCATACTTTGTTCTATTCTCCTGTTAACCGCCCAACACTCTGAACCATACAGCATAGTTGGTCTCACTACACTTTTATAAAATTTACCTTTCAGCCTAATTGGAATTCTCTTATCGCATAACACGCCCGATGCTTCTCTCCATTTCATCCACCCACACTTAATCCTATGTTTTACATCCATGTCAAAGCCCCCGTCCTTTTGAACAAAAGATCCTAAATATTTAAAGCTCTCAAATTCACCTATTACATCACCATCTATTGTCAGTTGCCTCCTCATTCCTTCAACTTCTTGGTCTCTTTGTCCAAAATCATACTCAATATACTCAGTTTTATTTCTACTAATTCTCAATCCCTTTTCTTCGAGGGCTAACCTCCACTCATTTACCCTATTATTGACAACTTCTAGGTTTTATCCTATCAGAACTATATAATCCGCAAACATCAAACACCATGGTATCTCACCCTGTATCTCCTTTGAAACCTCATCCATAACCACTGAGAACAGGTAGGGGCTTAGAGCTGACCCCTGGTGCACACCTACTCCTGTACTGAAACCTTCTGATACTCCACACCGACTCTTGACACTGATGTGTCCATGTATGATTTAACGATTTAATATTTCATGAATAAGTATTATATTTTCATACACCCACCCCTAATGTTAAGTCTTGCAGTCGCAAGACATGAGTATATGATAAGGCGCCACTGTTGAGATGTGTCAACAACAATTTGTGATTGACGACGCTTCATTATCGCGGTCCGGTGTGAAGGTTTAAGCCAATTTCAAACTGTTTGTAAAGAAAATATTTTCAAATGCGTATAAAATACATTAAAGTCGTGCTCAACATGACCTACTATTATTTAAAAATATATTGTGTATATTTTTGTAGATTTTATCAGTGTATTACAAGTTTATTTGCGAAACCGTTAAAATTGTTTGCTTTTGTTTTTTAAACTGATATCAAAATATTTTTGGAAAGTTCATAAATATTTTACAATTCAAGGGTTTCGTGTAATAATAATATTTTTAAGCGCATTTCTTGGAAATTTAAACGAATTGTTTGTGCATTTTCTTTATGGCTTTAATGTATTTTATTAGGTTTTTATTTCATAGTGCATTATGTTGGTATACATTTCTATAAATTATAATTAATTGTATTTAAACATCATAGTTGCAACTATAACATAGTCACAGTGATTAAGAAATAAGGAACAATGAAATAATTTGGTGAGGTGGATAACAAGCAATTAAAGGACGGATCAGGTAGGGCCATGACCCAACATTGGGCTGACCTTAGACATAATAATATAGTCATTTTTCACAAGCAGTATTATTTTTTAAAGTAGTTTTGCTGTAGTGTTGTAATAATTTAAAATTTTAAAATGTACTGATTAGTTCATATTAATTATTATTAATATATATTTATTTATTTTTTTTGCTGAAATTTCTTTTTTAGTGACTATACCTTGTGAATGTTGGCCTCCTATTGGCCCTTACCAAAAAAAAAAAAAAAAAATCAAAAAAATCCTGGCGCCACATCTGCCACATCGTATAAACCGAAAAGGAATATAATACAGTAAACCGAAGATCATATAGAATACCGGAGGAGGCACACATTTGAACTTGATACTGTTAGCTTACGATAAATCAGTAATAAATCGTAAGAGAACGAAATACATCCGTTCATCTGAGGGTGGACGCGCACTACGTAGAGGTGTGCATGTAAAACGATGTATATATGTATATGTTACAGTCCAGGTGGACAAATCAGTCATTGTGATACAATGACCAGACATTGTATACAATGTCTATGATATTTGGGCAAACAATACATATTTAATTCCCATATATATTACTAATAAATTATATAATATTAGTCATTGTGTACGATACTAAAACTGGTGTGGGCAATGTGAATATTTGAGGTATTTTAGAGTATTATATTTTATAATTTATTTTAGGCACTGCTTCCTACGAGTTACAATAACTATTATCAGTAATGTCAGTAGATAATCAATAATTAAAGCTTTGACCACTGCACTTGTAGTAACAATTCACTGGCCTAAACGATCAAATGATTCATAAATAACAATATATTATTATAAACTTAGATTATCATGATTAAAGTAATAATTAATGATAAAACCTACCACTGACTACTGAGAATAGGAAACAGACGACAGTAATTGCTAATCAGTAAAAATTAACATGTTTTTATTGATTTAACTATATTATAAAATATTTATGTACAAATATACAATAAAAGTTATAAACAGTCTGCTGACTGCCAGCATGATAACAACTCAATGTTTAGTATTCTACATTTCAATTTATGACATTGTGTAGATTTCTCATTTCTATCATAATAAATATAGGTGCAGTATTTCAGATACGCTTTAGCAGTTCAGACATAAGTATACATAGGTACATTTAAAAAAATAAAAGCGTATGTTTATATAAAAAAAAATATATATATCTTTTGAACTAATAACTATATTATGTTCATTATTTTGTTAATTATTAACATTATAATTTTTATTCAGTAATTGTTTAGTTATAATTTTAAATTTTAATATAAGGTATTGTATTATTAACTGATTATAAACAAAATACGTTTAAAAAAGAAAAAGTTTTATTATATAGTGATTATGTTTTTATAAATTATAGTTAGGAATTAAGTAATAAACAAAAAAAAAAGCAGATTTGACTTATTTTGTGTCTCCAATAGTAAATCATAATCTTATACTTTATTATTACTATTTTTTTTTAATTCAAAGGCTTCAATTACAGTGATTATTAGCCTAAGTGTTGTTTTACTTAAATAATATTGGAGAAAAGTTCAAATAATAGAAAAAAGAGAACAAACATTATATTATTTTATTTATAACGAAATTGCCATTTTACAAATGCAAGCTTTAAATTGTATAAGTTTTTTTCAATTATCTGTTTTTTATCTAGATAAATGTCTTAAGTATTATCTATTATCTTATCTAGATAAATATTCAATCGATTATCTGTTATTTTATCTAGATAATTTGTTGGTTATCTTTGTACTACACTTGATTGTGATATGCGATTATTAAATAATAAATTATTGTTTAGTAGTGTGTAATCCACATTCACACTGTGTCTGATTATAGATACCCGATCGCTCGAGTAAATAACTTGATAATACGTACAAACTGGTCATCGAGACACACAATATAACATAAATCATAATTCATAATACTATTGATATTTAATGCTTTAATATTGATGTGCTATTGAGAATGGCTGTGATAAACAATAGTAACTAATGAGTAATGACTAATAAATAATATTATTTAATATTTACCAGTTGGTGAGTTTTAATTTGTTGTTTTTGGTGGTTTTTTAAAAAAGTGGTTAGATATAGACTTTGGATGAAGAACTTGGGAACGTTTCTCAATATTCGGTGACGTTAGTCCCATCTCAACATTTGTCCCACTTTAACCGCTGACCGTAACTTGTATATTACTGTATATAGTAAGTTTTGCAAAAGCAAGTTCAAAGTCGACGTTATACGTATTATCATTGATTATAGAATTCTATAATCTATTCTATAATGAATGGTATTATCATCGATTATAAATACTAGTATTTATAATGTCATATTATTAGGGTTGTACCCGGTTAATCAGCTCGGTATCGGTGATCTCGCATCGAACCGCGGAGAATGCACCATAATACGTATTGAAAACAAAAAAAGGAAGCAAGTGGGGATTTTACAAGTATTAAACGACCAAATAACAATAACAGCGGTCGGGTGTAATAAAGTTATTAAAAGAAAGAGTAGAAAAAAAAAATCGTTAAAAAATACTGTCGTAATGTCTGAATCGCGTGGTCATATCATGCGTCCATACCGGGTTATTAGTCGCGCGAGTCTACGTATAAACTCGGTACGAGCACTTCATTACCGGTGTACTTACACACAATAGCACTTACTCACAAGCGCACGCACACAAGCACACGTGTACATGCGGGTTGGTGTGCGCGTTACGTGTGTACGCGCTAATATACATGTATATTTTTATATTTATTTTTTTTACGGCCACATAACAGTTATTATTACAATTTTGTCCATCTAATCGGATTGCTTTATTAATTTCACTGCCATTATATTGTATTGTATACTGTATTATTGTGCCGTAGTGTATCGCTGGTAATCTAACACGCGTATACGGTTTTGACGTGCGACCGTGTGGCCCCCGCTGCAACGACCGAAAACTTGTTCAGACGGTCGTAACAAACTTTTCGGCATTAATCACTTAATTGCTGCTGCCGGATAATAACGTACGCAGGCCAATCGCTACGGCAGCACGGTGGTACCTATATAACGTACCTACGTAATACACCGCGTCGGAACAACAGTGTTCTGCGCCGTGGCATACGGGAGAAGGAGGCGAGGGTGTAATGTAATAGAGTCGAACTTGGTTAACTTGAAGTTAAAGGGACCGGGAAAAAAGTACAAGTTGTCCAAATTAAATTTTTTTTTCTGTTGCTATGTATTTATTATAATGCAGTCGTCAAAATTAATATTTACAACATGCCTCACATCGTACCAAACATTTATTATTATCATTTGTTGAATTTCTTCATCACCGATATTTTCTGAATATTCGCTTAAAAAACCAGCTTTACAGAAACAGTTTTCAATGGTTTGTGGTGTTACTCGAGGGAAATATTACAATTTTATAATATTAAGAAAATTTAAAACTTCGAGTTATCCACGAAAATATTCGAGTTAAACAAGATTTTTTTACATTGTTTAAATAGGAAATTCTAGGGAGTAGAAGTTCGAGGTATCGACGATTTCGAGTTAAAGAAGTTCGAGATAACCAAGTTCGACTGTATATTATATTCGCGATTCAAAATCGCGTTCTACTAAAAACAAGAATGTTCAATGCATTAAGCGATAAACGAAGAGTAAAATCAAAAACATAAATTCTGAATCATGTGGTTGACATAGTCGAATAATCGAATCGTTCGATTCGTCATTACAATTAATTCTGTTAACAGTATAATATATTATAATATAACGTAATTTGGCGCCGGTGTTCCTGTCAAATCATACCCCCGGAAAATATTACGGGGGGGGGGGGTAAGATTTTCCTAGGCATATTTTACCCCCGGTTCAATTATCCTAGGAAATGTTTACCCCCCGGTAAAAATATCCTAGGATAATCTTACCTCCCAGTAAGAATTTGTCAAAAGTAAAATAGTATTTTATGAAATAAATCTATTTTGAACATTTAAATTAAAAAAATATTATTCATAAATTCATATAAACTCTTAAAATATAGGGATCATTAAAGCAACTTGTAAATAAGTTAACTTACTAGGATTAGTATCTGGAGCAACTACAATTATTTTATATTGTACAACATATTTTTGAAATCCTGCCTTAGTGATGCCGTTTTGTTCAGTACATGTAAGACCTGTTAAGTAAAATAATACAGGGAATTTTTTATCTTCAAGTTCTGAAGGTGGAATGTAGATACCGAATTTCATGTTACATTGTAAAGAATTGCTAAAAAGTTAGAAAGTTAAAAATTACGGCGCTTCATCCACCATTGTATAACACGAAATTATTTTAGTGGAATCCGTGAAAATAATAAATTTTCTAATCATTGTGAAATTTTTCTCTTTTACTTCCTGATTTCCCTGAAAATAAATCCAAATCTCTTATGTGGTGAACATGTCCATACACATACGCATTTAGTGCTGCATGAATAAATTTGCGCTGAATACGACGTACAACGTAAATTTTTACTGGTGTGGTCGCGACTTTACGAATTTTTTCGTTATTCCCCACCACACTTGGCTGTGTATGGTAGTTTCACTGTAATTGAAATGAGAAAAAAAATACTCTGTAATACTTACAGTGCGAATCGAAGTATAATACCTTTTCCGATCTATTTTATAGCAGCGACGCAACAACGCGCAAACGCAATGTAGCCCGAGGATAGTATTGGTTCGCACGTTCTCGGTGCACGAATGTGAAGTGGACGGATGATATTATGATCGAGAATGAAAAACAAAATGTAAACTTTTAAATTCCAATATCAATGCGAAATTCTGAACGTACATCATTCGTCGTACATGTACGACCCGGCGATGTCGGCGCAACAGTTGAAATTTCTGTTTATTATTGATTTGTTTACAATGCTATTATGTGAACGTGCAGCGGTCCACGTTGGTTGAATTGCTCTTATTGCTTAAAGACAAATTATCAAATTACACTTGGGTTGAAAAAATGTAATGACGAAACTGAACCACAATAAAAAAAAAAAAGAAATTTTAAGGTCAGTGATATAGTTAAAACTACAGTAGAAGGTTTCTAGGCGTAATTCAGGACACTATGATTAACTATAACAATAAAATTCAGTTTATGCATTAAAATCGACCGGTTTTTTAGATTCTGAACGGAGTGAAGAATGTATTGATTTTATAATGATGTGTGTTTTTTTTTTTTGTGTCTGTCGAAACGATTTGGGGCAGTAAAAATGCTTCGATTGCCTTATGTAGCAACTTTTCTGAAAGGAAAGTGAATCTATTTGGTACTTTGGGGGGTCAAAAGTAAAAAATTTTCAATATTTTTTAAATGCGACGGGAAAAACCTTAAAAAATTTTGGGAAAAACGGGAGTTTTTACGTAAAACCAGTTTTCGACATAATCAAATTTTTTTATTTGCTATAACTCAAAAACTAATCGATGTAAATACTTGAAATTTTCACCAAATGTTTAGATCAGCGTTCTCTATACACCATTAAATTTTCAAAGTATTTTGACTTTTATTGAGCTATTTATAGACAATTGAAATTTTCAATTTTTTTAAGTATTTTTTTTTTAAATAACGATAAAATTTTTTTGGCTGCCCAGAAAATCTTGAAAATTTAATACAAGGTTTCTTATAAGTTGTTCCTTAACTGATAAAAAAAAATCTAAAATCGTAAGTCACAATTTTTTTTTATAAGTGCTCAAAGTTCCAATTTATACGAAATATGTAAAAATCACGATAATTTGCAAGTTATTTTGTAGATAAAAATTCATAAAATTGTTTCTGTCCATACTTAAGGTTCAAAATTTTAACACTAGGTTATCTATAAGCTACTCTTTAAAACTCTTTAAAAAAAATTCTACCGGACTTAGAGGAAAAAAATTTATGACTGTTTGAAATTTAAATATTTACGAAATTGCATAAAACAGCGATTTATTCTCAAACGATTTTAAATATTTGTTATAATTCAAAAAGTATAAGTCGGAGATTTTTGAAATTTCTACCAGCTGTTAAGATTGGTATTTCCTTTATGTCATATTTTTTTCAAAATATAATATTGATTTTTAAGCCACTTATAGGCATTTTAAATATTCGATTTGTTTACATTTTTTTTTTATAATCGGTGATAAAAAAAATTTGGCTCGTACAAAATACTTGAAAATTTAATAGAAGATTCCACAGAAGTAGTTCTTAATGTCATTCAAAAATTTATAAAATCCATAGGCACAATTTTTTTTTATAAGCGTTTGAACAGCGAATATTGACAAAAAATTACATGTAAAATATAATATAATGTATAATATTCTAGACTGACAAAGATATCGGTTTTTTTTAAAATGCTCTAACTCAAAAACGAAAAACTGCAACAACTTGAAATTTTCACCAAATCTTTATATTGACGTTTTCTATACATGGTTGAGTTTTCAAAGTATTTTGACATATTTTGACTTATTTATAGACAATTTAAATTTTCGATTTTTGTAAAATTTTTGTTTTTAAACATCTATAAAATTTAATTGGCAGACCGAAAACTCTTGAAAATTTAATACAAGGTTTATAATAAGTTACACTTATCGTAACTAAAAAATATCGGTGATCGGTTTATTCAAATTTTTTTTATAAGCCCTGAAAGCTCAAATTTGTATAAAATGTGTAAAAATCACGATAATTTGCAAGTTATTTTGTAGATAAAAATTCATAGAATTTTATCTGTTCATACTTAAGGTTCAAAATTTTAACACTAGGTTATCTATAAACTACTCTTCAAAAATCTTTAAAAAAATTTCTTCCGGACTTAGAGGAAAAAATTTTATGACTGTTTGAAATTTAAATATTTACGAAATTGTATAAAACAGCGATTTATTCTCAAACGATTTTAAATATTTGTTATAATTCAAAAAGTATAAGTCGGAGATTTTTGAAATTTCAAACTATGTCGCTGTATGCAACTGCCAACCCATCCTAATTGAAAAATATATTTATCGTTTCAAAATAAAATATACTTTTTACAATATTTATAAATAACAATGTATTATATCCTAGACAAACATATGAACTCCGTTCAGAATCGTTATTCGTATACAATGATATCTATCATTGCATTCAAATTTAACAAATCCATTGCAATAATGACCTATCTTATAAACGAGGAGCACTCCACCCCAACTGTACAGCAGAGCGAGGCCCATCCGGTTCTTTTTTTTTTTTTTTTTAATATTATAAGAAAAAATTTTAAAAAATTAAGTCGGATTTTCATGATTTTATAAATTTGTTTCTAAATAAAAAATGTATAAATTAAATGTATTATATTTATTAATATTTGCTGTTACATGAAAGTAACGTTTATAAAATATTTAAGCAAAAAATATTTATTTTTTTTTATGTTTGTGTTATATTTTGTATGTAATTTTTAACAAAAATGATTCAATTCAATTCTATAATTTCTTAATTATATTTATTTAAATATTATAATTATTATAATTAATTATTGTATGTAAAACATAGGATTAAGTGCGGTTAGATGAAATGGAGAGAAATATCGGGCGTGTTATGCGATAAGAGAATGTGACTGAAAGGTAAATTTTATAAAAGTGTAGTGAGACCAACTATGCTGTATGGTTCAGAGTGTTGGGCGGTTAACAGGAGAATAGAACAAAGTAAGATTGTCGCGGAAATGAGAATGCTTAGATGGTTGAGTGGAGTGACAAGAGAAGATAGAATAAGGAATAAATACGTGAGAGGTAGTGTTGGTGTAGCGCCAATTGTGGACAAGATGAGATAAAATAGGCTGAGATGGTTTGGGCATGTGATGAGGCGAGAGGAAACGAATGCAGTAAGAGTGGTTATGGGGATGGACGTTGAAGGGAAAAGGGGAGGAGGAAGACCAAAAAAGGGATGGTTGGAGACTTTGGAGAATGACATGATGGCTGTCGGTGTGTGCAGAGGAGATGTGATTGACCGAGTGAAGTGGTGGTGTAGGACAAGGGTGGCCGACCCCCCAAATAGTTGGGAGGAAGGCGAAGTAAAAGAAGAAGAAGAAGAAGATATATTTGTTTCTAATCTATGCAGTTAAATGAGAGTGAGACATCTTTACGATTTATAAAACACAGAATTCACAGAAACATTTGTATTTTGCATCAAAAAGCATATTTTCGGTTAGGGAATATTCAATACGTTATATAAATAAATTAAATAAATTGCGAATAAGAATGCACAATATAATAAAGTCTAACATATGAATACATCAAATGTCGGTAGTATATTTTAAAACAGTTAGATTAATATATAAATAAATTAAGAAATAATTTATACCTATATAGTAATAAATAAATTCTTGGCCTGTAGTATTGCAATATTCGTAAAGTACGATCGGTTTCGAATTAAAATTCATCGTCAGTCAAGTGTATATTATGTCAATAAAATTGCTATTAAAAAAAATTAATTAACAAGAAAACTATATTTATTCGAAGTCGTAAACATGATGTAGAAAAACAAAATTTACGTTGTGATTACATGTATGCAAAACGAGTTTACATGTAAAGAACAAAAACAAATTCTAAATAGCAATAACTATTCGCAGTACCAAAAATATTGCTCCAGTTCAGACGTAGGCGGGATGTAAGGCTGGAACCTAGAACTGCGACTGCCCTGAAATTGCGCATGGTTTTCAAATGCAGATGGAGACCGGTGCATTCCCGAGACCACTTCATGGTTTCTCGTATTGACAAACCATCCCTGGTCCGCCAGGGTGATGTTGACGGTCTTCGTGATCATTGTCGACCTACAGGCCGCTGCAATAATCCTGGGCTTGATTCCGTGCAACGTTCCTCTTACTATTTTATGCACAGTTGGTAGGTCAGGCGATGGAACAACGGGCCCGAGAAACGAGTCTGACGATGACTCTTGCTCTTGTTCCGAAGCGGATAAGGACCGTGCAAGTGTGCTCCTCCGACCGGATCCAGTATCCGTTTCAAGACGTGGGGAGGCTATCGTCGCACCAACCGTTGATTTGGCGACCGCTGCGATCATCCGGGGCTTGGTCCCGTTAATCGTTTCTCTTATTGTCTTATGCACGTTCGGTCGGTCAGTCGGTGAGACACTGGGCTCGGACAACGAGTCGGACGATGACGTTTGATCCGAAGTGTACGGGGACCGTGGAATTATGCTACTGCTTTTTGAGTATATCCTATTTGATTTTACCAAATTCCATCGGTAGTAGTCATTCAGATACGCAGACTGGCTGGCCTCGATATCTGTTTGGTGTCCATGATCCGAGTCGGCTTTTATCCCACTAACCTTCGATTTCATGGCGGCTACGGTCGACCGTGACTTGATGCCGTGGAGCGTTCCACGTACAATTTTGTGCGTGGTCGATCGGTTGGGTGACAGGATAGTCGATTCAAACGAGTCGTAAGACAATGGTCTTCCATCCGTACTGCACACGGACGGTACGGCTACAGAACTACAGGTGCTTTTTGCACCATAATTACGGTGAGGCATTGACTTCACACAATCCATCGAATTGACCGAGTCTGTGGTCTGGCAGGTTCGGAGTTCGTGGATCGTACTTCGTATCCATTCGTGCACTCGTTCAGATGAATTTCTGCGGTACACTTCAATTTCAAGACGTTTAATGGATTCTTCGTCGCTAGCTTCTCTCGACGCGGGTCGACAATAATCTTTTGAATACGAGTATTCGTTTCTCGCAAACGTTTTTTGTCCACGGCTAGTCAAATATTCAAGTCCAGGACACGCTGGGTGGATCCGTGTATTTGACGGGTCGAACCTATAGGTACGATTCAACGGAACCGTATAACCTGATGATTCTGTGGACTCCGAGGGGGTACTCAACCTAACGGATCGATTATCACCACCTCCGAGTTCATTCGAGTTGTCCGACTCCGGTCGATAATTTTCATTATCGTTCCCATCCGATGATCGACCGGATCTCGACCGCTGATTCATGATTTCTACAAATTGTTCGGATGATGCAGTACTTTCTAAGTCATCATCGACATCGTTTTCAGAATCCGATCGATAGTAATCCAATGTACACGGATTCTGCTCCTTTCCTGAGACCGTTGCAATGCCAGAACGAGGGAAGTAAGCAAGTCTCGAGTCTATTCGATTGTTTGACGGGTCGAACGTGCCGGATTGATACCAAGGTATTGTCATACCTGATGATCCGGTGGACACCGAAGCCATACTTTCACATTCGTCAATGTCACATTCTTCTTGTTCGACAAATTTGTCTGCAGAAAACGATGGAAAATGACTATATCCACTTGCTGTACGCAATGATCGCCTGTCCATTGTAATGGCATTTGATTGTTCGATAATAATGTCTTCACTATCCAGAGAAAATTTGCTGGACATGATTACCTTTTAAAAATGTACGTCAGATCGTAAAAGAGTGCAAGCTAACGATAGTTAGAAGAAGCAATGACGCAACGGTATATTGTTAAATATTATTGTACATAGCTATGGTAACTATAACGTAGCAGCCTGACGTTGTTTTTTAATTTTTTGTTTTTTATACTAGATATGTATATATATATATTAAATTGATTCCCTAAGAAAATTCTATCGATACAGCAATTCATAGACTGAAGTCGATAAGACACCAACTGATAATCGCTTTTGCCCATCATATGGGCCTTAATGCATAGTTAGACTTTATCGATTATGAGTACTTAGGAAGCCACTCAAATACTATTAATGATTAATAATAATTAGTTAATTACTATTTATATATTCAATCAATATATTTTAATTATACAACAGTTAATCGTTTATTGAATAACAAATATTAATAATTAAAATAATAATGTTTAAAAATATAATTGGTCTTTGGTAGAGATGGTGATTGTTTCCAACTACGCAACTGTAGAACGCCTGGACACAATTTCACCTGCATATTAGATGGCTCTGCCAACTGCACCCCAGTCTTGCTAAACGTGACCGGTCACGTGAACAATGTTTAAGTATGTGTCCAGTGCCATAATTTGTGATTGAATGTTTATAGTAATTTATAAATATTGTACTGCAATATTGGTTTATCGAAGAAATTTTGGATGTATTCAGTACTTTTGATCAACTACTCGATACCATTAACGATATTGTCGAGTCTTGCCTCTGAGTTTCATATTATTTTAAACAGTGAATTTGATAATTATCATATATCTGTTTTTTTTAGCATAGAGATATTTTTCTTTGAGAGATGGATTTTGGGTTTTCTATTTTCTATGCAGATAAAAATTAATTCAAATATAATTATAATTATAATATAATATAATTAATTCAAATAAAAATGACAGTAAAAAAATAAAATAACAATTTAAAATCAGGTAAGTCAAATTTAATTAAAAAAAAAAGTAAAATCACATACAAATTATAACTGCTATTATCTATAGTAAATGATTTGTAACCGAGTATAATGAATATTTTAATTTAATAAACTATATGAAAAATTGTCTTCATTGCGAAAAATCAAAGACTTAAAATAATATAGACTAAACATCTTAACAAACCTAATATTTAAAACAATTAATTAAGATAACTGAAAATATAACAAAATAATACAATTTAAACCTTTTTTTTTTGAATAATTCGACTTTTTCTTTTAATTAAAAATAAATTATAACTACAAACCCAAAATTGTAAGAAAAAATTAAAGAAAAGTTACATATTAGTATCATTAGGTTTTTTTGTAGTTACCAGTTGGATAATCAAACAGATTGAATTGATTTGAAGCTGTAGTATAAGTGTTTGAAAGATCAGGATTTTCTGTGTGATTTGTAGTTTGTAATCGAGCGTGTTGAACATTTGGCAATTGATTCAGTTGAAGTAAAGTAGGAATAAATTGGGTTTGTACTTTTGATAGTTTTTGAAATGAATTTTGATTTAGAATAGTTGATTGTGATTATGGTTCATTTTGTTTCAATTGTTCCAATTTTAATTCAGATATAATCTGAAAAACTTTAGTTTGTGCAACGTGTTATAAATACGGCGAGAACTTATTGACTGTTGAACACATTGACAAATAAAATTGATCCATGGCATTCAATTCGCCTTTTTTTGAGTGTACTTGTTCGGTATTTTTTTGGTCAATGATATATTTCATTACAGTAGTTGATGCAGTCTCGGGTGGTTTCAATGAGAGGGTTTTTTTAATTTTTTTTTTGTCGTGGTTGAACTGGAGAAGGTGAACTAAATGATGTTTCTACATTTTGAATAGAATTTTCAAATGAAACAGAAGTTTTACTAAAGTTTTTAAAGTTTTCACTTGAATTTCCTCATAATCTGAATTAAATGAACCAGTATCATCGTCGTTAGTTACCGCATCTATATTACTTATTAAATCCCTTTCCTTCATGTGAGGTTTTAAAAATTCCATTTCATCCGCATATTACCATTTTTATACAAATTTTGTTTTTTGTCCTGACATTGTAATAGATTTTTTAGCAATGCCCGGGCATTGTATACATTGTCCGAATTTTCCCGCTTTGCCCGTAACATATATACCATCATATAGTGTGGCGACGCGTCACCACGGCATGCGTCGCCACGCCAGAAATCGGTTTTACGTGCGGCTATAGATGTTTCACATCAAAAATCATAGTCAAAAGTAAAATTGACCTAAAATCAAATTTATTAACTTTGTATGTATCTGAGGATGATTTTTTTTAATTCGAAACCGGTCGTACTTTATAAATACAATAATGTTCCAGACTAATCATTAAATTTTAACCTTATTTATTTATTTCTATGTATAAACTGCCGGTTTATATATTCATTTAGGAGAATTAACAATTTGATAGTTTTTAATTTTAATTTTATATTTTATTATTTCGTCGACTGGATCAGCCTCTCTTCTATAACAATATACCATATATGGTTATTTTTTATGTGACACTTCCGATAGCAGATGATATGTTACAAATACGAAACGGCACTTTTCGAACGCCGCGCCGCGTATTGTCGGACGGTGCGCGGGGCACTCTCGCGTTCATCTCGTTGCGCGCGCACACTGGACGCGGCGCAAACGTTTTGTAAATTGATAATTAAACGCGACGCACTTTTTGCACCTCGGCACGTATTTAGCTCCGAACGAGTGACCACATCACACCCCGGGCCGCGCACGCATCTCGTAAAAATTGAACACCGCTTGGTACGCGAACGCAGCACCGGGGCAGCAACGACCACGCGCGCGCGCGTCTCGACCGTAAACTCGTTTGTGCCCCGCCCGCGAGCACCGGACACGATACCATGTCACGTACACGTTCAACAGCAACAACGCCAGCACGTACATTGTACACGTGCATGAAAATATTTGCATTATGCTCGCGAGAGCGTTTTTTTTTTTGTTTTTCTATCGTTTTGGACCGAAAGGACCGAGTTTTTAACGATAAGCGCACGTATGTGCTTACACGAAACACCGAAATGAGACGAGCGTATTAATTTTATACTCGCCGCGTAACAGGTACATTATGTTATGATTAATCGACCGTAGGTCCGCCCATCGTCATCGTCATCGTCGTCTTGGTCCTGTAACCGGTGACCATATGGGTTCTTCTGTATCGCGTCCTGTGCGGCGTGCGCATGCGTATAATAGTATAATTGTGTACGGATAACCGTTAGGCTGTACGAGGCGGCGACGGTCTGTATTATATACGTATTGCATTGATCGGAGTACAAAACGCGTATCGATAACGAGAGTACAATATTGCGATGAACCGATAAAACGTATAATACATACATTACAATAATGGGCGGCCGGGTTTAAACACGAGAAGAGCAAAACAGTTTTTTTCTTGACAAGTACACCTATACGTAGTCATTTTATTTTTCTATTATACGTGCACACACGACCGTACGCTGGTATGGTGTACATGTGTGTGTGTGTGCGCGTACATGTTTGGGGGTTGATCTGTCGACGGAGATAAGAAGCCGACGATGACTTAGTACATTATGTGTGCTGTGGAAAATAATTAAGTCGTATCTATGCGAGCGTGATGATAAACACATGGCGTGCCCTTCAGGTATAATCGCTTTATTAGTAGGTGTACTACTACTGCTGAGGACTGGCTGACGAAATATATAGGTATAGCCTGCCGGCAGGTACCCGAAAAAAAGAGAGTAAAAAGGTTTACCATAATAATTATTTTTTTTTGTTTTTGTAAAATGTATTAATCGAATAATATAACATTATTTCACGGTTATTACATGTTTAGAGGTTTTTTTTTTTTTCTCAATAACGTCGTGTCGTGCGCTGCGAATGACGTACATACACCATGCAAAGGTAAGTAGTATCGTTTTTTAAACTTTTTATTTACATACAGGATGTACCTATGACGACACGAGGTCGACACATTTTGTCCGAAAAAAGCGATTAGTCTGTTGACGCATATTCTGTTACGGACTGCATTGAAAGAGAATTCGAGTAAAAAATAAATTAACGAGACGGGACCGGTTGTCCGGTTAACGCGAGAAAACGCTTAATCGTCCGTTAAAATCATTATTAATGGAAACGGTCTGCAAGAAGAATAAACGGTTTTAACGCTTTGCGTTAAAAAATGATTGCGTGAGGTTCCGTGTTAACTTGACGCAATTCGCACGTAATTCAGATGGACAGTGATATGGCAGAGGTGTAACCAAATATAAAACACCGGTAGGAAAGGACATAAGTAATTACTATATTATCTAAAAATATGATCGATTGACTTTGGAAGGGCTACGAACGATTCGAGGGGGAACATAGACAGAAACTAAACTGAGTCATGATTTAGAGGGAGTTACATTTTTTAAGCTATCAGTTTGTACACAAATACATACGTATATATATATACAAAATCGAAACGTGAATTTCGACGTGTTGTTTACACCGAACAATCAGACAATTTTTAAAGTCTTTGAAAAATAATTATTGAAACGGCTTTCGCTTTAAAGTTACATTTATATTTGCTGTTTAGGCTGCAGTCGTCCGATCAAAAAGGTTTTTTCGGTAAATATTCCTATATAAACCTATCGTGGGAAGTGTTCAGTGGCGGACTGGACGACCGGGATACCGGGAAGTTTCCCGGTGGGCCGATGCTCGTATAAAATATAATATTTATTAATATCATTATTGTGAAATTATAAATTGAAATATTATAAAATAAATAATAAGTAGGTATCTAATATTATTAAACATAAAAAACCAGATTTCTGTTTATTTTAAAATGTTGGACCGGCTTATGTTCGGTTGGCTCCGGCTTGTTGACAAATTATTGTCACAAGTTGTAAAAATAGAATCGAAGATAGTTAATAACCATGTAATACATGGGCCGTTATAGCATCTATGGATAGGCGTCAGGCGATATTTTTGACAGCATTTATATTTTTAAATATATTCAAAATTCATGGTCCATTATCTAAATACTTTCAAACCAAGGGTATGAATTTGATAAAAACCCAAAAGTTAGTAAATTATGCATTAACACAGTTAAAACAAATTCAAAGACATTTTGGAGATGTAAAATTAGAATCCGATAATTTTATAAATTATGTAAATGAACAATTTGATGAAAAACATGATATGGATGTATTAATTAAGAAAGATTTTCCAAAAATAAGATGTTGTCTTCGCAAAAAATTATTTGATGAAAACAATTAAGATGAGCCAATATTATATGCACTGAAAAAAGATGTTGAAGTTTATAATATAATTTTAGATCAAACAATATCTAGTATAGAAAATCAATTTTCAACTAATAAGTCTTTGTATGAAGATCTAAAGTCACTTTAAATAAATTGTATGAAGTCTTATGTAAATTTGATTCTGATATAAGTTATGATCAACTAAGATCGGCATTTCATAGTTTTATTAAAAACTAGAATGGAATATAAAAATCATTACCAGAATCATTTGAAATGCAATTAAATGAAAGTGAAAGTGAAAATAAAGAAAATAATGAGAAAAATAACACTGTTAAATTATAATGTAAATCCTGCAAGAATTGTGAGAAATTTAATGAATGAAGAAAAATTGGACGCATTTATGATGATGGCAGTAGAAAAAATGTTTTATTTAGTATTGACAATGATGATGTTATTAATATGTTAAAAACTAAGAGTGATTTATTAAATAATAAACTTTCTTATTCAAGTAAAATTGATTTAAATTGTATACATAACAATTACTAAAGTATATACAAATTGACAATAGTTATTTTATTTTGTTTTATATCAATTAATTAAAATATTTAAAAATTTAAACCTGAATATATTACATTATTATATTATTATATTTATATTATTATCGTATTTTTAGCAGAAACAGAACACGACCTCCAGAGAGCCCTGGCAAAAGTGCAAATAATTATAAATAAGTATCAAACACGTATAAATTCAGGAAAAACAAAAATTTTAGTTTGTGCAAGTGGACGAACAATTAACGCAAATATTTATTTAGAAAACCAACCTATCACACAAGTTTCTAGTTTTAAATACTTGGGAAGTTTAATAACATCATACGGAAGAAGCTCGCAGGATATTAAACAAAGAATCGGGCAAACAAAGACAGCTTTTATCAAGAAAAAGAAAATTTTGGTTTCGAAAAAAATTAGCAGAGCAACAAAAAAGACATTTTTAAAAACATTTGTATGGAGTGTCGCATTATGCGGCTGCGAGACATGGGTTATTAATGAAAAAGAAAAAAGATCCCTTGAAGCATTCGAAATGTGGTGCTGGAGACATATGGAAAAAATAAACTGGACAGAAAAAGTAACAAATGAAGATGTAATGACCCAAGTTGAAGAAACAAGATCTTTACTTAAAGTCGTAAAGCGACGACGATGGAACATGATGGGACACGTTTTACGCTATGACGAAGAATTGCATCTTACTATAATAGAAGGTGCAATTGAAGGACGGAAACCACGAGGAAGACCAAGAAACTCGTACATATCTCAACTGAAAAATGACGCAGGGATTGATACTTACGCCGAATTAAAAAGACTCGCTGAAGATCGTGATAAGTGGAGAGCGAAATTAAACTCATTGTAATCCAACCCAATATAGGTTGATAAAAAAAAATTATTATTATATAATATTTTTTATATATAAGACCGTTAGTAAACTGAAGGCCTCTATAATTATGATTTTCCCGGGCTGTTTTTTTCTCCCAGTCCGCCAATGCAGTGGAAGTGTTTAAGTATACATACTACATAAGTCATTTTTATGTTAGCGATTGTATACAAGTCATTTTTATGTTGTATACAATCGCTGCAATGCAAACGGAGCATGTATATAATTTAATATTCTGATGGTTATTTCATCGGCAGTAGTGAGAATACGTTCGGTGTAAATAGATTTTGTTTTTTCAAATTTATCGAATTTTTTTTTAATAAAAACCACCAGTTGTCAACCGCAGTACGTATTGTAGCAGTGAAAAAGTTTTGTGGAGTAGAGTTGATTAATTGCACGAGAAAATATAATTTGTTCATTATAACACGATCGCGGTCAAAGCGAGTCGGTTAAACAGTGCAGTACAGCGATGAGAAAATATTATCATTATCATCATCATTATTATCATCATCATTATTATTATTATTATTATTATTATTATTATTATTTATCGTTTCCTAAACGTATTGTAACAGTGAGCAGCAGAAGGCGTAGCGCGAGGGGTTCGGGCTAATTTGTGAAATAATAGTCGACGTGGATTTAAAAGAACGATAAATTATTGTACGCACACGGACGCGCACACGCGGTAATAATAATATATAATTATAACAAATCGAGGTGTGATCGAAACTAAAGCCTTCGAAGCTTTTCCCTGTGAGTCATGCGAATACAGTACTTACGCGGTGTGCGATTCGCAGTTTCATTTATTTTTATTACACTTTTCTTCGTCCCGAATTCTTTTGATTCGCGAGCGCAACTTTACTCTCCAATCACTGGTGCTTAGGTATTTCATGAATTATCACCACTGTTATTATACACACTTGGACCGTGTAACCCCGTACGCGTAAAATTTGTATAGATTCGGCGCCATCAATGTACTTTTTTGCCTTCGATTTACGTTTTTCCACCTATTTGAACGCCACGTTCCGAGTGATTTTTTTTTTTTTTTTTTTATCGCATTTCACTGAACCTTATCAACAAATATCACATGCGCAATAATCGATTGGATATTTCATTTTCACATTGGATATTCTCCCGGACGGCTTAAGACTGAAACCGTACAAAGCGTATGGATATATACGTACTTCAGACTTGGATAGTATTCCGAATAAAATATTCGGAATACTGTATTTAGAATACTCTTTAATTATTTCAAATACTTTTTAAATACTTTTTTTGAAAGTATTCAATAAAGTATTCTGAATACATTATTTCGAATACCTTTTAAACATTAAATCATTTCTTTTTTTAAACGATTTTATTACTTCTTCGTCATATCTTGTAGATATAAGCTCTTATCAGATTTTTATTATTGTTGTAAATCATAATCTATAACAATTATATAACATAAAAATGCAATAAATTAACATATATTTAGTCTACGATTTCAAGTATTTCTCATGATATCTATAATTTTTATAGTATGAAAAACTAGAAGTATTTTAAAAGTATTCCGAATACTTTTGAAAAATTCTAAATAATGTATTCGGAATACTATTTTTTGTAAGTATTCGAGTATTTATTCTAAATACTTTAAATAAGTATTTTACCCAAGTCTGACGTACTTGTACATTATATTATAATTTATATTTTGTTGTTGTGTTTGCTGTAAACGTAATTAAGTTTATAAAATCGACGAGTCATTGCAAACAAGAAAAAAAAACCTAACCAGTATAAATTATGATTGATGAACGTTTTGAACGCTTACGTACTATTTACCTATTATATTTAATATTTTGTTTTTACCATTATTTATTTAATAAGCATTTTATGTACACCGGTTCTTTTCTTAATTATTTTTAAGTTTTTTCTTGAGTTAGGTGTTTGAAAATATAATAAGTAGGTATTTATGTAATAATATCAATTGGTATTATGCGAATATACATGAGACTTTTTTTTCGTATCATCTCAGATAATTATTTTCAAACGATGTTTAGATAATTACATGTAATATAATTTTTAAGAACTTTTTCATAACACCAAATATCGGTTGTCTTTTGATTAATGGGGAGGGGATATCATGGTAAAAATTCACTAAAAAAATTGCAACAACAAAACGTTGATAACATACGTTTTTGTTATCGAAAAATAATTAAAGAACAATAGATTACAAGTCAATTACCCCCCTGCGGATTTATTCTTGATCGTGTTCCCCAATACATTATTACATACATTAACATTTTTTATAGTTTTATATAACTGTAAATAAGTCAAATATCTGGTTCGCAATTTTAACCTAGTTCAAATCGTTATTATTTTAGCAATATAACTATTTTTAATGTTTTAAACGAAATAGTTGAATAGTACGAAATAAAATGAGAAAATATTATTTCTCCATGTTTTGAGGGTGCTGCAATTATGACTGGAAGTAAACAAGATTTCAAACGTAGTTCAAGGAAAAAAATACAAAATATTTTTTTATGCATTACTATGGTCAATGCTTAGACTCAGTTGATTCTATTAGCAAAGATAATCAAGTGTTATTTAACTTTTTTGTGTGTATCTAAATCGTATAACTTCATCGGAGAAAGTTTCACCAGAGATGAAGTTTTTGAAAACGTGTGAAAGGTGATAAATACTAAATTAAAGATTTAAAAATATTCATCAATATACCATTATAAATGAACAGAACGAAGAACGAAATATTTTTTAACCAACCCATCAACATAGATGAAGCACTTAACAAAGTTAACACTGACGCCATTTATAATTTTTACAACGCCGCTAAACTTACGAACTTAATTTAGACTACTATTATGTAAATATAAAACAAAAACCATTATCGACCACTAATTGGGCATGTCGGTCTGAGGTGGTCAATGTTGTCCAAAATAATTATTCTGCTTTGTTGATAGCCATTAAACAGATCACAAAAAATACTAAGAAATCAGATGTGAGAGCCAAAGGACTCGGTAGGTATCGTTTATTAAATGAAAAGTTTTGAGTTCATTTTTGCCATGCAAATACTAAATACAATTTTAAATTTAATATTTCACGTTAGCACAGTTTCGCAATTATCGAACATAAATTTGTAAATAGGAATTTACCTTGTTAGGCTATTAAATAAATCATTAAAATCTATAAGAAATAATGAAAATGATTTTCAAATATTTACAAAAACATCAAACATTTGCGTGAAGAAAATTGAATTATTATTCTGACTGTTAAAAAAAAAAAGGATCATCCAAAATAGATATGGAAACCAATTAACAATTAGTGTGTAGTAAAAAAAATAAGAAATGAAATGAAATGTATGTTATCAATCGCAAGATAAGTTGATAGCTGAAATAAATTTAAAATTTTATTAATAAACATATGAGATAGAAAGTATAGGTCATCTATTATAACTAGAAACCAATAATAATGATAATTTTCTTCTTTCATTTATATTCGATTTAGACGCTTTCAATTCAGAAATTGAAATTCTTCTACTACAAAGTATACAATCAACAGACTTATAAAAAAGTTACATAATAAATAATGAAAAATAAATAGATTTGCTAACTATGTCAGGAACCAGTAGAAAAGTTGTACTTTATGTATTTTATGTATTTAAAGCTATAAAATCATTCAAAGTCATTCTTGTGACATGTGTACTTGAAAGATCAATTTCAAAATTTAGTATAGTAAGTTATTGAAACTTTCAATACATTGATAATAGCTGCGTGATGTGCAGGCTTTATTCTAACGGGCAGTAGAACCCAAATTGGGTAGTAGGAAATATCAAACGGGCAGTTAATTACATGAATTTGGGTATTCAAAAACAGTACACTAATAGGTTTAAAAGTTTAAAAGTAGGTATAAAATATAGTTTTATAATATTTTAAATCATCAGATCACCAAAGACTTCAGATTGAAACAGAAAATTAATATTTGTTCATTCATTTTAAGGTACCATCTTTAACACTGTGGGATCCAAGACCTTCAACAATGTTAAGGATACAATCATTAAATCTTCAGTTTAAAGACACTTAAAGCATGTGAACAAGATTTGTTTTAAGGAATTTTTAAAGATCCTGAAAGTCAGAAATAGAAATTCTAAAATTAAAAATTAATCATTAAAGAAAAAAAAAGAAAGTTTTAATTATTATCCATAAATAATTTAGGAATTAAATAAATTAAATTAAAACTAATACAATTTTTCGTATTGTATTATCAATACTTTAATTATGACTACTAATTTTATTTTTAAAATAGGTGGTAGGTGTATAATTGGGAGTTTAATTAAAAGATTAAAAAAAACTAAGTTATTATATTACCTTTTTTTTAAGGTAGAGTGAATATTTTAATTGAATAATTCTCAACAAAATTTATTTAGATTTTGGGCAGTAGAAAATAATCTTTAGAATAAAACCTGGTGATGTGTAGAGTTTTGAAACATG
The DNA here is from genome assembly GCA_034509805.1 of Sipha maydis. NCBI lineage: Eukaryota > Metazoa > Arthropoda > Insecta > Hemiptera > Aphididae > Sipha > Sipha maydis. The sequence continues at coordinate 373,410 of JASXSY010000483.1, forward strand.
TACGATGATATAAATAATAAAATCATTTACTTTTAAATTTTTAAAATTCATGTTATTATTTTTAATAAATAAAAAAAGTAATAAGTTAGAAATAAGTTAAAATAGTTAAAAATAAAACACCTTTTTATTAGTATTACTCCTCTAATAATTTGGTAAAAATAGTTTTATTATTTTACACAAAATATTTCCTGTCTCCCTCCTTTACAAAAGGGTCTAGTACCACCTATTATGTATATAATGAACTGGTATTTAAATGTAATGGAATGCTTATAACTAATGAGGTAACTTCACGATATAATAAAATATTATTTTATGTTGCTAATTGATATTTTTAAATGTATTTATTATGCAGTTTAACTTTGAATAATTTTTTATTTACATAGCATATAAGTGATATTGCGTCCCAATGCATGTAATAATATACATCTACTTGGGTGTCTTAATAGTTCACTTTTATTAAAGATAATAATTGTTACTATATAAAATATAGCTTGTCATTTATTATTCACTGTTTTGTATTTTTATTTTATATAAAATTATTTTTGACAAATTAATATGATTTTGTGTTTATTTAATTGGAATACATGAACATATTTACTTAATTGTTCAGTTAAAAGTGTTTCACGAAGACATACATTTCCTAAATTTATTCCGTTACAAAATATATTAGTATTTTTATAAATAACCATCTCACAAAATATATACTTAATTAGCTTTTCTACATCTTATCAGACCTTCGAATTTTTAAAAATTCGCTAATTATTTTTTTTATACTCATTCTATAAATTCTGTTTCACTGAAATTAACAGTATAGGTACACGAATAATTTTTATTATTACATTTGTTTTTAATAAAATATTTTTTCTAAATTAATTGAATGGTAAATTTAAAAATAGTCTATTATTATAAATATTGAATATTATTTTATAAAGCACAGGCAGATCTAATTTTATCTTCACTTTTTTTATATTCATTGTTTCAACTATTGACAGTTTAAAAAAACGTTTAAAAAATATAAAAAATTAAATACAGAGACTTGTCAAATTTTGTTTACTTCAATTTGACATATTAATTAAAAATTTCTAAAAAAAATTACATGGGTGCTATGCCACGTTTATCATATTTATACGCGTATTTTTTTTTCGTATGTACGCTTATAAAATTATTTTCCACTTAGATTTAAAATACATAGTATATACGTTTAAGTCTGATTAAAATATAAATATATGTATAAAAAGTTCTCGTTATTATTACAAACTGCGTGCGAGTTTTTCTATTTCTTTTCCTCTTTATCTCTCTCACCTCGTTAGAAGCTCATTAATATTTCGGACGTTCATAAATCGTTATTTACCACCGTTCGGAAACTTTTATTAGGTTGTCCCCGAAGTTACACAATATATTTTTCATTTTCATTTTATGTAGAAGTATACGTAAATTCCAATAAAGAACACCAAAGATATACCCGGAGAAGGAAAATATGTCAAACGCGGTTAATTTATATATTATGCGTCGTCGTAATAATAATAAAATTATTATGTTATACAAGAAGGGGAAAAAAATGAGACGAAGGTAAATAATTGTGTATATACATAGTGTGACAAAATACACGTGTTTGTATGTATGTATGTGTATAAAATATATAAGGGTCGGGATTCAAATCGTGTGACAATGTTTTATGATAAATGTATGTACAATGTTTCACCTCAAACCATAGAGATTGTAATTGTAATTTATAGTTGGTAAGTTAATAAAGCAAAAGTCGATACTGGTTCTACGCTGTATATTCTACGGACATCATGACGTTTGATTCAGAGTATGAAATATTTATAAAAGTATTTGGAAATAATAATAATAATTACATGTTTCCATAAAATCATGTGTTGAACCTTTATACGATCAATACACATAGCTTATGATAACATTTATAACAAGAACATGTTTATTTAATTATTAAACAAACCGCGTATGAGCGTATCATGTGTACATTATAATCAAACAAAATAATTCTCAGTAAACCTTTAATTATCTTACAAAAATTAATCCACAAGGCCAAGTTAATGCAAGAGTTCAATATTTGTACAGAGCAAATAATTTATTTTATAACATTATAATATCATAATTATTGCAAGGGCGTAGAATTCATTAGAACTCGCATACAATAATAACTTGATCATATTTAGTCAATAAATAGTGATGAATAAACCATATTGATACAGGTACATATAAGTTTGTGTACAAGTGTAAATGTTTGAAGATGACGGATTTTCTAAAATTCTGACGGTCTGATAAAATGAGAACCGTAATGGACAAATAATCATTATTTTACATGCATGATGTCTAACGGTCGAAAACATGTTTTGTAGAATAGAAGTAAAAATCGCACGGGATTCGCAGAAGTTTGTCAAACGAATCGTCGCGATGATTTGAATCGAAATAAAAATCGTGTACATGTATAACGTCCTATAATAGTACTACAAGTACCGGACAGGTATTGTGACGTTACTGGTTTTGACGAACAATATACACCGCGTAGTGAACCTTTAGTTCCGTGTGTTCGACTAAATGCTGTATCTACGACATATTAATAATGTACCACGTTTGTATACTTGTTCGGAGGAATCGCTGTCGAGAATGGAGTCGACAGTTTAAATGGAAGAACCGCGCGCTAGATGTATGCTTTAAAGGCGATACGATTAAGTGCTACGCTTAAGACTGCAATAAACAATACTTTTGTTCGTTTAGTTTTTTAATCGTTATGATGCGGTGACCACATGACGGCTTTGTACATCGTAATCTCGTGCGTCGTGAAAAAAAAAATGAAAAAAACTGACGATGCGAATCAGTGTGCGTACGACAATAGGTTCCAGGATTTGCCTGTAAAGAACGCGTTTCCGGGAATTCGAATCAAAACGATGTCGTAGTTTGTCCGTCACATATTTGATTTCATTCATTTTTTTTTCTTACATCCACTTACACCGGCACCGGTTAGTGTATATATCATATTCATGAGCATTAGTATTGTGATATTATTAAAATCAGCCGACCGCAGCAATCGCTTTTTCTTCTTTTTTCTTTTTTCTATTCTATATCGATACTATAATTGCGTGTACGTGTAAGTGGATTCGAATATGACAAGAATGCGCGTGGTTTTGAAATGATGTGCTTTGCGATAAATAAGTGTACAACACTATAACGTACGTCATCAGACGAATAGAAAACATAATTTATCGCTGAATAAATGTGTATTAATATATCGTATACACATGTCGACATGTTTGTTGTGTAGTAAAAGCGTACGCAATATGCTAACGTACTTTTCGAATTTTTATTAGGAATTAGGCGACAATGGCTATGTTATTCACGGTTGTATCTATACACCAAATGTACAGTTTTCTTTGGATGTAACCACTGCGATCCTAGAGATTTTAGGATTTACAATTATTAGGTACACATTTTATACGCAGGTTGCGTTAGGTTAGTTTTAGCCCGGTTATTTTAAAGCTCTGTAAAAGTTGCGTGGTCAGTTGGATAGAGTCCATGTATGTATGTACTAATGATTATAATGATTAAAGTATTGAATTAATAAAATATGGATGCCGGGTGGCAATAATGTGAAAACATCACCAGCTCCCAATTTCCTCACAAACTTCCCAATTTAAACAGAAAAAAATAAAAAAAGGTTACTTGCAGGCTATAGCACAAAATTGTTGCATATCTATCTATTACGTGATCGAGAGACATAAAATATAGAACACTTATTAAAGAATTATGATGAATGAAGAAAGGTTAAATGATTTGGCCTACAATAAATAAAGCTATAAGCTACAATGAAGTTACAATAAAGCTACAATGAATAAAGATTTAGAAGCATATAAACATTTAGAAAAAGAAATAAGCTGCTTTTATTAAAAAATAACTTAGGAGGATGAAAGTTGTATATTTATACGTAATGTATTTAGTATTATATGTGGTCAAATAATAAGTTGGTGTACGAATTATCTATTTTTTTTTATATATATAGTGAAAACAATACAAATTTAATTTGTATAAGATTTTTTTTATTGGTCCCCCCTCCAAATGGCTTTCTTTCAACCTCCGCTTATTTTTGTTCTGTAGGGGTATCTGGCACATCATCTTCCCCATCATATCTCTGTATTTTGGTGTTACAATGTATGTGGTTATTCTACATTTCCATTGCCTCTTGATCTCTGTTCATCTCCATCCACTGGATTTCAATGTCGATGATTGCACCAATGACAAATAATGCTAAAAAGATTTTCATATTGTTAATTATTCAGAAAACCGTTGAGAAATTTATAAAATTATCCTCTTCTAATTACCAATAAGATATAATTTTCTATTTTTTACTTTTTATTTAATGATGATCGGAGTAATCCTTCTGTTCAAAATCGCATACACAGACATAATAGAATCACTCATCGTGGTAAAACCAATACATTCCTGGCTTCGCTTTAAATGAAAATAATAATAAGTGAAAATGTAATGACGATAATAAAAACAATCGTACTGCGCAGTGGCGGCTCGTGTTATGGAGCACAACACTATAGTGTTCGTTTTGTGAAGGACACCAAGTAAATTTTAAGCAATTGGCAATTTCAGAACACCATGAAGACCTTTACGCCACCGGTTCGTGTCGTCGAACGTTTAATATTATTATAATAAACAACCGCGATCGGCCGGACGAGGCGACAGTTGATCAGTTTGAGTATCAAAAGATATTAACAATAATGAAAATACAATTAATAATAATAATAATAATAATAATAATAATAAAAATGATGATAATATTTTGCGGGCCGATCGGTATACATTCTATACGTGTAGAATCACCGTCGTCGGCGGCGGTTTCCTGCGGTTTCCGCTACGCTATAATTTATGTCCGCAGTAATTCAGTCGGACGTCTTTATTGCTCTGCGTATACGCGACCGTTGCGGCTTCCACTAGGTAGAAAAATATTGTACACCGCAGACCCGTGAATACAACAGCGCTCGTGCGACCGCAATATAGCATTAATAATAATAATAATAATAACAATAATAAAAATAATAATTATTATTATTAATGACGACTCGCGTTCGTATTATATCGTTATGCGTACAAGAATTTTTATTTTTTTCAAACGCCATTTATTTTATTGATTTAAATTTATTCTCCTTCTCCCGCAAAACAAGTTCACCGTTTTTCCCGCTCCTCCTGCAGTCGTCCGCAAAATCGCCAAAGACTTTCCAACCATTTCGCCCGCGGACTACTATTAATGATGTACAAGTATATGATGCAAACGCTTGATGTGCAAGTTCATTGTATCGTCCTCGTAATACGCCATTTTTTCCAATTTTTTTTTTTTGACTGTCCGACGGCTTCGTGTTTGTTACAAATCGTACATGTCGCATGAGGGACGTGCGCAAAAAAAAGTCGTCTAAGGTCGAAATTAAGTTGAAAAACGTCAACGTTAAATTTCCAAGTTAAGGAGTTTAAGAGCTCAAGATTATTCCGTTAGACTATATTATAAACATGTAGTTTCGTTATTTGTTTATTTTATATCACTACATTTATCGTACAACTTGAGAACGATAGAAACTCATTACGCGTTCTGCCCCACCTATTGAAATATTTTCACGTTTACAGACGATATAATAAAGGATCGCGAGAAGTGTAAGAAACAGTGAAATCGAAAAATTCTTAATCTCATTGTTACCGCAAACTTGATGAGTCCAAGGAACATTTTCTGACAAAACTACTGTATAATAAATAGTTTGATTGATCTTTCAAATTTTATATTCGATAGTAGTGTTGGCTATCTATAATATTGGCACCAATAATTTCAAATTGTTATACATTTTTTGATTTTTTTCAACAAATGTCTTCCAGTATTGACGTTCAAGTTAGAGTTGAGTTTGTTATTTGATGGTTTTCGTTTGTTTTATGAACACATAATACCAAATCCCCTTAAAATCTTATGATAGTGGCAATTCCAATGCTCAGTCATTATACTTAAATGAATAATCATTTTTTATATTTATGCTCTCGTTAACGATTTTTCAAAGACAATATTCCAGTTTACTCTTCTAGTAGTTCAACAATGTTGAACTTTTAAGATTATTGAGCATTTATGTAATGTGTCATGATGTTCACGAAGAATATTGTCATCTATACAGTGGGTAGAATATATGATATTTTTTTTTCTTTTATTAAAAATGAATTGTCGATATATTTATGCATATTCCTTTTCGTTCTGAAAACATATATTATACATATACAATTGTACCTAATACTTTTTGAATTATTATCTGTATACACATGGGTGCCAATTGGGAGGTCAAGACAAGGCACTTGCCCCCTCTGGAAAAATTATATGAACTTATAATTTAATAAAATACTATTTTTAATTATTAGGATTTGAAATAAGTATTAAAATACTCAATGTTTTAGGTTATACACAACTTTTATCTTATTAACGACACATAGGTACCGCCAATAATTTGTGGTGTACCCATGGGTATTATGCATAAACAATTAATACTTCAAATATTTTATCAGACATGTCTTAATATTCTCTGACTTCGATTAATCTGATTTATGAATTGACAGCTGATAATAAAATACACGCACTGCTGCACCGGCACTTTATATACTAATTTTAATATTTTTGGAATGAAACGAAGAAATGTACAGTTTTTATTTACAGAATAATACATTTGATTATATTGTATTAAAATGTATTTTAATTAATTACTGACCACAGAAATATTAATTACATAAATAATAGCATGATGCAATACCTTTAATATCATATTTATATTTATATGTTGAAATAACATTAAACATTTCTTTATCATGAATTTAAGAATTTTTTTATTTCCCCCCCCCCCCCTCTGAAAAGTTAGCTATGGACGCCTATGTGTATGCATAATATTTTAATCCATTTAATATTATAATTTAATAGTAGAACATTTACTACGTCTAAAAAATGTAAATCATTTAAATCACTCCAAAAATCCATTTATAACACAGTATGTTGTATGCACATAGTTATTGTGGTTCTAGGTCTATTATACTTAAACAAAGAACAATGTATTTATAAAAAAAAAAAACTCAGCTGTATACTTTTAACAGTTTAAATATATTTTCAAAATTTATGCGCTTGTATATACTTTCATCGCCGCGTCCCATTGTGATATATTAATAACCGTAGGCCAAGTACCTTATACTGCTTACCATAATATTAAATAACCAAATAAAATAATAATCGAAGATGAAATATATCAAAACTGCGTTTATAATATAATCCGATTAATTAATTATATAGAACCACAGAAGATGTAATGCATATATTATTATAGTATCTTAAGAACTTCCATAATTTAGTTTACATTATATAAATATACGAAATATTATAATTCATATACATAAATAAAAATCTATGTATAGATATTAATCAATATTTTAGAACATCTTCGACTAAAAGTATATACTATGATATGTTGTTGAATATTTAGACATACGTAACATGAAATAAAATCGTATATTTCGTATACTTCGTATTATATCGTATTTTTCTGTAAAATTATATTTTTTCATATAATATTATTTTTGTCGATTTTTTTTTTGGGAGAGTTTAGCTCATTATCCGATGTCAGACATCGTTTAATTGAATTCACCAGCACATACCTTAATAATATTCACTATTCTTATGAAAATGTATACCTTGAATCTTACCTCTACGTATTATAATATCATTGATTTTTTGATTTTCTTCTAAACAAATATCCGATGACTTGATAATATTTACCTGTAAGTTTTATCTCATATTGTTTGTTATGGAAACGTTTATACCTTATAATGTACATACTGAATTATAATTGCTAATGTTATACATTTATGAATATTTCGTTCAATAAAAACATAATATATACTAATTAATTTAAAGTGTTTAACTGCTACAGTAATGTAATAACTTTAAATGATAAATACTCATTACTCAAAAAATAAAATTAATGTTAATGTTAAAAATACTTGTCCGTGAAAAATAAAATAGATACATTTTTCTCTTAAGTATGTATTCAACTATTATAAAATACATGTTATTATGTTACATATTTTATATAATGAGCCGTATAAAATAAACTATAAAATTAACTGCAGTTGAGAAGGCGAATAGAAAAAATAAATAATATCAAGGGATGTTTGATTAGGAATTTCCTAAATAGCTTCTATATAGATGCGTTCTTATAAGTTATTAAATTATATTCTGTTTTTACTTCGGGTAAATTTTTTCCTTGGCAACGAAATGAAAAAAAAATATATTAAGAGTTTAGTAACATTATGTTATCAACATTTGTTGAATGCTATTGCTAAAAATTTTCATTATTTTTATATACTAATTTTCACTAATGTTGTTTTCTAGAACTTTGGAGGAGACATTCAAAAAATGACTAGTTTCATCGATAAAATAATAAGGGGTGTTGTAACTTCTAGTCGATGTGGAGGTTCTTATGGATAATATTACTCATATTTTTGTGCACGATGTGAAACCATGCCCAAAAAGGTTTATATCGACGTAAAGTAAAATTCGTGGTAAGACTTACAACGCATTCTTTTTTGGAATCTAAACACCCTATTGGGGATATGATAAGGATATATATATATATAGATATATATAGATAGGGATATGGAGATTTAGAATCGGACTAACAATAATGTAAATGTGTCGTCAATTGTAGTATTACATTTATGATTTGATAAACATTAAAATAGTGCACAAACGTTGTTGGTAATTGTTAGTATGTGTTTATATTTTATTTGCCAATGCTTACATTTATATTATCATGCATGTTTAACATCGGAAGAATGTTTTAGATCGCACTCGACTTTGAACGCGGGATATGAAGAAATACATATATAAATGATATATTTATTTGAACTTCAAAAGATAACTGTACGGTAAAGAATTTGAATTAATATCTACTAAATATGGTATTTATCTTATCATTTTTATAATACGATACATTATGTGTAGTTGTGTAGTGAATGCAGAGAGGTAGGTACAAAGCGTATGCGCTACGTATTTCTATAATTATTAGTGCGTTTAATTTATTTATATTTTTTTAATATATTTTTATTTTTTTTTAAACACGTTTCCACGCATGTTAGCTACAATGATAATAATGATAGCAAAAACGAAGTAATCTGGTCCGACTACGGTTCAGATACTTGAAGATCTCTATAGAAGTTTGCGGGTGCATCCAACAAAATTATAGGCCTCGCAACTCGTATGTTTGAAAAAAAAGTAAAAATAATTATCATTTATTCTTTTGAATGTATAACTATACCTCGCGATGCCGACACCGCGAGTTCGAAAAAATAATTTTTTTAAAAAAAAAATGATTTTTTTGTGTTTTTTCTAATAATAAGTTTGCTCGCATACCTACACATAACGTAGAATAGGTTATTATACGATTATACGAGTAATAAAAATTATGTTTCATTTTTCGATGTTGTTTTATTTTCACGTTAGTAAACGTCAAAGGTTGTATAAGTACACTATTTATGTATGTTTTATGATACGGTTATTATATTTTATTAATAATTAATAACATCATACTCGATGTAGGCACGTTCGTTTTTATTATCGTTTAAATATTGATTAAAAGAGTATTTATATATACGTACATACGTAAATGCTTAGTAAATATATAGATATATGTTGGAATAAAACGATTACCGTTACACTGCGGTGCACTCGTGTACCCGATGTGCGTGCATATGTTCTGGGATAAGGGACTTAAATAATATGCGATCGACCGTAACAAACATTTTTTTTCAGGAATGACTGGTATCAGATTTCTAAAATTACCTTTGAATATAACTATATAACTTAGATAAAATTACTTATTTCCCATTGGTCTCCTATTGGTCCCTAGTAAATGTCGTTATAGACTGTTTCTACAATATTGATAATATATACGTAATGTTTAATATACACGTAAAGTCTAACTGACCTAACTTGATAAATAAAGTTATAGAGGTAATGACTATTAAATAATAATAAAAGTATGTGTGTAAATAATATATATTATATTAGATTTAGTTTAGGTTTTCATTCAGGAGTGTGGAGTGCAAGGAAGTTTAATAGCTTGTTAATAATAAGCATTATTGTTATTGTTAATATTAGCATTATTCCATGTGTTACACGAATACAATTTGTTATACTTTTGAAGTTTTTTTTTGGAAAAAAAAAAAAAAACTAGACAATATTTATACTACTGTGACACAGTCGACCGGCGTTGGTTAAAACTGCATAATAAAACACTTAAAATGATAATACGTCAAAAATGATAAACGTTCATTAGTTTTTGAGATAATATTTAAAAAAAAACCGCAAGTAAATCACGACTGAACGTACGTTTTTTCTCCTTAAAAATCTCGATAATTTATAGTATAAAGTTGCGAATTGCAATATTTTCCGAATGAAATCCGCTGCACGCCATCACGAGCGAACACCGAATGGTGAGAAAAGTATAGTGAGTCTTTTATAAAATCACGCATATTATTACGTCCTATAATTCAACAGACCTGCACGCATTTTACATGTATAATAATATGATGATGAAGATGCGGCATTACGATCCTTAAAACGCCATTCCGAAAACTACCAACGACGGCGGGCGCACTGCGTTGCGGCTATCTAACGGTATGACATAGTATTATATTGACATCAATTGTAATCTAAGATTATATTTTATTGTAAATAGTTTACGTGTTCGTAGTATTGGATTACATTTTTTTTTCGTCATACTTAACAATGTATTGATTCGGATTTTTTTCCCCCGGAATCAAACATAATTTTTTTACTACTCCTCTTCAACATTTCTTAATTATTCAATAATTATTATTATTCAATTTTAACTATGTTTAATGTCTGATATTGTAATTTTAGTTTTAATACTATATGTATATATATAGTGCTATATGTGCTATATTAATAATTTTAAAATAAAAATGTAAAAGTATTATTTAGCTGTTCAAACACATCCCCTTCAAGCTACCCCATACGCACGTATTGTTGTCGACGTTTCAAGTGTTTTTAACTCGTTCGAAATTCGTGTATTTATATGTAGGTAATAACACCCGTAACACGACGCGACAATAATAATAATATATTATACTCCGGGTACACATGCGCAGCCACGACAAACAATGAATGAGTGAAAAATAAATCATTGTGCACGATAATAAAATATTCCTCGAAGCGTGTCTAATAAATTACACGAAAAGAAAAATATAAATAAATAAATATGAAAAAAAATAACGTTTTCATTAACACATGTTTTTTTTTCTTCTTTTGAAAATATAGTAGTGGTGTCGCGTCCGGAACGCGAGAGAAGGATAGAAAGATAAGGACGAGTGACGACTTTGAGACGAGCGAAGACTACCACGACGAAAACCTGTTGCGTTAACGTCTTTATAAACATTTGACAAAACGAGTTGGTGGCAGAACAATTTCTATGTATATGAAAACTGACAAGTGTACATGCGCGGACGTTTATCCAGATATAATTGAATTTTCGAATTAAGCGCATTATACAATGTCTTTGACACTGAGACGTGTGCCTTTAGACATCGTACAAATCTTGTGAATAAATTATTATGATTATTATTACCGGAGAGGGTGTTAACTGTTCGTGTGTATAGTGAATACGTCATCGTTTACACTTTAAAACATTCTTTTATTATACATTGCGTATTGTATTATAGCTGTTTACCAAATAACACGTTTGAATTTGAATAATTCCATGAGAAAAAATCCAAAATCGCGATAATTGCCTGTAGACCGGTTATTTTTAATAGAAAATACAATTATTACAATGCTATTGAAAGCTCTACGGAAACAAAGAATAAAATGAAAATAAAAACTTTAATATATATATAATGTATTATTGTTTTATATTATCATGTATTATATTGTTTTAAATAGCACGTACTTATAATGTTACATTTTAATTAAGAGTATCAATGAGACAAATGAGCCGAGACAATACAATATTGTATTTGAGCAATGTAAAAAGATACCTAGAAATAGAAATCTTGATTGAACAACTCCTGCATGTTTGTAGGCACTAGGCTGGAGATTAAACGGTTTTGATATAAAAAATTAGATTACTTGCGTGTTTTGAAGTATATAAATTAATATTCACTATTTTCTTTATAGTTTATTTGCATAATATTGAGTCATTAAATAGTTGTTAAAACGTTTGTTGTTTACAACAATATATTAAATAATATACAAATATTTTGATTAAGTGAACCGTATTAACGTGTAACATAAAAGAGCATTAAAATTACCAATTCTGGTTATAAACGCGTTAAAATTGTTTGAGCAGTATATGTGGAAACCGCGATTGGATTATGTTAAAAATTAAAAATATTGATTTCATTGGTGTTTCTCGTGGTCGGTTTGAAGAAATCAAAGAAGTCTTCGGAAAATATTGCATACAATTATGCGAAAACTGTTTTGAATAATTTTTTATACAAACGTGATATAGAACACATAATATATAAGCGTAAAAAATGCAGAATATGCAAAATATATGCAGAATAGAGCATCATAAAAATTTAATCTGTAATTTTTTTCTATTTATTCTATGTAGGTATAACATAGGATTAAGTGCGGGTGGATGAAATGGAGAGAAGCATCGGGCGTGTTATGCGATAAGAGAATTCCAATTAGGCTGAAAGGTAAATTTTATAAAAGTGTAGTGAGACCAACTATGCTGTATGGTTCAGAGTGTTGGGCGGTTAACAGGAGAATAGAACAAAGTATGAGTGTCGCGGAAATGAGAATGCTTAGATGGTTGAGTGGAGTGACAAGAGAAGATAGAATAAGGAATGAATACGTGAGAGGTAGTGTTGGTGTAGCGCCAATTGTGGACAAGATGAGAGAAAATAGGCTGAGATGGTTTGGGCATGTGATGAGGCGAGAGGAAACGAATACAGTAAGAGTGGTTATGAAGATGGACGTTGAAAGGAAAAGAGGAAGAGGAAGACCAAAAAAGAGATGGTTGGAGACTTTGGAGAATGACATGAGGGCTGTCGGTGTGTGCAGAGGAGATGCGATTGACCGAGTAAAGTGGAGGTGTAGGACAAGGGTGGCCGACCCCATATAGTTGGGAGGAAGGCGAAGTAGAAGAAGAAGAAGAAGAAGAAGAAGAGGTATACATTTAATTACATCTTGTACATTAAACATTTAATGACAAAATTACAAAAATAACTATAAATTACTATATTATAGATGTACAAGAATTCAAAGTATAATTTATAAATTTAAAATGGTTTTATTGAAGCGTAATAGGAACGATTTTAAATTATATAGAAATTAAAACTGGTTTCATGCTTTCATAACAATCAGCTTCAGAATTAAGAACTACGCAGGGATTAATTTCTCTAGATTTATAGAAATCGATTAAAAATATACGTAATATTTTTACAACGATACAAGATTGTCAAAAAGTATTATAAAGAATTAAAACTAAAGATTTTTAAATTTGTGATGTAGTGAACGCTTGGTTCATTTTTTAAATATAATTATTTATGTACATATAAAATATTAAGTAGTATGAAAACTGTTTATATATATATATATATATATTGAATATTATGAAAATGTACAAATATATTAATTTAAAAAAATGTTTCTCAAGGGCTCATTTCAAAAGGAAAAACAAATATTACGGAATCCATGTTTCACTGTCTGGTCTATGGGAAGAAAAAAAATAAAATAAAAATAACTTCCGTTAATCGAATATTTTATTAATTATGTTTGTTTAACAAAATACACTTTTTTACAACTATATAATTATCTATCGATACAGGGAAAATAATATCCCCAATATGTCTCAATTAGTCTGTCAAAGTCTATAATCAAACACTAAAGATCCGGGATAACATCTTCTGAGCTAGCAGTGGTACCTAGTAATCATTTTATTTCTTTAACGAAACTTATCAATAACCGTTGTACAGGTAACTAACTATAAATATAAGCTATATTTACTAAACCGTCCCCTTGTCTACCGACAGTATTATTATTTTAATAGTTATTATAGAGAGTAATAACATTTTTATTAATATCTACATCAAATGTTTAACACTCGGGTTATTACTGATCTAGAAAAAATCCTTAATTTAGAACTAATTCGATATTGTTTGTTAATAGAAAATTTTCCTTATGTGAATTGGACTTGTTAAATAACTTCGCGTACCTGTCAAGCTTTGGATACGGTAGATTTCCAGCCCTAAATTCAATGCATCTCAGTAGTGACAAATATTAATATAATAACAATAAAATTTTATATACGTTATTATCAGATTATCTGATTGTTATTTTTGATACGGTTGCGCTGAAAATAAAATGTACAAACAAAATTTATGCTACGATTTATTATCGTTGTATCCACCGTATCGTTTGACGACCACCTTTAGTATCAAAAATATTCCTAAGTCTGGTGACAATGGTATTGTAATAGACCCTGGTTGATTATTTTCGTCATTTCTCTTTTACTTGGTATCTCAGGTACCCTTTTTGCACTGTTAATTCTTGTGAGATGTTTTGTTGTTTCACTCCAAATCTTCTCAGGGGGGTTTCTGTAACGTGACAAAAGGGTAACCTTGTCAATAAATAATACTTATATAATATTCAATAATAATTATAATGAGAACGACTCCAATTATTTATGTTGCGCGTGCGAGGTGTTATCTGTGTCGCTACATAGTAAACTTGGTCGACGGGCGGCGTTCGTTTTTGCGCTCACCTCGTAACCCCTCCTATCTCTTGCACGCCGTCTTGCAAATCATATCACCGGATCATGAATATTTGATTGTGTGGTTTTTTTCATTAGTAATTACATAATAATATGAATAATAATATCGGCGATGCTCAGGCGTCGTGCCGAAAGGTCGCCATTTTTAAGACACTCCGTTTTTGTCGCCGGTTAAGTGCGGAGCAACCGTTTTTATATTTATTTCTGTCAACATTTTTTATTATACGGCGTCGGCCGAACCGGGCCGCAGCTCTCGTAGCCCTCCGGGGCTGGTAATGTATACTTTTTAATATTTGTAATGTATGAGCCAGGTTATTATTATTATATTTATTTTTGAGCACCGTGCCTTAAGCACCGGTGCTGGTATTATTATTATTAAATTATTATTTTTCATTGAGGTCTAGAACGGTGACGGATGTGTGCCAGACCATCTACCCCGTTTCTTTATTTATTATCATTGTAAAATTTATGGTAAGGTGATGGTGGGGCATTTCATTCCGGGATGTCCCAACGTCCTGCAGACATATTTGACTAGTCCAGAAACCAGCAACTTGTCTGGAACGTAAACCCGCCGTGCTTTAGCGGTACGCCGTGTTGGACAGCCGGTGGGTACCCGAAGGCGTTCATCGCATTATTTTTAAAAGCGTAGGTGTCATTTTTTTGTTTAAATACATTTTATACGACTGTACCCCTTCAATTTCAGATAAGGTTTTATGATCATTCGATTTTTTTGCCTCATTTAACTTAAATTATCTTTAATAAATTCCATTTCAATTCAACTTCAATCTATTGTCTTTTTCTCGTGTTTTCCGTCTTCAACGGACTCATGTATTTTATTGTTCCAACAAAAACCTTTGGTATATAAGGTACGGGCAACGGTCTCCAAGACCATTCCACATGGTAGATGTACTGTCACGTGGTATTGAAGCAACACTACGGCTCAGCTGTTAATTTTATGCACTGTTTTTATGTTAATTATTTTCGAAAAATACCATGTTCGCTTCATTGTCGTCGTGGTATTTTTCCAACAAAAATCCTAATGTGATCCGACCTCATGGTCTCGGCCAGTAGGTTGGCGACCCTATTTATGTATCCATATTAAACGCCATGTAAGGTACAACCACGGCCATTGCGTCTGGCCGAATTATTAAGATTTTTAACTGTACGAGTGGTAACCTTACAAGTGTAATTACGATAGTCGTTAATGGATGCGCAGATTTTGCGTCAATTTAATGTGGATCCGAACTGGTACGCGCGTAGAAACCATGACGATATGTGTGTAGGGGTATTTGGAAATCTGTCTGCGTCTTCGACTATGTTGGTGTACTTGCTGTGTTTGACTGTGTTGAAAACTGTCGGTTTAAATTCATTAGGACGACTAGTGCGGCTCTAGCGTATAAACACTACGCTTTTGGGCGTTGTACCGTATATACATACGTATGCGTGTACATCACGCGAGGTCTAAATATTTTAGAAATCCGTCCGCCGCTTCCATTGCGCAGTGGACGCAGGTACTGCGGGACGATGCACCCACCTACGGGATTTTTAATGTTTTATTTATTTTTTTGATTTATGACTCCCAATTTGTTCGATGGCAATATTGCGTTGCAGCCGTTGCTCGAGATTTTTGTCACCTATCACGGGATATAAAGTCAATATAACATAATAATCCCGAACAGACATGGAAATCAAAAATAATACAATTATAATAAAGCTGTCGTTGTAGGCGTTCCCCCTCCTCCCACCCCGGGGGTTCTGTCGGTTCCGACGAAGTACAATAATTAAAACGTCACGTCTATGTCTACGCCTCGCGGCTTAGTAGTTGGAAAACCACCATCGTGCGCGAGAGTTGGAGTATGTAAATATTCGTATATATACATATAGTTTATATGTGTGTATGTGTGTGTGTGTGTGTGTGTGTGTGTTTGTGGAAGAAAGTTAATCCAAAAACTCTTTGTCTAGTATATATATAATATGTATTTACGTGTAAAACTCGACTTATAAAATAAATACATTGTACGAATAATTACATTTCAGTTCTAAGATCAAGGAATATTCTAATAAAACAACGCGGGTTGATAAGTACAAAGTTTTTTAAACAAAACGTTTTCCATACATAAACACGGTTCGAATTTAATTCAACACTAGAGTGCAATAATATATTACAATATATGTATTGTTATAGAGATATTTATGACTCGATCCAAACCTTTAGAACACAGACGACATAAATACTTATCAATGATGATACAAGAAAAAAAAAATTAAATTAAAAAAAAAAAAATCAATCTCATCGATTAGTGTATACGTAATAATGCGATTGTTGTGCGTCTTGTAGTAATTGATTTTCTGTTTTTTTTTTTTTTTTTTTTACATAAAAACTGCTTAGTCGCCGCTTGTTTATTATAATCACTTTGTTTCTATGTTTTTAACTGCGCACAATACACTTTTCAATACAAAGCGTATCTCCACATGAGGAATTTTTGATTGAGGTGCCGACCGAGCGTCTTATTAAATGTCAATTATTCGAATACAATTATTTTTTTATTTTTTAACAATAACGTGAAAGTGTACAGTGGCATATATAAATGACTGTTGTGCGACACCACTATATAATACACGACGTATAATATAATAATATAATATCAATGGTTTCAGCATTTACCCGAATATTATTCAAAACGCGCTGCAATCGTTGGAAATCATCAATAATAATCTGTTGTTCCTGTGTTCACAATGCAGTGTGATCGGTTCCATGTATAATATTTTTATTTTCGACAACGATAAATTTACACTAGAGTGTGAAATCTTTTAAAACATTTGTCAATTATTAAATATATTATTTGAAGCGTTAGAACTACAGTTAACGACGAACGGTATACTATAAATTGTACCTCTATTATACGCACATATATTATTGTAACAGGTACGGCGATATGCAAGGCTAAAAAAGTTGAAAGTTTTAAATTTTTTGAGTTTTAACTCTTCGAGTTAATCTAAGAAAAAGTAAGTTAAGTTATGTTAAAAGTTAAACAATATGTTTTTAACTTTATTAAATTAAAAATTAATGAATAAAAAAAATAATACATTATTTTTTAAAAAAGTTAAAATTAACTTAATTAAAATACAATTTTTCTTACGCTTTCTCATTGGTAATGAAAATAGCATTTCTTCAAATTATATTAATTTAGATATTTTTTTAGCTCAGAGTTATTCCCACCTTAAAAAGCAAAGGATTGAGTATTTGATCGATAAACTTTCCACCACCTGTCAAAGGGATAGAGTTAAAATAACTTGTACTTTTTTAATTATTCAAAAGATAAATACATATATTGGAGTGGAATATTTTTATAAATACTAGTGGTATTTTGTTATTTGTATAATACTTCAATAAATGGTATACTAACCTATTTCATATATATTATATAACCAAATAATCTATAGTAAATATATTACTTACTTCCACTATTTTTTTTATGGACAATTTTCAAAAAATATACACAAAACCTCAAGTAAAACCTTAAATAAATTCTTCTCATTTCAATTATATTATCAATTATTATCAAAAAACTATTTTAATGATACTATAAAAATAAAATTTTTTAGATAAACAAAACTATATGGAAAATTGATTTGTTTAAATATTAAACTTAATTTTTTAATTTGAATTTAATACATTGTACATTAAAAAAGTAACTTTTTAAACTAAAAGTTACTTACAAAATAATATAACGAAAAATTAACTTTACTTTTTAACCTAATTTTAATTTATAACTCGTTAATGCCCAGACATAGTGATATCTTCAACCACGTCCTATTTAAACATTCTGGTACCTAATGCGTTATCCTCAGGCACGCGGTAACACTTAAACTCGTGAATCATGTGTAAAACTATGTTCACATTATCACGCCTATAAATATTTTAGAACATATTAATTATGGTCAGCTAATATATATAATATTTTATAAACGCCAAGTAAGACGTGAGGCAGAGACGAGTTTAGGGTTTTAAGAGGATTCAGCACATGTTCGAATATATTTTTTTTATCTAAACAGCAATATAAATCGTTGCATTCATGACATATTTAGAGTTTGAATAACTAGAAATTTAAAAACAGAAATTTATTTTTACTTTAGGATATCGATTTCCGAAAAAGTTACAGAAATTTCAGTTTTTGATTTTTTAAACTATCGTGTATAACTATATTTGTCGGTCAGTATTTTACATAAAACGTATACCGTGCTCTTAAAAATTTGCTCATTAACTTTCACGTTATGGGTTTAAACTCTAAATCAAGCATAAACTCCACGCGGCTTATGTTCTATTTGACATTTTACAATTTTGTTACACTACACCATAGATATTGTAGAGATGAATATCTTTAAACAATAAACAATTAAACAAGAGCTGAATTCTTTTAACCAATGGTGTATTTAGTAATTTTTCATTTTGGGTGGGGGGTAGGTATTCAATATTTTGTGACAACGTGTAGAAATAAAATTTAACATTGTTATTGCGTTGTCTGGTTATAACTTAGATATGTATCAAATCAATAGGACCAATGGGAGGGAGGTCTGGACTCCATAGACTCCTTCGTCAATACACCAATGCTCTTAATCGCGATTTATTAGTGTACAAGAAAAGTCTCGTTTTCCCGCCGCGAATACATTCTTGAAAATACGGCGCAGAAAAACATACATACGTATATAATATTTACGTCTGTCGCATTACAGGGGGTAGTATTCGACGCAAATTAAAAATTAAAAATTCATCGTAACGGTCTAATTAAAAACAGCTTTCCTCGTACGATATTGTTATTAATTTGGACTGTTGGCGATCCTTATCATACACGCACAATCGCCGTCAACTCCCCTCCCCTCCCTCCGGACCCGCAACATGTTCTGTTGGTTCCTACGTGTGTACACGAGTAGATGTGTACACAGTGGTGTACAAAAGCATACGTACACCCAAACAACACACGTTACAAATAATAATAATATATCCATTAGTCCAGTAAAAAACAAAAAGACTGGAATTAGCCGTTTTGACGTCCGGTCGTCGTCGGGTGGGCCCACGCAAACCTTTATAACAGTATACACAAACACACACACACACACACACACGCACACGCACACACACACACATACGCACACACATACACACACATATACGCATACAAACACACATCTTATTTCAATAATAATCTCTTAAATCTTTTGTATGCGCGCGCGGCGGCCAAAACGAAAGGGTGCTACCATAATATTTCTCGCCGTGCCCACCCGTCGCTCACGCCCCCGCACCCAACCCTCGACCCGTAGTCGTCATTCGCGCCGAATGATTTCGAAATTAAATAGTAATAAAAACGTACTTAAAACGTAAAATCTCACGCAGGGGGAACTCGGTTTATGAAGTGCGCCGCCTCTTCGGGAAATTAAGACATTATTTTTCGTAATTTATTATTCCGTACGTTCCAAATTATAGTCGACACAACCGACAAACGTCATATTATTCTGTAATACAATTTATTTTAATAAACACGTATAAATACCATTGCTCAGATGCACCTGTTACGTTATCACATACGTTATGTAATATACGCTGCATGTACACTCGTATTAAACTTTATAGTAATAAACAACTTCACCAAAATATGCTAAATAATACCTTTATATATATATATATAAACTGTACAGAATATACATATACATACATAGAGTAATCGGTAAAATTATCAAATGTTTGGTATTTTAATTTTATTTTCCGACAAAACGGTATTATCAAAAACGCGAGATTTCGTTTTAAAACGGTTTCAAGTATTATAACACTAATATGTAGTGTAGACGATGTACACGATCTGTTGATAAATGATGCAACTTCATATGGTTGAGTTTTAAATGTTTTTCAGGAAATTTTTATCATCACTACGTGTTATCGAAATAAGTATAGGTTTGGTCCCAAGTAGTATCTTCATATTTAATAGGGTTCAAATTAATGAAATATTTCGTTTCTTCCTGTTTTCCGAGTAATCGAAGTTACATTTCTATAATTGAGCATCTTTTTGCTGGCGATCAAAGAGATGCGTATCGTGAATAACAGTCGAAAACAATAAGATAAACACGTCTCAGAAAACTAAATAAATATTATAAATGAAATAATGAAATCACCTTCAAACCTAAAACAGTCAAACAGGTTTCAGTGTTTATTAAATTAGACCTGTACTCCGTAGACCGTACTCTACACAGGTGTATACATACAACGCGCTGTCGTGCAACAGCCCAACCAGAAACTAGTTGTACTTCGATTAGAATTAATAATTGTTGGCGTATCAATGTTTCCGAGATTGATTGACCACGCGCGGACCATCGAGTCAATTATGTCTAATCAAAACGAACGTCGAGAGATGGAATAACGCGGTGACAGGTTCGCGTTGACATTGTACCGTAGACACGATCAGCCGTTGAGGTTTTTTTTCGCTGCAGGATTCTCGAAACATTAGTTTTTTTTTTTTTTTTGCCAGCATTTTCCAGAGCGTTGCATTTCCAGCTCCGGTGGGGTAACATTCGCGCATCGCCGCGATTTTATACGTTTACGTATTTGTACATCACGGCGACTGCGGTCACGTTTGTCACCCCGTGTTCAGCGCATACGCGCACGGTAAACATTACTGTTAGGACCGCGGTTGCGAGCGCGTGCCGAACCGATGTGCGCACCGACGGCTAATTTAGACATCATAATATCATTACGATTCGGGTTCCCCTGATGGAATGCGCGGTGAATTATGACCGCCTGCCGTTAGTTACGTGTAAGGTTTCCAGCTGCGACCAACAGCCCACAAATCAATTTTTCTACCGCTTTATTATAATCTGTTTCTCCGCGGTGCACAATACGCATACGCACGGGGCAAGCACCGGCTATTTGTACCATACCTGTTTAATTAATAGTACGATTTTTTTTTTTTCAATGATCACGTCAGAAGTAATTTTTCAAAAACTCGTTTTCCCCGTCTCAGCGACCCCGGCGCGAACGAAACCCTTTCCGAGAGTATGGATGTATGTAATGATATTCAAAAAGAATAAAACACTGTCGACTGCGTGGCGCACCGGCCAGTGTCGTTTTTTTACGAAATGCGTGTACATATTATATTCATATAATATTATAATGCGTACGGGCATTGGTATCCGCGTACGTACAATATAATTTATTGTGAGCCCATTACATATATAACCGTAAGTATTATACCATTGATTATGTATTACTATTTATAATCAACGGTAGAACTTAATTAATCTCCGATTTGATTGAATAGCAAAAATATTATCATTTTTAGATGGTCGTAATTGATTTATTTTTGCTTTCAATCTATGTACCTAATATATTGTAGACTGAAATTTGATATTTTTGTCATTATCCATTTTTACATTTATGACATTTTTTAAAAAATAGCAATAACTGCTTCAGGATAAAAAAAAATTATATAATTAACAACAATGAAATCACCTACCCCAACAATTTTTTATCTGCGTTTCTAAATCACACTCAGAAAAATGTTTCGTATTCGTAATGAGAAACGTATATTAAATTAAAGAAAATCTGGTATGATTTCGAGCTAATGATATTGATTCATTATAATAAATATCAACTTTTCATAAAACCATTGAAGAATAATCAATGACGTGTTTATGAGGGAGGGAGGTTCAAGGGTATTGAACTCCCCTAAAACAAAAAAAACAGATACATGTTCCTACAGCATAGATAAGTAATAAAAATTAATGAATTAAAATAATAATATAAAAGGTATAAATAATAATGAAGTATATAATAATTATATAATAATTATTATTAGCACCTAAACATTATATATATATATATAGTTACATAAAATAATATAAATTATGTAAACAAACTATTAAAAATAATTTTTTAATCTTATAACTGCTTCATTTTGGCAATTCATACAAAGAATAGGCTCAATAAGTTTATTAAAAAATTTTAAAACAAAAATATCTGATAAATATGGAGTTAAAGCATAGCTTATTAAATGTTATTTTAATGCAACTACCTATATTTAAAGTTTATTTGACATGGTTTTCGGTAAAAAGTGAAAGGATATAATTAATTTTGTAAATAGTATTGCAATATGAAATTGAATCATAACAAATATAATTTTAGCGAGTATAGTCAAATCATTTGATGGCAATAACATTTTAATTTCTGAAAAATATTTTAAAAAAAGTAACTGTAGATTTAACACTTAAGGGAAACCATTTAGTCGTTTTAAATTTTAAAATTAATTCAGCAAAGTTGATAAAAAATTTGGAATATTTAATCTAGAAGTTATATTTTTACAGTAAGATTTAAGTTCTTAGTGTTTTGATTTAAAGTTGTAAAACCAAAGAAATTTTAAAGGTCGAGATTTTCTTATTATATTATATTATGATAGTGAGTTAACAAATGGTGTTTCGGTTTTAGAGTGTCATTGAATAATTCTATATATTTATAATTATGATATGCAATGTGTTCATTTAATTTTGCTAGATTTGAAACGTTAAATTTAGATTATAACAATAAATTGAATAAATATAAAAAATTAATTAAAAATAAACAATATTTATCATTTTCTGGTATTAAATCTCCATAACAACAGAGGGAAAAAATTTACAAAAAAAGTCTGTACCTATCAGAAATCTATACTCTATATCCCAAGAACTCATATTTATTTTCAATTTATCTTTTGTAATGAACATTAAAACATTAAATTAATTAACTATTTCAGAATCATCGTAGTTGAATCCTTTTTTCCGATGTTTAAAATTTCTATAGTAAAATACTATAATATTTTGTAATTCACAATAAAATGGTACTTATTATAAATTGCAACTCATTGCAACAGTGAACCGTCGTCGTTAGACCATCGTACGCCATCATAAACCACCACGCGCTATCGTCTGTTAACGAACTTTACCAGTTCACGACTATTATTATTGTTATTACTTTTATAATTATTATTATATACATCGTGATAAAATTAATATTTAAATCAACTTAACCGTATAATTTTAGTTATTATTTATTAAGCGTGAAACCGTGTTAAGTGTTTATCATTCAACACTGAACACGAACGAATAATTATTAAAAACCTTGATTTATTGTTTGTACGAATTAGCGATGTATAAAATTTACTGTGTAATACATCGCAAATACACATAATATTCACAGAATAATACATTGTACACACACAATATTCACCGTATAATATCACATTGTAATATTAAAAAAAAAAAAATCCATCGTCTACGCAACGCAAGGGCGTCTCTGTTCCAGTTTTCAGAAGGGAGCGATTTTGCTACAAATTTTTTTTAAAAAAAAAAAAAACAATAATATATGCAAAATCAATTTATTAAATTCTGATTTGTAAGTGAACATAGTAACTTCTTGCTGGTCAAGTTATTTTGATCTGCAAATGTCATGACATACAAATTATTTCTTATGTAAAAAAAAGATACAAATATATAACATTTAGTTAATAATAATCTAATTATATTCTTTTATTTAAGTACCAAGTAATTGTTTATTAATATTCTATAAAACAAATTTTTCAAAGCGTTTTTGTTCTGCAAACCTATCTATTTATTATTTTCCATATACCTAATTCTACATAGCGATGTATATACAACATTGTACAACAGTGCCAAACTAGTCAATCTTTTCTGTCCAAGTTTTTAATCTAATAAGTATTAAATCATAAACACTGACTATATAGAGCAAATAGACTTTGTGTATATTATTACAAAAATATTAAAGTAATAAAAAAAAAAATGACCACTTCATAGCCCCCCCCCCAAAAATACGTTCTTGTTGCAACGTAGGTATATGTTAGACATAATAATTAATTCATTATCAGTCAGACTCGGAATCAAAAGTGTTTCCGTTAATGGTTAAGACATATTATGAAGTCAATCATCTAAAATGTCATCAGTGATAAAGTCGGTCTCACATAATTTATTCTCTTCTTTAATCACGTGACTAATACAATTCTTCCACATCTCGGGTGTTACTCGTTCCACATCTTTATACATTAATTTTTTTACATCTGGTAATTTATAGGTAGTGTGGTCATTTTAACGAGTTGTTTTACAGAGTACCATGCCAACTCTATTGCAGTCGATTCACGGTGATATGGTAAGTAGTCTAAGTACAATTTTAATATTTTCCTTTGCCAATTTATTAATTACGTACTTTTTACAATCAGTGAAAAATTCTACCTCTTTCAGGAGTATATGTTTGATCATTAGTTTGTTAATTAATTTTCTCCTAATTGCCGTCCATTGAATAATTTTTTCCTTGTTCCACAAAGCTTGGGGAAACATTTTTTTTCTTACCGAATGGTACGACGTATTATTAACGTAAGTTTTTATATATTATTATTAATTTATAGTAAATTATTATTCATAACAATCACTGCATTTTCTTTTAGAAGTGGTAAAATGCTACTAAACCACTCGTAAAATGTATTACTATTTATTTCATCATGATAATATGTATGATAATTATATATGATAATGATTAAAATTATATTTGGTTATAGGTTAATTACATTTTTAATTTGAAGTTGGAACTCTTGAAATTGATTCTTGTATAATACTCCTCATAAGTTGGGTTGGTCTTCCTTCGATGTAAAAATATTAAAAATATATAATATATGAATATATATATATACATATACAGGTAATAATTTTTTATATACATTTTAACGTTCAAATGTTGATAAAATTCTTAACTTAAATCACAAGAATCTATATTTTTTTGTATTTAAAATTAAATAAAAATAAATATAAACTTTATTACTTAGGTACGTTATACTTAAAAATTGACCTCTAGGTTCCCCAAAATTATTTCTCTGTAGTTAACAAAATAAAAAGCATATCGGAAAGTTGCGAAGATTTTTTAATGAATATTAGACTTAGACATTTTGATTAAATCGGATATTTTATAGAAATTCATTAAATACTTATGAATTTCTATGTAGGTACGATACTCTTTATTTTGTTGTCTAAAAATATGAACCGCAAGAACTTGAAACAAGTATTGAGTAGATTCTCATATCATCATTTAATATAAGAATTAGTATATAATAATGTAAAATATTATTATTAAGTTGGTTAAATCAATGTCCTTAGATTATACATAAAAAAATGCGATAGATTTTCGCACTTGAAAACGTGCAAAATTTACATCGTGCTCGAGTAAAACGTAAGCATTAAATATATATATATATATATATATATATATATATATATAATGATGAACGTGCACATCGAGACCGATTATCGTTAGGCAACTAAATTCAAAAATCCAAAAATCCCGCCCGGGCGCCGAAACGGACGATTACAGGTGCCGCGTTCGCGTGCATCGACCCAATATAATAATAACAATAATAATAGTAATACCCGTGTATATAACATACACGTAACACAGTGCGGTACGTTAACAACGACATTCGAAGACCCCTCGAAAAAATTGTTTACCGAAACAACAATATGATGTGTAATTATTACGATCATAGAACTACGTGGCGGTGGTGTGTTTAAGGTAGCTGGAACCGAACATTTTTTTTCTTTCCTTTCTTTCCCGTACGATGGTTTGTGGTAAAAAAAAAAAAAATAATAATAAATAAATAACATACCGGTTATTCTTGCCACGTTGTAACCGCGCACTGTTTGCCGAAAGAGAGAACGAGAGAGAGAGAGAGAGAGAGAAAAGAATACTCGAGATAGTAGAACGTAATACGCGTGCGTGAGTGCGTGCATGTGTGTGCGTGTGTGCGCGCGTACATGTAAATATGAAATATTATATTTTTACTGAAAAATTATTATTACCCGGTCCGGATCGCCTGTAAATAAGTCATTATGTACCGTATTAAGTCATTACTGTCGGCCTGCACGGGTTGTAATTACGATGCACACGTACACGAAGGGGGCCGTGCGACCGTCCGACGGTGGCGAGTGGGCGAGCGCAGGGAACCGTTTTCCGTTCGGTCCTACGACTCCGATGGCCACGGGGTAGAAGGTGGAGCTCTTCGGCGTCACGTGTAATACGTGTACACGCGTGCGTGCGCGCGCGAGTTTTTTTTTTCCCTTCCTTTTCGTTTTCCCTGTAAGTGAAATATAATGATACGGTGCGCGGCGCAACTACACGTGAACTGGTGCGGTTCTCGTCCCGATGACCCGCGCCGCCGCGGGGACCGGTATGGGACACTTCGAAACTTATCTCGTTTTCGGTACTCCGACCGCTGCCGCAATCGTTATGCCGCCCTCCCTCCCCCGTGCGAGACCCCATCCGTAACACGTGTTCGCGCGCGCACCGCCGTTGTTTGTCTGCGGACGATCGTTCGCAACGTCCGCGGAGATCGATATTATCGCACGGTAAATGCGCAACACGCGTGCGTGCGTGCGTGTGAAACGATTTAAGAACAACTGACTGTTTGATCCGACACGTCCCGGCCGGTTTTGCGACGTGAGTACTGTTTATTTTACACGCGCACACACATATGTGTTAAATATGTATGTACTCGAGACATTAAAATTTCTAATCTTCTTTTTTCGGTCCGACCACGCCGGATAGCGATTTAGAAATGTATCGGTTTTGGATGCACTTCTCGAAACGTCAACAATCTTAAACCAAGCGAAGCCTAAAATCACCCGTTGAAATTATCAACATTCGTGTACTTAAGCCGTTTCACGCATCATTCGTTTTGCAGTACGTATGATTACTGCCAAAACTGTTTACCTAAAACCATAGCCATCTACTAGAAACAAAATAGAACTGAACTGTAGCGTACGGTAAACGACTTCGAGTAATAACATATACGAACAGATACTACGCACAGTCGTTCAAACTTGAAGTATTAGGAATTATTTTATTCTATTATAAATCAACGTGAAACCGCGTATAATATGTAAAACGTAACAACCCGGTATTTGAAAATTATTTATTTATTTTTTTGATAAAACAGTTACAATCATTTTAATAATACATCAATAGTTAATACAATATCACAAATTAAAGAATTTGTTTTTACAACAATAATCTGTTCGAAATTAACGAATACAATTAATGAATGTTAGACGGAGAAACAATTTTAGCTGAAAACAAATCATCTATCGATCAATTAAGCGCGTCCGTCGCAAAAGTAAACTCTTATTAATTGTTCTTAATCTAAACATCGGACAAAAAATGTTAAACAGAGGAAGCTCTTCGGGGTGATGATATCGCACACATTGTACATCTTCTTATACGTCACAATTGCTGTACTCGCGAAACTAAATTCGTGCGTAGGTATGTATAATATTGTTTGATAAAATATTTATAGTGAAAAAACGATAAAATATAGTTCAATAAACGACTTGGTAATCCATGGGTATTGAACACACGAGCACGTACAGATTTATTACCGTACGGTGATGAGTTCGGTACACTTATGTAAATACATAATAATAATGTGTACGTGTATTATACTCGGGGATAGGATCTATGATATAATAATATAAACATGCTTATTAAAATATCGGTGTATGGAGAGTCATGTTAAACACGGCTCCGCCGAGAATCGGTGTCTGTTGAATTAATTAAGGTCGTTCGATTGCCGTTAAGAGGAATTAAATGAGCTGTAAAATTAACCGCGACAAATTTTATTATACAAACGCCCCACGGAACAAACGTAATTAAACTTGTTCAAGATGCAACCCGCCACTGGTCGCTCCAATTTATATTACCCTCTTTACAACGTTGTTCAACCCTCCTCCTCGTCGTCATCATTGTTTTTTTTTCCGCCGTCTAGTCGGTGGTTGAACTTTTTCCAATTAAACAGTCCGATGAACACTCGATATCCTTCCAAGCCTATCATGAATAATAAATCAATATCGGTTGTTGTTTTTTTTTTTAAATACTATCCACTGCATATTACTAAAAAATTAATAGTAATAAAAATTCACCGCACTGTCTTTTTTAAAATTTTTTTTTTTATTCATTCGTTATATAGCGCCTGTGTATATGTTTATGTATGAATTATTGTTCGTTGACAATTTCGAATGAACATAGTACCTAATCATTTTGAGTACGTGTTTTAACCACAGTAGACAAGTAATATTTTTTACATTGACAAATTTTTAGATTATCTGGTAACCGACTGCTTTTATTGATTAATGTCATACATAATACATGTTTAATAATCGCATTGAACAACGAGCTCTTTATATTTGTGATGTGTACACCGATACATGTGTATACAATACTAACTATAACAAATCAAGCGTGCATATAATAAGAATAATATATTAAAAACAAATTATCAAACAACAATAATTTATCATATAGAGCATAAATAGACATTTATAATAATAGGTTTATTCTATTTTCATATGAGCTTGAGTAAATAACATTGAATCAATAAAAAATCGCATTTTACGATAGGTTTCTATTGCCCTGTTTACCTACGAGATAAAAATGTTAGAACAATTTACTCGTAGTCTTTAAATAATTCAATCATAACTACTTAATAACATAAATAAACACGAGATTAAAGCGTTACACTCTAAGCATGCTATAAGTCACATTTTATTAAAATAATCTGTAAAAAAAAAATGAAATATATTCGGTAATAATACGTGTATCGTAAATTCTTATGTATTATTTTATTTAAATATGAGTAATATACACTCTTATTTTTTCAAATATACTTCACGTGCAATTTTTTCAGTTATAAATTTGTTATAATATACCTCGTTAATTTTTATGATGCTAATTAATTTCTAGCTCATATAATAAAGTCGGTAAGACTCATGCGGGTAAACGTAAATCAGATATCCGTAGCTAATAAACTTCAACGTAGGTACAAGAAAACTTTGACACTTCTAGTCCTTGAATATGTACTTTTATATTATTCTTGGACTTTTTATGTTTATCGTTGTTAATTTTTGGATTTATATGTATGGCCTAAGACAACCGTTTTATTAATTAAGAAGGGGAATTACAATTAAATGAAAATATAATCAAGGATCCGCGGTGGTTTTATATAACTAGTTTACAAGATCGTATCGAAAAATAATAGTCGAGATTAATTATAAAGTTTATACCGTAGAATATTTTTTGTACACCCGACCCTAAACTCAAAAAATCAATTATTCAAAAAAAAAGTACTTTGGAATGTTCACGACCTATATAGATACCTGTAATATAATGTATATATATATATGATGCTTATAATATATAAGTGTACATGTTATTAATTTTCAGATTATTAGATCGTTTTTTGTTTGCTCAAACCCATCTTTCGTATTCTATCAAATGTCTTCGTTAAAATACGTTTTTACCTAATATTATCGTTTTAGTATCAATGAAAACAGCTATGTCACATATTTTATACCTATATGAGTCGATATTATATATAAATAATTGCATATATATACATGCAAATAACAATCAATAGCATAGATTTATAGGTGTTAAATTACGCTTTGGTTAAAAGATTGCCATACACCGTATGATTTAGGGTTCATGAATAACATCGTGTATTTTATATAGTTTTCTGATAATTACACGTTGTGCATAAATATTGCTCCAGAGAAGATATCGTATAATAATAAAGTAATGTTCGGATCGATTTGTTTCCATCCTATATGTACGTTAACTGATTAAAATCGCGTTTGCAGGTGACAATATGGCAAGCGTGTAAACATTTCTCTGCAATACGGTTTAAGACTCGCGTATCGTATAGTGTCAGAAAATCATTGTTTTGCGTACCGTCCAATATTCGTTAATCGTGGACTATTATTGTGTTGCCGCGTGCATAATTTATTATAGATACAGCTGGTGCTCACGTTTGCACCGCCGGCACCGAAACAGTGAATGTATTCACTCTACCGGTCCGCGTGCAAGCTAGATTGAACCGAGATAATATCCGATACAATATCCAACACCTTTTGGGTACACATACACACAGACAGGGCATTTCAAGCCGAAGCCTTAAGTCGGGGAACCGCCTTAACGAGCTGTTAGCATGCCACCAATAAAATTAACTCGGCAAAAAACACACAAACACGCAACCCTAATTTTAAACAATTTTATTATTTTCTCTCCTTCCTCCGTTTCTTTTTTTTCTGTTCAGGAAACTAGTACACATTATACAATATAATATAAACCCACACACACACCCTTTGTCTTTTTTTTTCGCTCCCGTACGCCGTCGCTGCCGGTCCCGTTATTAGTTCGGTAATTATTGTTTACGAAATTCCGTACACATCATGTTACATGTACATGATATATAGTTATTATTATTCGTCAGCGCATGATAAAAATGTATTACTCCGATCGAATTATATTAAGTGCGCATTATAAGTATATATTAATGATACGTTATTAATTTACAACACTGTGCGCTTGCGTAGTAATTACACACGAATGCGGCTAATTAAATTGATCATATAACGAAGCATTAACGAAGGCGGTTTATAAATACTTCTCATCTCCGTTAATTGTTTTTGATTGGTATACATTTGAAGTACGAAGAATAAATAAATGGGACGTGTTTGAAGTCGATTTTAGCGTTTGCTAAGTAAAAAATACCATCGAATATGTAGTCGAACTATAATTGCTCGCTGTTCGTATACCATAATTGCTGGTTTATAATCATATGTGAGTCTGTTGAGTTCGTGAGCTATTATAATACATGAACCATACAAGGTCTTAAAATGTTATTTCAACAGAAACGTTTAAATATATAATATATATATATATATATATATATATATATATATATATATATAAACATATTTATATGTCGAAACCGTTAAATTTTATAAAGAACAAACACATTTGTTTGTGAAATTCTATTACCATAAAACCTACTTAAAAAGTTGTTTACTCCTGAAAGTTGAGATTTGTGTACGTATAATGATATTAACACGTCAACCACTGAGTGTATATTATATGTATATACTATAATTAGACATTAATTTGGAATTTTGTTTTGAAGGCAACGATCATTCGCACTTACAATATAGCCGCGGAGAATTTTTTAAAACCAGATGGAATTAACACGATTTTCCAAATAACAATTATGACATAATTAATCTGTGTCGAATTTCCCTTCTGTAAAAGCTGTACAAGTCAAGTTTCTTGTTAAAATTTTCGAATCTTAATTAAGAAAAAAAATTAAATTATTATTTACACGAAAAATGATCATGGCCCTAAAAATAAATCCATTATAAAATCAATAAAAACCTTCGTTCAACTCGTAAATTAATAAAACGTTTCAACCCGTTGATATTATTAAATACGAAATAATTTATCGAATAATTTTGTTCTAAACGACTACATATATATGTATTATAGTTATATAATGGTCATTTAAAATCAATTTTTATATTTGTTATACATTATATTTCTTGTTCTGCGAGACCGGTAATAATGGCTTAGGTAAAACTATATTTATGCATGCAGCGCGTACATAGTAATACGTAATTTAAGGTTGTTGAGAAAATGATGGTAATTTAGAGGACGCGTGTAACGCAACAATACATTAAAATTTGTACAAAACGAGCATGTGAGAATCGCACGGCAATAACTATTTTACAAAATTAACACATATAATGCGCACGTTATCTAGAACTGTAGCGCGCACGTACGTAATATGATTAAACTAATCATAGGTGTACCTACAAGATGGAATATATCTATGTTTGTGAATACAATGTAGTAGCGTGCAGACGTGGTGCGGAGTTAGGTTATGGTACGTTTACACGAGTCACTTTCGACGACTATTATGCGGATGAATCGTCCAAAATGAAAATAAATCATTTACAGATGTCCCGAACGAATATGTCTTATGATGATTTAAACTAAGACCAACGAATAAATCCCCGTTCACTTGAACAACAAGTTCCGTGGGTTCTAACAACGGGAGTGATCCACTCGAAGCGAACAAAAGTCGGACTTGGCCGATCTTCGTTGTTCAATGTGGACGATCGCTTTTGACGATTTCGTGTTTGAATTGATCGGTTTTAATTTAATTTGGATTTTCGTCCGAAATGTGATTAAAAAAAAAAAAAAAAAAATGAACCGTACAGGCGCAGCTTTACGTTTGCGGCGTGTCCTGAAAACGCGTTGTGGTGTAAAAAATTCCTACAGTCGATCTGCTTAGGCAACCCCGGAAGACGTACTTCGTTACGGTTGCACCCGCACAAGACGATATTGTTCGCACGTGTAAAATTGATCAGAAACCAGAAAACGCGTCCGGATTTCCGATCTACGAAACAGGATTCCGTCGGCGAAATAAACACGTGTTTCCACGTCTTCGTACGCGTCAAAACGCACCGCCTTTATGATGTTGGGTAGGCACTGCAGCAATACCGTCTCGTCCGTGACGCGGCGGCTCGTCCGGTGAACTTTTATCTCTTCGTACTGGGTGCGCACCGTCCGCGAGTGGTGTATTTACGTTGAGCACGAAAACACATTATGTATATTATTATAATATACCGCATGCGGACGTGTAACACACACACACACGCACGTGTACTACGTACACACGCGAATAGCTGATCGATCAGCGGTCGGCACCGTCTTTAATTTTCGCACATTATAATCACTTATTACGATAAATATTTATTACTCGCACGTTCTACAATCACGGGCGGACCATCTCGTTCCGCGGATGTAATAAACGACTGTTATAATATTTATACGTATATATATATATATTGGGTGTACGTATATTGTATGTACGACGGTGCGCGCGCGTATGTGTAATAATCGACGAGGAAAATAATAAAAATAGTAATATAAAAAAAAAAAGTAAACGTTCTCTCTCTCCTCCCCTCCCCCGTATAAATCCATTATCGAGATTAAAAACTCACGATCGTGAGACGTTATAGAATATGAAAAAAAAAAAAAATAATAATAATTATTATTAATCAGCTTTTTTTTTATTTTTATTATTATCATTATAACAAGGTACATAACCACCTAGCACCTACCTGTACAATAAATGTATATTTATCTCGCGCACGGTGAACGTCATCTCTTGCGCGTGTGTTTGCGTCGACCGCGGCGATGAATACCGGTGGAAGAAAAGCAGCGTTCCAACGGCGTACAAGTGTTTATCGTATATATTGCGGTGGACCCACGTCCGCCTTTCCGTACGATTACGCGTCCCACCGCTGCGCTTTCCGGTCAGGGTTTTCGTGGGTTTTACGATTTCCTACGGCATATATGCGCGGAACGGGTCGGTTTCGCTTCCCGAAAACCGACTGGACGAATCGACCAAACGTGCGTTTCCAGACAGTGATATTTTATCATCTGCCGGTGCAGTGCATAATATTATGTTCAGGTATTTAAGTATCCTTAAGAAACAATAAGAATTAATTCACATTGCTACGTATTGTTTTGACCGCGATTGATGTGGAGGAGCAGAAAATGGTGATGGATTTTTTGAAAATATTGAATTTTTACAGTTCAGACTTGATGAATTCATGAATTGGTCGTCTAGCTTATTTATCTTTAAAATAATACAAATTAAGCCCCAGTAAGACCAAATTTATTATAAACATATTAATTTATTTTTTTTTAAAAAAAAAACAAATGAAATCCTCGTGGTACGACCAATATGTTTAATATTTTAACAAAATTAGTTTAATAAACTAGATATCTAGTTATCGAAAATTGCATACATAAATTGGCATTTTTCAATTATTAGAAAGTTTACATTACAAAAAAAAAAAAAATCACACAGTTGTACCTACGTGTTTATAAACGTTGGCGAAAGAATAATGTTACTAGTTATTACGTTTCGTATTGTCTAGACCGCGAAAGATATGAAGTAGAAAATGGGTAGGTACAGTAAACGGTTTGAAAATATTCCATTAACTACATAATATATTATAAAATCACACTCCGCGTGAGTTGTTATGTCCACAATGATAAATTGAACAAAACACGTAA
The DNA here is from genome assembly GCA_034509805.1 of Sipha maydis. NCBI lineage: Eukaryota > Metazoa > Arthropoda > Insecta > Hemiptera > Aphididae > Sipha > Sipha maydis. The sequence continues at coordinate 408,237 of JASXSY010000483.1, forward strand.
CGTTTGAATTGCGTACGGGTCGAAAACCAAAGTGTGCATAGTAAACACGCGGAGCTGTATTCTTTTATACAAACCGCTTTACATATTTGTTTATTAATTATTATTGACATATTGTTATTATTATTATCATTGCTGTCCAATGATGCGTTCAGAAGCATTAAGCGAAACTGATGAAAAATTAATTACAACACTACACACGTATGTATAATTACTCGCACGGTCTAAACTAATTTAAATAAAATAATAAATGAATGCGTGTCATTAATTTTAACGTGTTGTTCGTTTTATATAGTGCGTATGTACAAGTCGGATAGGTGCCGTGTCGTTTTTTTTTTTTAGAAACCGTAATATGTATTTTTTAATGTCCGTGGGTTTCGAAACAATTGCGCCTACGCTCTTTTTGGCGGTGGCGGGCGGTCAGTTAGCTTTTACACATTATTTTCGTTTTATTATTATAAACACCGGCGAGGAAATTAAGTCATTCGCTGTGCTGCGGCGGTGTGTACATGCATGTACGTGTGTGCATGTATTTATATATACATTATTATAATATTATTATGTATTGTAATCGGAATGTGTTTTACAGCGATCACGGTCGTAAATCAAGCGGCTTGTTAACAACGGGGGGAAAAAATAACGATTCGGAAGGCCCCAAAATGATTATACTTATATATATATATATATATATATACTGCATTATTTGTTCTGGTGCGGGAAAAGTCGCCGCGCAGATGACACGTGAAAGACCGCCAGGTATGCAGCGATGGAAATTTACATAGTGATAGCGTATACGTTGTACATGTGTGTGTATGTGTGTGTATTTCAGCCGAAATATTCGTACCGATATATCATTGTGTTTATTAGATTTACGACTGTACGTAGGACTTTTTGAATTTATTTTTTCTTAATATTCCGGCGGAACACGGTTTTTTATACGTCGTTTCCAAACGACTTGAACACGCGTATTCAGTGATGGACCCAAGAAAATTATTATTTATGTTTGCTTGCGGATTGTTTTTTTTTCCCGACCGTATTTATTCATGCACTACAAATCATACCGCACGGGGAAATAAAATATTTGTTTAAAAAATAAAATCTCTGAATAGCCCAAATATGCACCAATGCAGATCGAAGTACCAAAACAAAAATATTTTTATTCGCATTTGTGCGTAAATTACTAAAGTAATTGTAAGTAATTGTATTAGTAAATACAATGCAGTATCTGTGCTGGTAACCACTATAAATGCGCGTAACTAGAATATTAAATAATTAGAAAACATATAGTTCCTACTTCGACATAATTTAATATAACTAAACCGTTTAACATATTCAAATATACATGATAGTTAATGTAAATTAATTGGTATATTTATGGAGTAATAATATTCATATTTTAATTTCACACACGTGTATATCATATTATTTACTCTGTAAATGGTATATTGGTAAATGGTTTAAGAATTTTTTTAAGGTGACAAGTTACATACAAAAATCACATACATTTATAACGAGAAATGAAAAAATAACATTTTATTCGACCATTAGATAAAAAATGACTGGCAACAAACGATTTGAAAATATTTAGTAAATTAATACTTTTATAGAAACGTATTATATTAAGTACGGATTATATTGCTTTATATACAGTACTCACCTGCTTCATATTCTAGTCGGAGTCGTACTTCGTTTTTTAATTGCAAATTGTACAAAGCGAGAAACATTGAATGTATTTTGTTAATTGTATCTATTAAATTAAATGCTTAATGACGTATACAAATTGATGTATTAACGATATTAATGACGTGTGATTTGTATCTGTAAGAAAAAAGAAAACTTTAAAACACAATATTGTTTTGAAATTTTGTCTTACGAGAAATTAGAAAATCATTTAAGTCATATTCTCTACACTAAATAGTAATTCTATCATTTAATTCAAAATTATTAAATAAAATCGATTTTTAGGTACACATTTATATGCTTAAATTGTTCATTACTCATCTAGCTTTGACAAAGTCAATGCATACATATTTACCTTGCACTGGTGCACTAATGTCTAATGTTAAAATAATATTATATAATAAACTAATTAAAAGATGATTAACTAACAACGGTTTTAATTTAAAGATAAAACTTTATAGCCTTGTAATTATTATTAATTAAGGAGGTTACACGTATTGTCCAGATTATTTTATATCCCGTGAGATGTTGCAGGTATTGTATGCATTACGTTGATCAACCGTTGTTTTATTGTTTGTAAACGATAAAAACATGCCATTTTTGGCTCTAAAAACTATTTCATTATATCAACATGAAATAAAACATGTATTATTTAAGTTGTTCTTAAAAAATATTTTATTAAGGTTCAATTTGGTTTCAAATATTCTAGAAGTCTAGAAGGTTTTATAGAGCTTTATTTATTCTACACGATTAAATATAGGTATACTGGGCGTGAACATTTTCCTTAAAAAATTAGATATCATTTTCCTCGAAAAAAAAAGAAATAAAAAAATATTTAAATTCCTTTTTACGTCACAAATAAATATAATTTTCCTTCACTGTTCATCTTCCTCCAAGTATATTTTTCAACGGTTATTTATCTTCGGACTAACATTTTGAAAATAAAACTATGAATGATACTAGTTACTAGTAGTGAGTTATTACTGCTGTAATAGTACGCCGTACTAAGTACGGTACAAGTATTTTGATCTGTGACTTGCGCTCTTTCGGGACATGGTCATTGAGTATATTACGTTATTATATATATTATAAATATAGCTATTATTATATATTATTATAATGTATTAAATCATAATTATTATAATATATATTATATATTAATATATAGCTTTGAAACTTCTATCGATACTGGCAGGGGCGGATTTAACAATTTTCCGCCCCTATGCCAAACTAAATTTGCCGCCCCTATCTAAAAAAAACCTACTACCTCTTTAATAAAATATCCTTAAATAAATCAATTTTTTCAATACCTACCTAATATGCAATTTTTGCTTATTATATTATTACGAGACATTTCTTAAACAATAAGATAAGCTATAATACAATACTATCGTCGTTGTCGTAGACGAGTTCCTGGGAAAATATAAATATTATTTTGCTAAAAATAAACAAATACAAAATCCACAATTTCAAGATTTTGAATTGATAAATACAGTTTTAAAAATTATGTACCTAATTTTACAAAATCAAAATAAATTTTCAACATAATTTTGCCGCCCTCCAAAATTTGCCGCCCTATGCGGCCGCATAGTTCGCAGTGCCTTAAATCCGCCCCTGGATACTGGTCCATTTAATACAAAAGAATAATCAATTTTTCACACTTAACTTTATTATACATTTTTTTTTTTATGAAAATTAAATAAAAATTGCTACTGATGTGTGTTTATAAACTATTAGTTCAAAAATAGTAAGTATTCTATTTGAAAATTGATAGTAGAGAAGTATGTACATATTATGATGACCGGTAAGTAGAGAAAAATGAATAATCAATAAACGCATTTATAATAATTGGAGGAAATTTAAAATGGAGAAAAATAGACAGTGGAGGAAAACGGTATCTTATTTTTGGAGAAATATAGCTCTGGTCGGTATACTGGGTTACCGACCAAACTGAGACCCCAAAAACTATAGACTACATTAATGTCAGAAATTGTATATTACTTTTATACGCCACCTTCTTCAAAGTACACTATAGATATGTTAGCTAGATATGATTGAATTATTTCAGCTGACAGATTTTTTTCAGATCGTAGATTATATTATGTTAACTATATTTGATTGAAATTTTTCAAGGCAATATTTGCTTTAAAAATTTTACATTAATATTACATTTATCGTATGTACATTATTTTAACAACGTATAGTCCTAGTAAAACTTATATGTCATTTTTATTTATTTGTTATACGAATATACAGCTGATAATATCGTTTTGCCCCATTTTATAAAGCCATTACATACATATTGTATATGTTTGCCATAAATAAGTTTTTTTTTTGTCTATTCAAATTGATTACATTTTTTTCCCGAGAAATGTATATACATTTTTTCCATTATTTTTATCATTATTATAAATTTATAGATTACAAAACCATCAAAGTAGCTATTAAAAAGGTTCGGAAATGAGGGTGAAAAATATAGGGGTTAATTAAAAAATGTAGACTGTATGATTTAAACGCACGCACGGATATGATATTTTTCATTAAATATTTGTATGGTTTTGTATTTAAAAAAGCAACATGAAATATATTAATATATATTTAATGATTACATAAAAATAGTGTACTTTGCCGAGTACCTGTAGACTAGTATAAAATATGAAGGGTGAATGTAGAAAAATTAGTTGAAATATTAATTAGCCTATTAAAAGGACATTAAATAAATATATTATAACAGGCACTGAGTTATTAAATTTAAAATCAGATCGCATGTTTTAACGGTGCACTTTATATTTTATTTTTCGAACTATACCGATTTAATTTAATGCATATAGTATACGTACCTATTTATGTATATATAAATAAAAATCAAAGTTTGAAATATTGTACGAAGCATCTTACGTGTATTATATTAGAATATTATTGTTTCCTATGGAATAAATAATATGATATGTGATAGTTATACAATTTAAAATCGTCGTACAGACGGAAAACTCTTTGAAACGATAATAATGTTTCTCATGATGTTTTGTAATGTAATAATAATATGTATATTAGCTTATTACCGATAGTGGTTGAGATGGCGGTGGTTGTGTTGGCGGTTCAGGTGGTGTATTGAATCGGCCGCCGCTGTGTACGTTTCCGTGTTTTTCGACACCTGATTTGTTGTTATAACACCTTGTATGTAATTATAATATTTAAAATTAAACTTCCATAATTTAATTCATTATGCAAAACGAAAAAACGTGTCGTAAATCAACATGACTCTTGGTTATAATAGAAGAAGACGCTCGCGCGCGGGCGCGTTGTTAATTTTGTGGTTTCAAAACGCACTGCAGTGACGTGATGATGATAATAGTAATAATAATAATAATAATAATAATGTAATAAGAATGATATTGAGCTCGTACTAAAACGATTTACTCGTACATCATCTTTAGGCTCACGTCGTATTGTTTCCCAATCGAATTACAACGCGTGCGCCCGTAAAATGCAATTATTGTTTGAAAATTTCGGCGATGATCCGGCGACTGTGCCAATAAGACGTAATCAACCAGTAAAATACTATTGTACGAACCGGATAGGCTACTCAAAGTTCCAGGGTATAGATCTGATGATAGGACCAACGAATTATTTATTCGAGTTATATTCACAAGAGTATGAACGTGTCTACTGTAGATATTATGTAATTATGTAATTGGGATTTAAAATGTGTCATTGGACCATGCTTACAAATATGCATATTAAATATTGTTTTATAATATTTAAGAAGAAAAATTGCTTTTTGTACTTATTGGATACTTTTTACCAATCGCCACGGCCGGCTGATTTCATCATCATTAATCGCCACTAATTATTTGCGAACCGTTCTAGTTCTCTGAAATGGCAACATGATGTATACTTAAACGGGAATGAGGTGTTTACGACACACTATTTATTTTATCCTCGGATGTATTCAATTTCATATGATCCGCAAAAATATTCTAATTTAAAACAACTTTTTTTTAACATTATTTACATATAATATTCTAGGATTATCCCAGGATTTAGGAAAGTTCGAGTTACAAGATACGTCAAGGAATTTCGGTTTTCATAAAATACAATTTTCACGAGGCGTATTGAAAGTAGTTAGGACATAGATAAAACATTGAGCTAATCGAATAATAAAATATTGCATTTAATCAGCCAGCGTTCGTGATGATTTTGAAATAAATCTTTCTGATTTTTCGTTGAAAATGGGTACTTTCAGTTGTGCTTTTATTTAATATACGACTTGAATAGAGCGATTAGAATTTAATGTCGGATCCTAATTACTTGCTAAGTTCAGATTACGTTTACGATGCGCATCATAACGTAGCGTTAAAGTCTACGTACATCGAAGAGTCCGTCGTCCGTTGAATCCAAAGCGTCCAAAGCGACAGTAACGGTGAAAAACACGACATTAACTGTCCTCTTTTTTTCCCAAGAATTCTATAATCGACATAGTACCTGCAATCGAATTTTGTGTTTAAGATTCGCGTGCTTAATCAATAAACGTTATTTTAATATGCACATGATTACGCGTGTGTTTAGTTATTGACCGTGTACGATGTGTGTGAGTAATATTATGCACCGAACGTGTATACGCATACATTGTATGTATATTATTAAGTACAAATAGTTGCGGGTTAAACAAAAATAATAATAAACGGCCGGCCGATAAGTAGGTGTATCGTCGGTATTCTATTATTATGATAATATTTTGTTTTCTCGAGAATCACACTCGTGTGGATCAAACTGTAAGATAAACACCGATCCGGACACGAACCAATCGTTTTCTCACAGCTTGCGGCCTTCTATTCTCTATGTATACCTATTTTAGTATACCGTAATATGTAGTGTATACAGTTGTAATTATTATTATTATTATTATTATTATTATTATCACTATATTTATGTATATATTACATCTAGTTCGGTTTATTTAATAACATACTCTTTTAACGCCGCCGATACCGCGCTGATCGTTCGCGTTAACGCATATATAATGATAATTTACCTCTAATTCGATGTATAATAATAATGACAAAATAATATTATATTAATATGTTACACACCGGCATTTATACACACTCACATACACGCACGCACACACATGTATTCACACAAGAGCCTTAAACTTAATTATTATAATTATTGCAATAATATGCGAGAAGTTTGCACACGGTGGCGCCTGTAAGTAATATACATTTATACGCACGTAAAGTGCACACTCATATTATTAAATCGTGCTGGTATTGCAATACAACATTCAACGATACATCCTTAAAGTGCGATGAACACCGTCCAACAGCGATGGTGAACACAGAAGGATACATAACTCGGTTAGTGCAGTGCAATATGTTTCTTATATATACTCGTATGTGAACAGATATAATATAGATTTGTTCTGTTGTAATAATATTGTCTCTTTTATTGTACATTTAAACAATATTATAAATTATTATTTGTATATCATGTTGTATTAAACCTATTTTCTTGAATTTTATATTGTATTACGACTGATACTTTGCATTTAACGATAATTATTATGTAATATATTTGATATAGCCTGCTTAAATTTATAATAAATAAATAAATAAATGAATATTTTACCCACTGTTTTCCTTTCATCTGTAATAATCATGCCTTGTTATGTCCTAATAACGTACGTTAAATCTTAAAATTATATCGACTATTTAAATCGTTATACGTTGTTAATATAATACAAAATCATTAAGATATGGAGGTTACAAGAAAAATGTGTTTATGATTAAAAGATTTAAAATCTTACTATTCCCAGAATATTTCGCAAAACCATATTAAACACGGACTACATTAGTTATCAGATGTATTGAATTAGGAATTAGTAGGTATTTAGTGCATACATGGTGCACAATACGACTAGTCTATGCCATATAAAATAATAATATATTGATACAGAACAACTGTACAATATTCATAACTGTTGTTTTTCAATTTTATTAATTGAATTATGATCTCCGAGTTAATTTACCAAACGCTCACGCATTGCTCGAAGTGTTTTAAAATGTATATTGTTTTACATAATTAATGTATTAACCGTATACTGAATTAAGTATGTAGAAATTTCTAAGCAATAGGTGGTATACATTATACATTATAGTACTTATCAAAATGTAAATTTTAAATTGTGATATATCTTGCGCAATAATAAGATTTTAATTATAAATAATGAACGAAAATTTAAGATTTGTTATTAAATTTCACTAATTAGTATCTATTGTAATAAGGTAAAGACAAACCCGGATACATTTAAAATTGCAAGCGAGGTTCATATAATTAGATTTTACCTGAACAAGATAATCACACAACGGTGATAAATATAAAATAATAAAAAATTGGGCACAATAAGATTTAATTTTTGAAAGATTTAAATTTGTGACTATAATGTAAGCATGCTAAAATATATTATTTATATGAATACTGTCTTGAAATTATAATAATGTCTGATCTAATTTTGTTTATTAAAATTTAATTACACTTGTCTATCAATACACGGTTACTTATAATAATTAATGTATACTAATTTATTATATGTTATTACACAACTATATCTTTACTGTTAATTATATAATACTATACGATTAATGTGCAAATTAAACATTTGACGTAGGAAAAAATTGTTGTACGTATGTGATATTTTAATCGAATTTCCTGTCTTATTATAATTATCCGAAAACACATATATTCCGTGGATCGTCCAGCATTTGGCTTTTAAGTATTATTTGTACTTGACACACGGTGGAGTTGAAAATTGTTACTTGCTTAAAACCAATTATCGGCAATCCATCTCTGCGATTTACACATTACTATAAGATATACGTCGAGCCCCCACGCAACGAAGACTAAACTTATATAGAATGTTCTAGATTAATATTGATTCATATCGACGTGGTCGCTAATAATTGTGAAACTATATAAGCATAAACATTATTTTTTATGCACAATCAATAGATATATATATATATATATATTTTTTAATATTTTCCATCCGGATCAAAGGGTTTTTAGTATGTGTTACTCACATACGTGGGCTGCGGGTTCAACTATAATCGAATTACTGTACCACAATACATTAGTTATGTAACGAATCGTACGAGAATGATTTTATTTTTTCATCAAGAGGCATTGTTTATTTACGTCCCCCTTGGTATTGTTCCAGCGGAGAACCTATATTATATACATGTGTATGGTAACAGTCTCTCTTGGCTAGAAACCATATTATAGGTATAACCACTATAACCTATCCGTGTAGTAGTAGGATTAACCAGGCGGCGCAGTGTCTGTCACTCGTTAAGCGAAAAAAATATTTTTGGTCAGCAATAAGCACGAAAGGTATATTATACGAATAAAGCGCATATTACTCAAGTGATGAGGGAGTGTTCTGCTAATGATATTGGCCTGGTACCTGCGTGGATTTCGGCGCGTACAAGTGCAATAATAATATTATAATCTATTAATTTGAATATCATATGGGTTGTACGCGTGTTATAAGACTTACACAGCGTTTCATTACAATGATGCAATAAAAAAAAAAAAATTATAAACGTGTGTGTGTAGATAAATATACACACACACGGCGGATAGTTTGACGAAGATAGAGATAAAGAGAGAGAGAGAGAGAAAGAAACAGACAAGGAAAGAGAAAATTAATAAGCTCCGGAGGGAACGTTTTTTAATAACACGTTCGGTCGTGGTCGACCACTGCAAGCCCGACGCATCTATAAGACATAATCGTAAAATATCAATTTAAAATAATTACCTGGAACACGTTTAACGAAATAACTATGCGGATTAAAAAAAAAGTAATAATAATAATAAAAAAAAATAAAAAAAGAATAACAACCAAAAACAACAAAATTGAAGTCTTCGGGTCGGACTAAATTTACATATCGATTTGCTTGTAAGTCAGCGCGTCACCGCCATACGGCAGCATACAAACGAGCTTGTACTCGTCTTCGTCATCGTGGTCGTCGGCTACTGCACCGGACCTAACCTAACCAGTGCACAGATTTCAAACGAGCAGTTGAACATTCCATTCCGTGCTCGGTCGTGCATGACGACTAAACGATTTTCACACCGTTTCCTACGCAATATTGTGTCCATCCGAACCGTGCGCCAGACCCTCGACCGCCTGCTGCCGCTGCAGCCGGTGACCAATAAGTTTGTGCATTTCGCCCACTGACATATGCGTATGAGTGTGTACATATGATGCACTTGCACTTAAAAAGGACAATCTGTGGCTCATCGAATCTGTGTCCACAAAACTGCTGTGGAAATGTATGTCTAAGTCATGAAGAAACCGTAGTGCGCTTAACGTTAGTAAACGCACTTTAGTACCGCTACAGATAACACGTCATACTTCAATATACGAATATATATGCGTACGAGTATGTACCGCGGCGGTGTCGTTTGCGAAATTTTTTTGCTGAAAATCGTAAACAAAGAATACACATAGTGGTGCATGGTTTCTGATAAATATCAAAATTGAATATATTTATGTATAATGAACGACGTTGACGTTTTCATTTCGTAGTCACTTGTGCAGTAGCTGTTTCATACTGCAATTCAAGTTTATTTTTCGCTAAACAGTTGGATACATTTACAGGCCCTGAACGATTCGTGGTAGAATTTTTGGATTATTATCGTTCGTACACGTCGTGGATTGCAGTGAAAGATATTGAGACGAAAATAGATAACCACAACAATATTACAGTAAAATTAAAAATTTATAGGAATTGCTCGGGACTAATTGATTTGTCCGTAATAAAGGAGTTTTCGTTATAGAAGGGAGGGATAAATCAAAGTAACTGGCGGGCTAATTTATAGAACTTCAAAAACTGGCGGTCCAGAGTAAAGAAAACAAAAATAAAAAAAGTTAATAAAATTGACAATTAGCATTTATTTAAAATAATTTAATTTTACGACCGAAGCAATGCAATATTTACCTAATGTATATACAAGTAGCTATGTTAGCTATGCTGATATAGATATATATTATATTTGGACATTTAATAATTATGCTAGAGTTTACATTTACATTTTACGGTCAATGTGATAAAATTAAATACTGACAAACGCCAAAATGTAACAAAGTAATTTGAAAATATAGTACAGGCTAAAAAAAATAAAAAAAGTACCCGGGTCACCAGTTGTGTCCCTCTAAATATTAAAACCAAAATCATTATTGGCATATAAATACTGAATAATTTTTATTTTATTACATACTAGGTGGTATCGCATGAAAGATGTCTTTCTTTTTTCATCAAAGCAATTTTCAATTGCTATATCAATGCAAGAAAAATTTTAGGATCAAAGAAGTGCACAATCTTTATTTATTTTTATAAATAATACTCGGAAATTATTAAAATAAATATATTAAACAAAATTAAATATTTCGAAATAACCAAATAATGAAAAAAAGTATACATTCAGCCCAAAACCTTTAAAACCCTTAAAAATGCGATTTTCGGAAAATCCCATCTTATTGCACATTTACAGTATTAGAGGAGTTACTAGGTCAAATTTCAAGTTCATACGTTTGGTATTTTTTATATGTAGCGATCAATGGACGAGAAAAGGGTATTTAAATTAAATGTGTTTTTGGATTTATTAGTTATTACATTTACGATTACTTAGCAATAATTGAGTGTTATTTTTTTGTTTTGTTTGTTTGTTAGGGGTGACCAACTTTATCTGGTTTTCTTTTTGTTAATTCCAATAATACAGTATTTGAAACAACGGTCAAAAATGTTAGTAGTTCTTTCAAGCACTAGATTGCGTTTTTTATGGAATCTTTTGTATCAAGAGGTTTTATATTTTCACCAAATATCATTATCGTCGCCACCGCTGAAAAAAATAAAAAATGATAATAACTGTTGTGTTGTATAAATACTCTGGGCCAGGTGTAACAATCACTACGAGGAAAAACAATTATTTAAAGACCGCGTGTGCAATAATATTTTAGTGGTTTTCGCTGCATCATAGATTTAGGACAACGCGGCGTGTTAATGAAAACAGATTTTAAGATCTTGCGAAAATTATTAGTTATTATATTTTTGAAAATAACTAAGTTGGCTGTAAACTACGCACGTACAAATCATCGGAATAATTGTATGCAATTAAAGTCGAGAATTAGCCTTGTGAAATATATTATATCATAGTACCGGCACAGTGTAAAATAACAATTATTTGGATGAGACTGGATGTTGTATGTATATTATGATGGCGCGTTGTTATGAGACACCTATTTATATGTGTATAGCGATGTGACTAAGTATTATAATGATTAAGACTTAACGAGTGTTGTATGTACAATAAAATGCATACAATTCCATCAGAAAATAATATAATTATTATATAACACTACAAATAATTGAAACTAACTAAAGTGTATAATTTTAATATTAATATTATGATTATTATAATATTTTTAATTATGTTTTGTTCAACAATATGTTTGGAGAAAAATTGGCGTGTTATTCAACGGTGTTGTGTAATTATTTAACTATATTAAACTTTCAAAATATTCGTGTAACATATGTTGCAAAATTATACATTTCTAGTAGATGTCATTGGATCAATAGTTTTTTAGACGGAAAAAATTATGCAGAACGTTGAGAATCAAGATTTTTCACTTTTTTTTAATCGGAGATTGAATTCATTTAGAGATTGTTCGAATATTGAAAATGCGGCAGTTTCAGTTTCTATTCACGGTGAGGGTTGAAATTGGGTAAAATTATTTGAATCATATGTATACATATACAAAATATATATATATAAAATATTTCTAAATTTTCTCTAATGAACGAGATACATTGGAATTCATTTTGGAAATCGCATGTACGGAATCATACTTCTCGACATTTTCGAGTCGAACATTTGCGTACACGGCTTACTGAAAACGTTATTAGTTCTGAACAAATCGTTAATTATTGTAGTCTTCAATAAATCGTTAAGGGACCTCCAATCCGTATTGACATTCCGGTCATCCGAGACTTACGTTCGGCGCTGGTTGGTCGATTATAAACCAAGTGCGAACAATTAACGTGCGTATCCGCGTGTGAATGTTAAACGCTCAGGCTCCAAGTGGGCAACAGCACGTCGTGTGTTGGCGAATACGCTAAACGCGTGCCGATCTCGCGAAAGGCGCGACAGACGTTTCTTTTATAAAGAAATTATTACGCGCTCAACGTGTACGGTTTCCGAAATCACCGCGGTACACGCGCGGTCCGACGATCCCTCTAGTACGAACCGTTGTTCGAGTGAACCGAGTGCGAAAATCGCTGGCACATAGTGATGACAACCGACGTGCTTGCGTGATGTGGTTCGTCCTGCTACCGTTTTATAGTGTATTGCTTTTGACGTGTTCAAACGTGATCGGTTTGATTGGTTTTTATTCTTTCTATACTGTACCGTATATGCCCCACCAAGTTACATGACCAATAGTTTTGTGCACATTTTTCGGTCCGCAGGTACCGGAAATCATAATAATCGGTCGATCGTATATCAAGTCGTTGGAAAACCGTATTCATCGTCTGCTTACATTATTGTTGTATTTTATGTCTATGCGTTGCAGGCCGGGGTAAGACTCAGTTGATAGAGTCGTTTAAGAATAATTGTAGGTGTGGTATTCATTAACAACACGCATAAGACGGAATACGAGGGAATTTAGCGTATAATTAGACGAAGACAATGAAATGAATAAATGAGAAGCGTATCTAATGAGATGTGATGGAACTTTAAAATTGATAATTTAAAGGAGAGCAGGACAGTGTAAATTTGATTGGACAAAAGTTTTGTAATGAATGTTAAGTTTGTTATGTTTGTTCAATCAGTTTGGCTAGATACATTTAAAATTTTACGTATGGGCGCACAACCATGCGGAAGATAAGGTAACTTATAAGGGCTGTTTATTTATTCCATACCATTAAACTGTGACAACCACCATTAATAAAAGTATGGTAGTTGCAGCTTATTTTCACGTTAACGAATATTATTTGCTAACGAAACTCTTGAGAGTATGCGTTGCGGTAATCCATGCATTTTTGAAACAATCTTGAGAGCATTATACTAAATAAATTAATCCTGTTTACAAATATAAAGTTATTGTAAACGTGAACTTTTTCATGGAAGTCATGTATTGTAAAAATATTATTAATCCGCTGAAATGTACTTAGCATTTTCCACGAAAAGCCTTTATTTTTTGGTTTTTTAATGTAAGGCTAGAGGAAAAAATACTTATATGTGCACACATACATATACTATTTAACGTGTAAAATTATAAAATTAAATCATCAGTGATATAATAAGAGTTTTATAAAAAATTTTAGAAGATTTTCAAATAGTTGATCATATACAACAGATCGGAAACCATGGAAACCAAAAAAATCGGTAAGAATACACATTATGCATCTACCTCGTTATCCTCCTTAAACACGCCACTTAAAATGCGTTTGCAAAAAAAGGTACGGACATTATATTTTTTATTTAAACACCGCGATTGAAGTAAAAAGTAATTTACAACGATTAAATTACGAGAAAACGCACTTACCTGTTCGTGGCCATAGGCAGTGTTTTAATGCGACGCATTATTTGTTAGGTTCTAGCTTGGTAAGGTAAAGAGATTCGCTACATACTCCGTATGACTCCGTTTTTTTTTTTTTTTTACACATCGTTGACTGTTTGTTAATTACGATTTAGCCAGTCCCATTTAGAACAAAACCATTCGGTGAAATTTTGCTATATTATAATAAATCGGTCATCTAATTTATTATTTAATATGTTTTCACTGCGTCAGCTTCAAGCAGTTTATTTTTCACGAACAAAACCAATTAAAACAATAGAATCTGCACGTCGGTGTGTTATAACGTCGGTCAAATAAATCAAGGCCGTAACTGGAAATTATTTTCGGGGGGAGTTTTAACATAAAAATTTGTGTTGTTATAATTTTATTATAATTTGGAAGTTAATTATTTTATATAACATGTCAGCTAAAACAGTGTGTACGCACTTATATATAGACATACGAATTAGAACGATTTTTGTTATAGTTTGAATGTTTCCAAAACAGTAATAATACGTGTCATCGATTAACGTATATACTATATATATGCTGTATGTATATGCTGTAAGCACGTAATAGGTTGTAATCGATTTGTGAACACAGCGTATAAACGTGCACATCTTTCAATATTATGTGGTCGAGAGTTAATTTTACTGCACCTATATATTTATTTTTGTGATGTGTATGTACATATACATAAAAACACGACTCGGTGCAGTACAAGGCACCGTCGCCGCCTCAATCGATCAACAAACTCGCGCCGTGAAGTCGTTGATTTTCGGCATTAGTTTTTTTCCAACACCTCCCTTCACGACGAATATATTGTTATTATTATTATTATACGAGCGTCCCATTATGATCCGAGAATAATGTTGTTTTAAACAAGCTCGGTATTTTGACGCGTCAAGTGATAAATGATAATGTCACGCGCAGTCACTACCTTTTATGTTTATATGGGCCCGAAAACCAAACGCGTTGGAGAAATGTAACGGTTTTTTTTCTCTCCTAGTTTTCGTTTTGCGATAGACCAATATAATGGGTACCGGTCGCAACACACATACGCGCGTTCAAGTATATTATAATAAATCGTTTCCGTGTAATTTAAACTAGTGGGCTAGATGATCTCTAAATTGTTCGAAAGTAAACGCTTGACAAGTTGTGTAATTTGACGGTGCTACGAGAGCCAGTGTATAATATACGTATGTGTTTACGTTGTATGTGTCTGTGTGTGTAAGTCGGTATATGTGTAAAACACGAGCCATTTGTAAGATAACACGTGCTTATATGTTTAATACAATTAAAATCGTCCAACACAATCCTACCGAAACATACGCGTTTATTCGCGTGTAAGCGCATCAGTCATCGTCAACACGTTGTTGGGTGTAAGAAATAATACACGTTTTATCGTTACACACGCAGTGTTCGAATTGAAGGAGGGGAGAACGGGATACGCCAACATTATTTTCAAAAATCGAAAAGTACTCCTACTAATTATTGACCGACAAACGCTGTTTTTTTTTCTTTTTTTTTTTTTTTATTCATTATAAAAACGTTACCTTTACTCTTGATTTTCCAATTCGAGTAATGAGTTATATTGCTCAAAAATTCGAACGGATATCTCACGTAGTATACAATATGTTCGAGTATACCGAGCGTACCGGACTTGGAAAAACAAAACGTGCCTGATATAACACGTATAATTGAAACCCTATCGTTTCGTGTATATATTGTACCTTATGCATATGTTAAATATTACATCACGTACATGTGCTGCACGGTATCAGAGCCGATCGCCGTGCTTCGAAAAACACGGAGATGGCCCTCAGGTACGAATGTATGTGTATACTTATGTGGTGTGTATGTAGATCAATCTGGGACGGGATTGTTTTCTTCCCTTGTTATTCGTTCTCGCGCGATGTTAAAACGACGATAAAATCAACGCTGACGGCTAGTAGCATTTATGGTCCGTTGAAAAACCTATAAAACATATAAGCAATAACAAGGTTGTGCGACGAGAAAGCGGACAAGCTACTTAGAAACGTCAGTATACGATTCCACGTGTGTGTGATGCGTATACGAACCCACCTGTACGTAGCGCACTTGACCCCTTGAGGTTTCCGATCGGCAGACAGCGAATTTTTTTCTCGACCAACAATCATAATAATTTTCCTCGATCAGAAAGATTACCTCGTGTTAAATATTGGACCGTCGTCGAATGTTGTTCGAGAAAAAAATATGTTATAGATAACGCACTAAGTGCGCACGTCTATACTGCATTTGACCAGTTTTAGATCCCATGAAAAAATAAAAAACAAATATAAGTGTATAATTGAAAGCACGTAATCTTTTACGAGTAAATAAAATACAATGATTTTTGTTCGTGTGTACGTTGCTGAAAAATATAGGTCTTACTCGATTCTCGATCGTATTCCGTATGACACTTGACTGACACACAATATTTGGACGAGATGAGTTCTAACGCACGACAATGATCAGTGCAACGTGCTCACGAGGGAGATATATCTCCCCTTGATCTTTTTCCAGGGGTTTCCACCCTATTTGTCATGCAGTATATACTGTTGTCAATATTTTTATTAGAAATTCGAAGAATCGTTCAAGTGTTAAATTACTACCGTTGACATTAATTATCAACAGTTATTACAGAATACATTGTGCACAAAAATTCAATAAATTAAAAAAATACGAAAAATACAAATATCATTTGTAAAAATTGAATTTCTAATATTATTTGTCGTGTACTTGCAGTTGGATATAAAAAAAAAAAAAAAAAAAAAACAATTAGCATTCCGAGCGGAATCGTTTTCGTAAATTTTCGTACATGTTCGAAATGTTCGTACA